>OY735212.1:57588037-58188037 GCA_963457665.1 Thysanoteuthis rhombus | reverse complement strand
AAGGAACTGCTCTGACGGTAGATTATTGTAGTGCTCTGACATATACAAGGTCTACACCATGTAGTATTGTGTCAATAACTTCCACTGAGTGAAAGGCCTTTTCAAAGTTATCAAATGCTTTAGCTAGTGGCTTTCTATATTCTGCTTTCTCTTTTAGTTGGTTTGCTGAATGAAGATGGTCGATAATAGAGTATCTTTTTCTGAAGCCATATTGTTTCTATGATTGGTTTTCATCAAGCGTTTTGGTGATTTGGTTGGTGATCACTTCGGTGAAGAATTTATAGATGCAATTGCATTGGCTTATTGGCCTATAGTTGTAGAGATCTTTTGAGTATCTTTTTTTCTATAACAGCATTATGATTGTGGAGTTCCACTCTTTTGGGACTTTGTTTGAGGCATAAGTTGAATAGGATGGCTAGTTTCCTTATGATTACTTTTCCCACTTTTTTGAGTCAGTTGATGGTGACGTTATCGTGTCCAGGGGCCTTTCCTTTTTTTGTTTGTCTGATGGCTTGCTTCTATGGTGCTCCTTTTACATTTGCTTAAGATTTAGTACAAAGCTCTTCTCTCAGCTACATATCTAAAACATCATTTCTGACAACAACTCCATATAAAAGTTCTGAATACACATGTTTAATTGCTCATCTTCCTTCCTTCTTCAACATCTTTACTGATGTCAGTATTTGTCTTTTCTTTATTTCTTCTGGATGTTTTTGTTCACCTCAGTTGCTTCCATATTTTTTTTCGTGTGACTCTTGGTTTCTTCTTAGAGTTTGCTTATGCTTTGTGAGCTCTTTGGCTTGAATATTCTGGTGACTTCATTTAGGGAGGTTGTTATATTGTTGCTGAGCTTGTTGATATTCTCTTCTGGTTTGGTGGGGAGTTCATATCTGTTTTCCAGCTCCAGCTTGAATGATTGGGTGAGTTTTTTTTTAATGCTGAGTGGTTGTAGTTTGGTGAGAAACATTTTCCTGCATCCTATCTTGGCATTAATTTGAATTTTACACCTTATCACTCTATGGTCACTTTCTACATTGAGGATGTAGTCTATCCAATTTTTAGTTTTGTGATAGGGGCTGCTCCAAATCCACTTCTTACTGGCTTTCTTTTCAAAGACGGTGTTCATGATTCTGAACAATATCTTCACCTCTCTCACTCCATATTTTATATCTGTACTTGTTCATGCATTTCCATTACTTTGTTTTACTCAGGTGTTGAAGTCTCTCATAATGATGTCAAAATTTGGGGGGGGATCTTGGACTATGGGATTCAATCTTCATAGGAGTTGTTTATCTCCACGTCAGTTGATTGTGCAGTGGGAGTGTGAACTTGAATGATATTCAGTTTGTACCTCTCTGAAAGCTGTACAGTGACACTAGCTACACAGTCAGAGATTGCTTTGAATTCAACAAGATCAGCCTTGAGTTTTTCATGAATTAGAAAGCCAACTCTGTTTTGTTTCCCCTTTTCCTTTCCATAGTTTTATAAAAGATGTTTGCTGTTTAGTTCAACAAGTTCCTCACCAGGACGTTCATTTTGCTAATACTGATAATGTCCCATTCGACATTTTTGATTAATTTTTCCAGATCAGTGAGGTGCTTGTCTGTGGAGAGTGTCATGATGTTGTAGGTTCCTATGTGTAGAGTTGTTTACTTGGGGTTGTGTTTAGGTAGTCGCACTTGGGGCATATCGCCCTAACCCAAAGGCGTTTGGAGACTGTTTCTCAAGCAGGAACAGTCGTGAATAAATGCATATATGTACACATATATATGAATTCTAAACTGAGAACCATCCAACGTGCACGGAAGAGAATCATGCTCAATATCACATGGAAATATCACAAGACAGCACAGTATATTACAAAAAAAACAGGAGATATCATAGAAACTATCAGAAAATTCAAATGTCAATGGGCTAGTCACGCTGCAAGAATGGCAGACAACTACTGGACATCATGTCTTACAACATGGATCCCCAGGGATCATATCCAAAATTATGGCAGAATAAAAAATTTGATTGCATGACCAACTGGACAGGTTTACTAAATACTGGCTCCTTAATGTCAAACTAAGGGAATGTCAATATCCAACGAAGGGTGTTAAAAGTCTGATGATGTTAATCAATATACAATTTCATATATGTATATATATATATATATATATATATATATATATATATATATATGTGTGTGTGTGTGTGTGTGTGTGTGTGTATGTGTGCGTATGTATATGTGCATATTTTCATGAAGATATCTACAGATCAGTGATGAAGATTGGTCCAGATGTAAAAATACTTGTTGTTATTAGACAGTAAACTAATTAGTATTTTAATTCTAAGAGCTTTGAGAGGAATTAATTTGCTCAAAACTTTAGTCAAACATTACAATTTTTTGCTGTTATCTTAGTCACAATCTTAGACCATATCATTGCAAAATGTTGGTCCATACCAACTGGACTGTCTCTTACACTACTGCAAATGTATAATATTTACATAATTTTATCGTGTTTTGAAAAAAGACAAAACAGTTTTCATAATTTTGTTAGATATTCAGATTACATGTAAATTTAATTGTATACAGTTATAAAAAAAAATTTCATCAGTCCAATTTGACTGCACCAAATTGTACTCGGTAATATCCAAGAGAAGTAACTTCTGTATTCAAGATAATATAGATACAATCTATTCCTCTTTCATTTTGATTATTATTTGTGCCTTTAACTCCTGTACCTGCCTTCACAGAAAATATTAATCGTGTTATATATATACACTTAGTATATTTAGCTGTAGAGAATTGGATATAAAGAACTTCTGATGATTACTCAACTTCAGGAAATACATGTGGCCAACCTAATCAAGTAACATATATATATATATATATATATATATATATATATATATATATATATATATATATGTATATATATGTATATATATGTATGTATGTATGTATGTATATATATATATATATAATTATTGTGTCATCCACAGACAGCTGTTTCGATGTATTATATCTCTTCAGTGTGGCTATAGACTTTTCATTAACCCATCCAGTACCGCGAGGCAAAATTGAAACCTTCACTTCAGACCTGTAGGCCGATATATATATATATATATATATATATATATATATATATATATATATATATATATATATATATATATATATATATATATATATATATATATATATATATATATATATATATATTTTATATATATATATATATATATATATATACATATATACAGTAATGCTATAAATACTGTTCCTAGTTTATACTATGTATTTTTCAAATTTTTTCATGTAATTGATGGTACTTTGACGATAAAAAAGTTGCTAACTCTCTTTTTCTTATTTTCAATTGTATGATTTAGTAAATATAGTGCTTAAGTATAGAATGGGATAATAAAGAAACCAGAGTCACAGTAACTAACCCTCATGAGGTTGGTCATGACTCTTTTGCTATTTTCAAACTGCTCAATTCTCTTGAGATCTGAAGGATGCTTGTGAATCATACCAGAAAGAGATTCATTGAACATCTGACTGTTGATGATGTACAATGGTCAGACCATCGTAAAACAGAAAGGACTTTCATTGCCATCAAAGCAGTTACAAACAGAATCCAGAGAATTCCTTTGAGGAAGCAGTAATCCTGACTAGAGAGATGAACATTTCATCCTGATCAATGCCCCTGACTGATTAGAAGTAGTCAAGCTACATATTTATCATCATAGAACTGGAGTCATGCTAATTCAGCTCTGATGAAAATCAGAGAGCAGAGATTAAAACTATAATACCAAAGGTATGCAGGCAATGGTCAGAGAAGAATCCTTCTCACTGATGAAGAGATTATCAAAGTTAAAGAGTGTTTCAATCGACAAAATGATACTTTCTGTGCTCATAGTTCCGAGGAAGCTTCCAAAGTCACTCACAAAGTTCCAAGAGGTCACCATCCCTCCTCAGTCACGATGTGGTGGGGAGGGACCCATGAAGGTTTTACTCAGCTTCATTTTTGCTAGAAAGGAGTCAGAACAACTGCTCATGTGTACCTCAATGATATTCTCGTGAGTCAAGTTGACCATTATAATTAGACCGTGTTTCAAGGAGAGAATCAGACAGTTGAACAGGTCTCAACTCCAGCTCACAAGGCAAGAGTGATTCAACTTTGGTTCATAGATTGGTCCTCTTGAAGTCTAGATTTCAACCCTCTGGATTATGAATTGTGGTCAGAGCTGGAAAGGATTGCTTTAGCATGAGACACTCAATTTTGGATGTCTGGAATATCCTGAGAAAGCTGCCACAAATTTTACAAAGAAAATTGTGCAATCGATAGATGGCATGATCATTCGTGTGAAATACAAAGGGAAACATTTTGAATAACTTGTTGATTTTGATAATGCTTGATTATTTACGTTCCTTTCAATCAACAGATACATTTGCAACACTATTTATGGCAGTAATAAATATATTTATTTATATATATGTGTGTGTGTGTGTATTCCTCTGTGTGTGTGTGTGTGTGTGTGAGTAGAGGTCAAAAACAAAAGATCAGAACTTAACACAAATAAAAAAAAAATAACATGAGAAGAAAAGAGAAAGAAAACCATGAAGAAATTCATAGAGGCTATGAGAAGAGTGGAGAGATTAAAAATAGTCTGAGCCACACACCATACCAACAATCAACAGATGCTTACACCAAAGGAAAGAAATGGCAAGATTATTAAGAAAAAATGAATATTACTATGAAAATTTGTATACTTAAAAAATTGAAATACCTCAAACTGATAAGCAGATAGATAGTGGTGGCGTTCCAGATATAACAGAGGACAAAGTGGTGTTTGTGCTAGAAAATATAAAAAGCTCTAGGCCAGTATTACCCAACAACAGAACTTTGAGAAAATGCAGAAGAAATCTTCCACAAAGAACTAGCACAGTTATCCACACAGTGCTTGTGAGAGAGAGAGAGAAATTCCTCAAAACTTCTGAGTAGGTATAATGATCCTACTCCAGAAAAAAGGAGATAATCGCAACCTCAGCAACTACAGCCCTATTACCCTATCACTTTGCATGTATAAGTTATTCACAAAAATGCTTACAAATACACTTATAGGTACTGTAGACAAAACTCAACAATGCAAACAAGCAAGCCACAAAAGTGGCTATTCGTCAGTAGACCACCTTCATGCAATCAATCAATTAATTGAAAAATCATTAAAATACAACAAACCATTTTGTTTGATCATTGTAGATTATGAAAAAGCATTTGGCTCGGTAGAATAGATGGCAGTCTTCAACTCAATGTGTGAACAAGGTGTTAATGAGAATTACATGGAAATCATTAAAAACATATGAGAATGGTACTGCAACAATCAGACTACATAAAGATACAAACAAGATAAAGATAGGAGTTGGGGATACAATATTGCCTATATGATTTACAACGATCCTTGAAACATCTTTTGGAGAACTGGCAGGGAGGGAATGGGAATAAACATGGAGAATACTTGAATCACTTGAGATTCATTAATGCTATTTTTATGATGTCACAAGCATTGTAAGAATTACATGCTGGTTGATCTGAATAGAGTATTATACAAATAATTAGGCAACAAAAATGGAAATGGGCTGGACACTTGGCAGGAAGAGGTGATAGATGGAACAGTGGGCTAATCAATTGGTGCCTATAGGACAGTAAACATATCAGAAAAAGAATAGATCTAAGATTGTGGGATAAGATAGAGGGGTTTGCCAATAAGACATGGCAGAGGTTAGTGCAATTGCAGTCGTCATGGAAGGAAATGAGAAAGGACTTTGTCCATCAGTGGACTTATAATGCTTGATGATAATATATATATATATATATATATATATATGGGCATTGGGGAACCAGTACTTTCTGAATTTGTTTAGTTTGTCTCCCAATTTAGCATTCTGCCAGCCTTGGTTTTGCATGTGATCTCAGGGGATCCATGTTGTGAGTTGTGAGTGATGTCCATCGGTTGTGTGCCATTCTTGCAACATGACCGCCTCATTGCCATTCAAGTTTTCTAGTAGATTCTATGATGTCTTCTCCCTGATATAGTGTGCTGTCTTTTTAGGATTAATGGGATTTTCTTGTTTCTTAAGGTTGAGCTTACCCTGGCAAAGGCTTGCCGTCCTTGAATGATTCTTTGTTTGATTTCTCCTTCTTTTGTGGGTTTCATAGAGATTTGTTGTCCTAGGTAGATGTAGTGGTCTACTCTCTCCAGTTTTGCATCTTTGATTTTGACAGTTGTGCAGTAATTCTCAGCATAGTTGTTGCACATAACCTTCGGTTCACTGAAGTTCATATGTGGGTCAACTTTCTTGCTTTCTTCATTTAGTTCATCTAGCATTAGTTGGAGGTTGTGTAGGTTCTCTGCAAAAAGGGCAATGTCATGTGAAGTGTGTTCCGTGATGGCTTGTAAATGCTAGCTGTGGTTTAAAAAGTTTCAAAATGGTGACTGCAATTTGAAAAATGTAATTACTTTCAAACTATGAAAATAAGCAATTACTTTCCAAACACCGTTTTATACTAATATTTGGGCCTTTTCTTTGTTTACTTTTTTATTTATTTCTTTTCTCTACTAAAACTTAACAGCCCATTGACCAAATATTCTGCGTATAGACTGAGGAGAGATCAACTTAAAACATGTGAGATTGGACTTGGAGGTCATTTGAGGTCACCAGAAGTTATTTCTTGGTCATTTCTAATGTTCTGAGTGGTGGGCCACAATTTTACTCCAAGGATGCTGAAATCATAGGGAAGAAAGCAATCTATATGAAATTGACCTCTAAGGTTATTCAAGATCACCTGAGGTAATTTCTGGTCATTTAAAAATAATTTTCCAAATTTTGGGCCACAATTTAGTGCACATCAAACTGGGATTAAGCATGAAAGTACATCTTTCCATGGCAAGGGTTATATGCCATGCAAAGTTGAACAATCTTATTTTACGAAGTTTAGTTACATGTGGGTACATGCCATGATAAGGGGCTATTTTGTGCCACTGCATTGTTATTTTTATGTTAGAATGTTATTGTTCAGTATTTTTTTAGTTTTTACGATCATATCAACACATTGTGCAGGTATGCACTTTTCTTACTGATCCTGTTTCCTTCAATATTGATATGTACATACAACGTCCTCATCTATAACTACTATTGTTTAAAAAGAAGTAGTTCCTAGTCAGATTCACCAATCTCTTGATTACAAATTGTACACACTAAAGAACTAGACCACAGAGACAAATATATTAAAAATAATTTGCTTTTGAATAATAATCATTTGTGCCTGAAATCTTTCTCAATTCCAATCCTTAAACTCCTGCTATATATTTACAAATTGGAGAATCTTTGTTTTGTAAAGAAAAAAACATTTTCAAGGTCAAATTAGGTATTTGTAGAAATTTGGTGTAATTCACTCGGATGGTTTGGCCATAGATTGTGTTATATAAAAAATTTGTTAAAGTAAAAATTCCCTATAAATTCTATCTAGCATTTTTCAGAGCAATTTTCATGAGTTGATATAATTGGAAAAAGTTACCCACAATATAAGTTTCTACAAGATGACATAAATTTTATCAAAATTTAGTCTTACAAAAGTTATTAAAAAAATTTGTTGATTTATGTAAGGACTCAACTTACTCATATTAAGAGTAGTGCGCTAAATGCATCTGCCTGATTCACAATTTTCTACACTTATAAACATAACTGCGTCTACTTTTACTTACCCCTTCCTACAATTCTGATTTTCCCAATATATCCAAAAGTTCATCCTCAAACATATGATTTATGTTAACACTAAAGTAAAAACTACTTTTGTGGCCTTAATTTGTAAGTTTTTATCTAAACATTTCAATGAAAAAATCATCACTAACAATAATGGTTTAGCGGTTATAGTCAAAGGAAGTGGAATAGCTGGCCTGATGCAAACTGAGATGTGGGATGAATTTTTTCAAAAACTTGTTACTTATATTGTAACTATAATGTTCATCATCAGAAATGTTACTTTCTATTTTGTTTAGTGTTTCTGCCAGATTGATCATATTTTCAAAGGAATCTAACCATAACTTGACAATAAAACGTATTGTTTTTTGAAGGAAATCACTAACCCTACCTCAAACCCTAATCCCAACCCAAACACAACTATAAAACATTGGCACAATTTAAATATAATCGACTGCTTTGATGTGTGAGCTACCAATGCCAATGGGGCTCATGAATTCTCAGTTTTGAGAAAAATTAACTTGAGATTCAAGATGCGTGTACTGGCCTGTATGGCTCTTCTCAGGAGTGTGTGTAGAGGTTCTGGCTATTTGATTCTATGAAATCTCCATAAAATATAATTTGCTTTCCAATGTACTAAGATTTGATGCTCATTTTTTTACACGGCAACCTTGTGTAGCCAAGCTAGTAAAAAAGAGCATCTGTCCATTGACCACAATGACTGCATGAGACCGATCAGTAATGATAAAACAGCAAATATCTAACTAATTACGCTCTACTTTAAAATATTGAGCACTATCACCATAGATAAAGCAACACTTGAAATCAATACAAAGATATATATATATATATACATATATATATATATATATATATATATATATATATATATATATATATATATATATATATATAATCTCATCAATTGATTATCATTTACCTTCCTATTATGACATAAGAGTAAAAATTATGTCATAGAAACTCTCAAGGGTTCATGTCCGATCATCACTGATTGGAACAAGTTGAGTTGAATCGAGACTTTAAAAAAGTTTAAAATTAGGAGGCTTGAATTATCAAAAAAAAATAAATTACCTTGTAAAATAACTTTAGGCTCCTTAGTACTGATCCATACATAAATAACCCCGTCATTTTGGACGGGTAAATCTTTATATGTGTATAGAATGAGTTATATTGGCATAAATATGCCTCTGCACTTAATGCAGTTTATTAATATCTTTATGATGTACATATATATATATATATATATATATATATATATATATATATATATATATATGTGTGTGTATATATATATGTATAGATTTTGTTTATTTTGTAAGATAAAAAGATAGAATGAAGAATGGATAACAAACTGCATCTGATTTCAGCTTGAAAAGAAAACTGTTAAACTGCTGTCCAAATTGGAGCCTGGAGTTGACTCAGTTATCTACCATAACAGCAACAACAATTCTTGCCTAATTTTGGGGAGTAACTCTTTACTGCTGGTCTCCCCCCAGTAAATTGAATCAAACAGATTAATAGAATTAACATTTCCCGAACGTTATTTGAAATCACGACCAAGTTATCCAAGGGTGGCTCTCTTGCCAACTAAGCCAAACTGACAAATCTTACACATGCATGAGAATTTATGCTCCAAATATGCAAGGGCTTATTTCATTCTGATGTCTTAAGATATCTATACTAAAAAGTATTTATACATTTTTATGATTTCTTATTCATTATATATATACAATACAAAAGTTACAGGAATTATCTTCAGTTGGAATAGAAGTAGGAGTGGAGTGTGACCCTGCAGCAAACAGGTTTGTTTTAAGGAGGCAGCCTGGAAGATACAGAACATAAGTATCACTGATTTTGCACAAATTTTCATAATTGCTTTTGATTTTTTAGATCAAGTTGCATGAATCAATACGCTAAGTTGAAGGATCAGTTGATCGTGAAATCCTAGCATTTCTCAATATTAGAAACCATTAACAAAAAATGTTGCCAAGACTGTCACCAAAACTATCAACACAGGTTTCTTCAGTTTCTGAGTTGGTCTGGCTGGATATGTATGTATGTATGTATCACGTGACAGGCCATACCAACAGAGATAGAGAGCTAAAATCTTTAACATTTATTCCTCTTCAATTCTAGAAAAAACTTCTTTCTTTTTTTAACCCCCATGCCCCAGGTTTCCAATAGAGAGATCAGTTTGCAATGTAAGTTTATGCTAAAACTATTCTATACTCTATGTGTGGTTGTTTTTGTTTTTTTCAAATTCAGACTTTTTAGTGATCACTGCCCAACATAAGATGAGAGAAGTAACTTTTCTCATTGATGACTTTTTTTTTTTCCTGTTTTTTGGTTGATCACCCCCAAGAGACCTAGGTCACATGAGTGTCTCTATTGAGCAACTATTTTTAACAATGACTAGGACCATCAAAATAATACTTGCCACTGTTTGAGCCACCAGATATTTCAAATGGTTAGATATATCTATGAATAATCAGTATGATGTAGGCTGACATTCCAATCTCTTACAGCGAGTAACATCTTTTGATCAAGAAACAAATGGTCGTCAGGTGTATACTATACCTGTGTCACAAAACGGAGCCAATAACACCATATGCTGAAAGAGTTGGATAGAAAGATGACTAAGGCCTAAGAGAAGAGACTGAATGCTCAGAAAATAAGCACCATTATGTCTGAGTGCTGGAAGCTGTCAATCAACAGAGGGTATTGAGTGCAGTGACTCTAAGCTGGCTTTCATATGGAAGTAAAGAGACACATGCCAACTCATCCAACATATCATCAAGAAGAATGTATGAGATAAAATCTAAGTTATGGAAATACTGGACTGCTAGACTCCACACATGCTATTCTAACACATTTGAATTTTGTCCGCTCGGATGGTGTAACGCTTGCCTCACTATCAGAAAGTCAGGAGGTCGATTCCTGGTACGAGCAAAAGGAATGGATAACTCTTCATTGGATAGAATTCTCCCAGCTATGGATTGAATAGCAGGGAAGATTGGGCTCTTTAACCTTGGGATGGCAACCAGTCTAGGAGAAGGAAAACACTGATTCTAAACCAGGGAGCCAAGCATCCTTCCAACAGATCCTGCAGCCAGGCATATCAGACGTATCACTCTCTGATTTCCTCTGGACTACATCAACATGGCCAGAAGGAGGATTCTGATGTCTGGGCATCCAAGACTCACCATACTCTTTGCCCAGGCATGTGCCCTGGAGGAGACGTTCCATAGTCTATAGACAAAACAGAAGCCATTCATTCATCCATTTAAATTTGAGGGTTTCTTTCTTCTAATTCAATATCAAGCATTGCTTATTTTACAAGTCACGTTGCTAGAAAATATTTACTTACGATATCATAGATAGGAAGGTCTATACTCCGATCGAATTATTTACATATTTGTAAAATTTACTCTACACAAGTTGGGTGATAGATAGATTGATTGATAGATAGATAATGGTAAAAATGATATAGACAATATACATATATGAATATGAAGAGAATGAGACATATTGATGTATTGATCTGAACAGAATGAAATATATAGAGAGTAACAATGGAACAAATGTATACAATCAGACATAGAATGTTCTCAAAAGATCTGAGATGAGAAATTGTGTTAGGTATAATGGTGAATATCCTGACTTCCTTGGAGCCATATTGTACATGCTCTGTAATCAAATAACCATAAAATATGAAAAACAGTAATTCAAGCATAAATATTAACTGAAAGCTCTGGATTATAGGATGTCTTTATGAAATTCGTGATCAATTTAAAAGATACAGGTCTGATTAGTCACACAATAAAAACCATCGTGTGACTAACATGTTTTGGCTTCATGCTGTGTTGGGGATGATGAATAACAAAAATTTTTAAAATGATCAATGAATAACTCACTTCACTTGCCTCTTTTCTGACCATAGTCACTTAAAAAGTTTGAATTTTCCAAAACAAGCACACACACAAGCAGATAATATATCTCGGAATTTTTGAGATGAGATATTATTATTATTTCTATTGATATTCGGACCACCCTCATCTTTGTTGTTTTTCATACAATGTTTCAGCCCTTGCACTCTACAGCCTTCGTCAGGTATCATAAAGGGTTCGGTTTGTTACTTCCCAAAATCTCCCAGATGATACCTGACAAAGGCCGTAGAGTGCAACGGCCGAAACGTTGTATGAAAAACAACAAAGATGAGGATGGTCAGAATATCAATAGAAATAACAAGCAGATAAGTTTAGCATAAACTTGCATTGCAAATTGAACTTCCCACTAAAAAACCTATTGGGGAGGGATTTCCAAAACTCAAAGACAAATGTTTTTCTTTGACATAATAAGCAGTAAATGTTGAAAATTTCAGACCTCCAGCTCCGCTGATGCACCCTGTATGTATGATACATACATAGCCAGTCAGCCAGCCAGATCAAATTGAAAACTGAAGAGACCTATTTTGACAGTTTTGGTTGACAGTTTCTAATAGAATGATTCTACAAAGGAAGACTTTGTTGCTACAATTTCTTCTGGAATCGTGCCGGTGGCTATTGATCAATTTTGATTTGAATGTTGCTGATGATGCTGTTGATGATGCTAAGTTATTCTGGTCAGCTCTTTTGTTGAACAGATCTTTATTAGAAACACAATGAACACGTGTATACAGCTCAATTGTTATATACATAAATTTTCTTACAAAGATAAGAGAATGATAAAGATACCAAGTCTATGGACAAAACTGTACTTCTAAAAAATCCTTATTTGTGAAAGGGATGTTTAATTTAATTGGACCTCAGTTGCTTGGCTAATCTACTGTAAAAATGGAACAAGATCTTTACTCGACAATACTGACAATTACACTATACACACTTGGGTCATTCTACAATAGACACATTCATTATTTTGGTTCAGTGCCACGGATAAAAATATATATTTAGGTTCAATCAATAAGATCCAGATTAACTTTAATGTAGTAGAAGTAATCTCATCGCTTGGAAAATAAAGAAAGCATTTTATGCTGTACTTAGTGTAATTTCAGCCCAATTAGTTCAATGTTGTATTGTTGCCATAAGAATCGTGTGTGATTTAAGAATTATGAAAGTAGCTGAAAGCACTCACTCACACTGAAAAGAGCAGTTGAATTACCTCTCGTTCTTATATGAAAATCATTTGTTCAGACTATGTCAACAAATACAGTTATTTCGTAGCCCCATAAATGGCCCGACCTATCAACCAGCCAAGTGGGCTACAGATTCTACTCTTTTTGTTTGTCTCAGTTTGTATGTGTGTGTGTGTCTGTTTGCCCCTGGGCACTCCAGGTCAGATTTTGGGGGCTACAACCATGTAAATTTGCATGAGCACACCAGTGGGTACTATCTAAAACAGATTCTTTTTGATCTTTTAAAAAAGGTACATTTTAGTGTCTCCATGGTCCTTTTAGACTAACAATTCCCAAATCTTGTGCTGGTATTTTTTTTTAGATAATTCTAGATAGAAGATCTATTGTTTAAGATAATATTTTTAGATAATTAGATCTGATACATGCACTGGCTGCGGTGATTCATTTATGCGAGGTACAGATACAGAACCAAATAAACAACTCATCAGTGCCAGAACATGAGAATGTACAAGAATCTCGCTTTAAAAATTGTTTTACATAAAACCTCAATCACCTGAGGCTCAACCAAAAAAACAAATGTCTGTTTCTTTTATAATTAAATAAATGTCTGTTGGAAACTATCAACCAAAACTGTCAACATAGGTTTCTCAGCTTGTCTGCCTGCCTGGCTCTTGGTGTATGTATCATGCATACTGGCCACAGCAATGTAGCTTGAGGGCTGAAAATTTCAGTACTATTCCTTTATTATGACTAAAAAAAATGTCTTTTTTTGTTTTTTTAAAAATCCTCCTATAAAAGGTTTTTTCATAGGGGTTCAGTTTGCAACGTAATTTATGCTAAATTGGTTCCTTAGTTTGTATTTGGCAGCATTCATACTTGTTTTTTTTTTTTTTCAAATCCAAACTTTTCAGTGATCACTACTCAAACAAAAGGTGAGAGGAGTAACTAATTCATTGATCACCCTATCTTTCGATTCAACACGGCATACTGCCAAAAGATGTTGGTCAGGTGACGGTTTCTTTTGAGTGACTAACCACACCTGTTTCTTTTATAATTAAATAAATGTGAGGGGAACAGTTATTCCGAAAAATGAATGTGGGATATCTCCTGGATTTGACAGAAATTTGATTAGGAAGAGATTGATTTAGACATTGAGGAAAAGTTATTTATAAATTCTATAAAAAATCAATTTCTGAGTTCTAATCATTCTACAAGTGTGAAGGATGTTTATGGTTTACAATCTCATGTTTCTTGGATGGAGAGTTTGATTCTCTTTGGATACCATACTATTGTGGTACTGTTTACAGCTAAGAAAAAATTTGTATAGAAGATGAACATTATGATATCCATGATATAGATTCATATAAAATGTGCACACACACACACACAAGCAAATATAGTCCAGAAAGCTTTACAGTTTTAAACCCTAAACATTGAAAAACTTCTACAAAATTTTTCTGTGTCACTTCAGTCATCCATTTCCCAATATCTCTCAATACAATTTATGTAATTTTCTTCAGGGTTTTTACCCTATTTCTCATATACTTTGTTATTATGGTACAATGTATAGGTTGTTTCTCATTGGGATCATCAGCAGTTTACTGTGTTACTGTTTTGGGGATTTTAAAAACAAAACAGTTATAAAACATGGTACCCCAGCAGTGCTGATCAAATATCACCTCCCTACCTTACTATATACTTTATGTCATCCATGTGGTTTGTCATTTTACACAAGGTTTTATGTGTATTGTATACTGATATTATTTCATACTTCATATCATTTAGTTTTCTGAAACAGGGCTTACTTACATAGGTTACCCAAAAAACATTTTTTACAATGAGGGATCAGTAGGTATAACAACTGATTACTTTCAATGGTGTGTGTGTGTATATATATATATATATATATATATATATATATATATATATATATCAATAAAAGAACACATTACATCACATAAGCTAACCTTTTCATCTAAGATCTGGTTTTCGCACACATGCATACATTTTTTTTGCAACTATAGATGAATATAACCATTCCCTAATTTTTATATATGTACTTTTATGTCTTTGAGTATGTATATGTATGTATATGTGTGTATGTATATATTTGTGTATGTTTGTGTGTGTATGTGTATATATTTATGTATGTAAATCCCAACAAAAGGATTCCCCAACACCTACCCGAAACCTATGGCCGATCAAATTCCAGGATTCAATCTCAAATAAGCACTAATCCAAGATAAAGGCTAAAATAAGGAGAATGACAAGGATGTTAGATATTCTAAAAATAGAGAAAACAATGGATACACACACGAAAAGAAACAAATGCAGGAGGCATCAATATATTGTACACTACCAGTCACGCCCTGGATAAAATGCATGGAACTTTGTTAATTTTCTGGTGATCAATTTCTTTTTTTTTTGTGATCTCTTTCTGGAAAATTCATTTATGATTTCTTTTTCTGTTTTGATTATACCATCAACAATGAAATTCAAAAAATCAGTAAAACTAAAAAAAGTATAAGCAATATGCACACTCACACACATAAAATACTTCAATTACACACACAAAAAACTCACACTCACACACATACACACAAACACACCGGGGGGGGGCACTTACCTTGATATTGATAAGACCTTATCAACACAAGGCATTGTATCAGATAACCTTCTTATCTGTGCCAGAGTGAATAAAGCAATAAATAACAGACCTTACAACACCCACACACCAAAAGGGTATTACAAATACTTCCCTCCCAATTTGCTGGCATGCACTGATGGAGACAACATCTAGTCAATTAATGAACCTAACAAAGAATAAAATGAAAGAATTAAAAAAATAATTCTTTCACTGAGATACTCCTGCTTTATCTTAAGTTAATTTGAACATTTCCATTCTACAACCTTCTTCATTTTACTTCAAGCCATCCCATCTGTGTTGAGACAGGCTTTATCTCTTGCCTCCGACACCTGGCTCATGTCATCAGTAATGATCCTTGGTAAGTAAGAGAACTAAAGAATATAAAGCACTCTCAAAAAGAATAACTACCAACCCCATGTTATAACACAAAGGAAAAATAGAAAGTAGGGCCTCAATGACATCAACTTCATTGTTACTGCTAGAATTCAATGTATAAGGGGTGCAGCAAAAAGAACCGCCCAAAATATGTGGCAGTTTTCAACAGTTCTACCCTCAATAACCTTCTCACTAGAGTTGGCTGGTCACAAGAGACCTGTCAGTGGAGAAACTGCATTAACAACATTCCATATAAATCTGTGGTAGAATATAGAGGAGAAACCAGCTGTCCCCTTAAAGTTAGCTTTGGAGATTACAAAAAGCAATAACCAAAGGCAAATTGAAAAAATCTTGTAAGCAAACTACATCTTGAGAGGGAAAGGTGTACATGGGATGTGGACAAAACCCCCAGCAGACAAAATCTCAACTGGACAAAATTTAGTATGTTTTTTATGTAGATATAATGAATAAAGCTTTTATCATGATTTTTTCCTTCTATGATATGTCACAGGAAGAATTGAATAAGTAATAATTTAAATTCTTTTAGAGTAATAGATGAAATAAGCTGGAAAGATACCATGCTCTTTTGTTACTTCTTCCATGACAACTACAAAGATTCTTTGTGAGATTTTAATCAACAGAGAAGATTTCAACCTTTAATTGTTTTTCTTAAAACATTGGACAAAAGATATTATCTTAGTTTTCATCAATTGTATTTCATGAAAAACCAAAACTTTTAGCCTTTGTTTTGAGGTATGTATATAATGACAGGATTTATTAGTTTCAGTGAGGTTCAGATTACACTATCCTCTCTGGCAGGAAGTCTGATTAATAGGCAGTGTAGGCTGCTGGAGAGTGAGAAAACTCAAAGAAGCAGCATTCATCAATTTGTCAGCTTAATGTATGTCAGACCATTGTGGATTAGAATGATGGGTCTTTTGCTGGACAAAAGAGACATTGAAATCTTTGTCCAACAAAGAGAGGAGTTCGGAAAAGCTCCAACTGACATTAAAAGTGGTGCTGATGATTTTAAAAAATTCTGTTTGCTATTTTACTTAGCACTACCAATAAAAGAGCACCCCCCTTTACAAACATATAGCACACCTGAGAAAGCCATATAATCGATTTGAAAATAACAAAAAAATGACAAAAAATCAGTATATGTAGTGGGGGTGATCAATTAAAAAATCGGAAAAAAGGGTGATCAATGAATAACATTTTCCTAGCTATAGTAAGGGGTAAGAAAAAAACAATCAAAAAATCACTCCAATATGGGAGGCTTCCGGTAGAGCAAGTTCAAACTTCAAGAAGGAGGAAATCTTGTTAGTCCTAAAAAGAAGGTTATACGATAGTCACCTGAAACACGGAACCTAATCAAAAGATTGACCCTCAAGCTGCGAACCATGTGCCCATGAGAGAAACATGCTCAACATAGAGATCACAAGACGGAACAGAATATTAGAGAAAAAACAGGAGTCCAAAATATCATAGAACCTATTGGAAAACTCAAATGGCAATGGGCTGGTCATGATATAAGAATGTCAGACAATTGCTGAACATTGTAACTCATAATGTGGACACTTGTAAAACTGTGGTGGGAAGAATATAAGATAGCAAAACAAACTAGACAAATTGAGAAAGTATTGGCTCTGTGACGCTTATGATAGAGAGGCCTGACGAATCTTGGAAAGGTCTATGTACAATATCAGATGATAAAATGTTGATGATGATGATGATGAAGAAATATTACAAGTTTCAGTCCTCCAATTTCATTAGTGTGGCCTTTATGTGAGATGCATACATAGAGAAAGTTGTATTTAAAGTTTTGTAGAAATTTCAGGAATTAACTCCCCTAGCATAAATGATTTCAGCTTACATTGTAGATATTTAAAGAAATATAACCACTACAACAGCTAAAATTATATATTTACTTTATTTTTAAGCAGACAACTTCAGACTTCAATTAAATCAATATAGTCAGTGTTACCACTGTACTCAAACTTTCATTCTTTTTCAACCCTCAACACAGAAAAATATTCAGTCAAGAATAAAAAATTTCATATTCTAACAATTTGAGAATTTAACATTCGATTCTTCTTGAATATTTCCATAGTAACACAAAAGAATAAGGAAATGTATTGAAACCTTTGTATAAAACATATGTCTAATTAAAAAACACAGGAATGCTAGAAAGAAAACTGGTTTTATCCTACTTTTGCCTGAAGTAAACTGGCAACAATGAATACAAATTATACATTGACTTCCTTTAGTTCTCAATTCAGATGCAGATATGTTCGCAATCTGCCAAACATTTTTACAGTGTTCCAAGAAAAAAATATGACAAATCCTAACCACTATAAAAGATAAAAGTAACTCCAAAAAGCAGGCTCATAGGTTATCAGTATTTGATTAACAAGACCCATGGTTGGTTTTTCCATCTTTTTCATTAATATTCTCAGGATGATGTGAATAACTTTTTTATGCATAAAAAATGTATTCATAATGAAAAACTTTTTGAACATTTACTGTTGCACTGGTTTTATTCATAATGAAAAATCTTTCACAATGTTTCATTTTCAAGAATATTCAAAAATCATTTAAGCCATAAAAAGCAGGGGGGGGGTACAATGGAACAATAAGATGTGTAACCCTTCTGATATAGTAGAGAATGGTATATTCAGTCCCCTAATGGTATCATAGAATATGGTATTCCATTTATCATATATTAATCCATCAATGATTAAAAAACATGAAAACTAATGGGAGCAATTTTTAAGGGAGTTGTGAAATGTCTCAATGTACCCCCTGTATCAGGGTACCTTGAGATAGTAGATAGTCCACACTGAGACAGCACATATGCCACATTGGGAGATCATAAACCAAGCAAATTTTCTCAGTAAGGACATAATCACCCTCAGAGGTATCACCAAGAAATTGATGAGTAGGATTGAAAACTGGAAATCCTCATTGGAATCATCATTTCTATCATTTTCACTGATGGCATCTGATGATGCATCTTCAAGGAGATGTTTTTTGCATGGGATTTAACTGATGAGGCTGTTTGGTCTGTGATGGCAGAACTAAAGGAATCTGCCTCAGAAAACACATTCTCATCCATGGGATAAATCCCAGTTTTCCAGAACATAGAAAGAATGTTAGAAAGTGTCTTTGCCTTTTCATGGAAATATCAACTCAATCTGGTAATGATATTGTGATGAGTTTCAAAGAGTCTCATGCATGTGGGTGTCAATGGCCTGGTTGTAATATGTCTTGAAAGAGGTACAAACAGACACATTGAGAGGTCATTTTTTGTTACGGCTCTGAGGTGGCAGTGTCAAAAATGTCATATTCTTTTCCTTGGTTGTATCAATCAATCAAACTGAAAGGTGTCTTTCATGGTTGTTAAGAATAAGCAATGAAGGATTCTTCTTTGAGTTGTGGTTGTAATGAATGAAATGGTTCATGTCCTCAATAAACAGATCTGAATTCATCCATCCTGATAATCTGTCCTATTGTGCCCTACAATACCTTCATATAAGCACCATTGTTACATACTTTACTGTACACCAACAACCATAATATCTTATCATGCCTTGGTACAGTATAGCAAATCAAGGCTTCCCACCAAGGTCCAATGAACTGTAAATGGAGTTCAACATATAGTGGACTTTCCTATTATTACATCAGCTTTTCAATCAGATTGATGAAAGGAAGGCTGTGTAATGGTACATATTCACACAAGATGGCAGCACTTTACTGTCTTCAGTTTTTGAGAAAATGGGGCTGTCTCACTGTGTCTCATAGTGTCTTGATCTACCCTAATTATTAGAATGAATGGAAGTTTTCATAAATTTGTTTGATTAATTCAACCTATGATATCATGGATTTAGATAATTCAGAAATAAAAGTCCTGTATCTGAATAAAACATTTAGAAAATTCATTTTAGTGTGAAAATTATAGACAAAAAAACATGAACATTTGCAGAGGTATAACAAACATCATAATTCTTCTTAAAATCATTTACTTCAGTTAATAGAATTACATATTCGGATAATCTATCCCATAGTTGCACTCTGTTGCTAAAAATGAATTTTCTGATCTGATTTTCTCATCTACTTCTATTTACTCCTACCGTAAACATGTGGCCTCTCAGTCCTTTGTATTCCCTTCTAGTAAAAAATATAATTATAGAAAAAAAAGAAATCATATGATTCCCAGTTTAAAAGAAGCACTTACTTATTTATAAGTATATTTGATAAAAGACTATTTCATGAAGCTGATGGAAAACAAAATTCTTTTAGAAAAATATTCCTTTTCTTTAGTCTCAGTTCTTTCTCTCATTCTACAAACATTCTGCCATGTCCTGACAGTGAACAAGATGTGGAGTTGTCCACAGCTAATAGCTATTAGTGTTTGTGACAATAATATTCAAAGCTATGGCAGTATGTATTTTAGAATCCAGGTAAAAAGGCATCACGATAAAAAGCCTCAGTCAAAAAGACAGCAATGTTGAATGGATCAGTGCTAGTTACAAAAGGCAACGGTCAATAATGTCAACACAGTAGAATGAATTTAAAGTATCTTTTAAATAAAAATTGATACTTTTAGAGTCTGTGTATGCACTCTAGGATGGCAACCCTTCTCTAGATTGAGATCAACCTTCAAGAAAGAGAAAAAACCCATTAATCCTAAAAAGAAGGGTATATAATCAATGTATCCTCCTTATAATCACTTATGAAACTGAAACATAGAACCTAACCAAGAGACTGACCCTCAAACTGAAAACCATGTAATGTGCACATGAAAAAAACATACTCAACATTATATGGAGAGATCACAAGACAGCATAATACATTGGGAAAAAACAGGGGTCAGAGACATCATAGAATCCATTAGGGATCACAATGACAATGGGCTGGTCATGTAGCAAGAATGGCAAATAACTGCTAGACACCACAACTCACAACGTGTATCCCCAGAGATCACATGCAAAGCCAAGGCTGGCAGACAGACAAGACAAATTCAGAAAGTATTGGCTCCAAAATACCCATGAGGTCTGGCAAATCCTGGGGAAGGTCCACGTCCAATGTTGAACTATAAAAGACTGTTAATGATAATAAGTTTGGAGCGACTTCAAAAGCAAGGATTAACAGATATTACAAATGTATTTTAGTTGTAAAAAATTGTGAAGAACTTATTTCATTGCAAAAGTATGATTTAAAAAAAAATTGAATTAATAATTATTCTTTTCTTCCTGTAAGATATGTTATGAAATAAAAAATAAAACCTCAAGAAAACTCTAATTCATTTTAATTACCCAATTAGTACGAATTTGATTGAAATATTTGTACTACAGTATTGACATTGAAAGCCTTTAGACCAAACATGACTATAACTTGGAGTAGTCTGTACTACACTGTTGCCCTTTTGACCCATGCCTTTTGTCTTGATGCCTTTTGCCCAGTCTTCTTATTATCACACAAGATAAAGATTTGATCTTTGAATATTAAGATAATTAAAAACATGTATTTTTGAGACAATCATAGGTCGTGTTTTGTACATTGTAGGTTAGTTGGTAAGAAGGGATGAAAAGCTGTGTGAAGATATAGATTTTGTTGGTAAAAATTCTTAATACTGTTCATCAGAGGTAGCCCTGGGGGTCTGGGGGTCTCTTTTTCTGAAAAACCCTGAAAAGTCTACACAATGATCAGAAAGATCTAAACAATTTTGTAAAAAAATCTAAAACTTAATGCAGAAAAATTTGCAGATGGGGCACGTTTGAACCTAGAGTCATCAAATAACTTCAGCAGAGGACTCTAGTTTTCTGTTACAGGTAAGAGAATAAGAACAGAAGTATTTGACTCCTTTTTTCCATCATTCAACGCCCTAAAATCCTCATGAATATTCTCAATGTCTCCTCAGATGCACAGATCCAGGTTCTGTGGAGTGAATCCTAATATAAAAGCATGTTACCTATTTACAGAATGCTTCACAGGATTCTAACTGACTTCTGGCAAAAATAAAAAGAATTTGCAGAAAAAGAATAGTTGCTGATATGGCAGTCACAAGTTTATGGAGAATCATGAATCCGAGAACGAAATTCCCATAAGGCTGCCCGTTTTTCCCCCACATAAGATCTGGGGAGATGTGTATACATATTCATTCACTAATCCGTCTTTCATTTATTCATTCATAAATACATTGGCTAGTGAGAATGAAGAACATCACAGTTTATTTTTGTTTTCCCATTGGCTTGGGCATATTTGTTTATAGTTATACATTTTTTCAGTTAATCTTATGTAATATATAGATAAGTAAATGATTATCCCTTGCTATTTACAGAGTTAGAGGCACAAATGTGTTGAATCCACAAATTTTTGCTAAACCCTTTCCCTCAAACCCAATAAATCTGGTACCATAAATCTTTTGATAAACAAACACTTTAGCATTCTTAAATTGTACAAATAAACAAATGAATACAATAAAGCATAGAGTGAAAAATTAAAATTTCAAAACTTGAATCCATTATTTCTTGGTGACAGGTCTGTGATTATGGTGGAATCAATATACTGTTCAGTCAAAAATGTAAACACTGCCTTGATCTGAAATTCTCTGAGTAAGTGAGTTAATTTTTCTTTTTTCCCGACTAACTTTATGGTATTTTCTTACAGTTATGATGAAAATTAAACTTTCAAAGAGGAATATTCAATCACTGCAGTTGGTTTTAAAAAAAGTGTTTAAAAAGTGTACTCTAGATACAGTAGTTTAGACATTAATTTTTCTTTCCTATTTACTGTAATGTAAACAAATTTGTTTATTCATTTTGTAGTTGATAAAGTATCATAAATCATTATTAATAAACCTTTATGCTACTATTTACCTTGATTTTAATTTGCTTTTCATCACAATATTTTCAGATTGGAAAACATTTTTTTAGAAAATGATTCATAATAATTCAATCAGATTATATATCCATTTCTCTAAAATATATTTGTCTACATAAAGAAACAATTGTGTAAACGAGGGTAGTGAATGAACAAAGATGTGAACGTTGGGACAAAGCAATTATTTGGGACTTTGCCTTCCCACCAGGCTTTTTAGCTCAATGGTAAGTGCAACGCAACTTTACAAAGGCTAATTAATTGATCACAGGTTTGATTCCAGCCTGATTTTTTCTGATTGTTTATTCTACTTACGCTGTCAAGCCAAGTAATATATTCTCCGTGTCGCAGGTTCGATTCCTACAGCAGCCCCATTTTCTTTAATTGTTTATTCTATTTACACTGTTTAGACCAAGTTACACATTGTCCGTATAATAATAAGAGATCATTTTGAATAGATTTTCAAATAATATAACACATTCATATATATATATATATATATATATATATATATATATATATATATATATATATATATATACATACATATATATATATAGGAGTTACAACCCCAAAATTCCAGTAATTTGAATAGTGCTAGCAAACTGTATGCAGTTTGGCCTTCTGCTGTAAGGTAGAGCCTATAGTGCACTTTGTGTACCAAAGTTGTGATCAGAGAAATCAACAAAAAATTAAGATGAACCTAAAAGTAAAAAATTATTAATAATAGTTTATTATACTTCATTACCCCACTTTGAAAATAATTGAATAATTACTTTCAAGATTAGAAAATGACCAGCTTCAACTTCACCGCTGCACCATGTTGCCTTCACTATGTATTGAATTACTTTGGAATTTCATCAGTGAAAGGTGTAAAGGAAAACAAGAACCTCCATGGACTTATCAGTAGTAGATCTAATATGGTTGTCATACTGCCCAAAAGGCGATATCCAACCAAAATCACTAATACTTGTTTAAGAATTGGTTTTATTGTAAGATATATGTGCCATTAGTAAGATGAATGAATGGCAAAAATCCTGATATAAAACTTCAATTTCTCTGATATTTAGAACCAAAGATTGGCTTGAGAGCAACCTCTGATGATCTTGAAGATTAACCTATGTGGGAAGTCCATTTTTTTCAATTCTCCATGCCAAAGGTCAGGTCCATAGGCCTCGTAGTTTTTGTGGAGGAGAAGCACAGACAAACAAAAAGCTCAAATATTAATATAGATATGTATGGATGTTTGTGCATGTGTGTGTGTGTATGCGTATCAGCTTGTAACTATGCGACATAATTTTCTGACAGATGCTAAAATATCAAAGATGACTTTTGCAACAGAAAAGAAATATCTTATTTGTTTTGAATTGATTCTTCGGTAATACAGTTCTTGGTTTTCATATGAAATGTTTATAAGTTCACTGCTTCATAGTTTATTAGCACATATTCAGCAAATATTTGGCTGTAAGAAGTAGTGCCAGTAAGTCTCTGCTCATCTTTGCCCGCTGAACAACACTATTGTCTCAACAGAGAGTACAGCTAGTAATTGCAAAAGCTAGAAGTACTTGAAATTCCTGCAAGCAGTTCCATGGAAATGGTAAAGAGAAAAGAATAGGACACTGGCTCGGTTGTCTCCTAGGTTAACAAGGGTTGAACTGGTCAACTCCCATTCTCAGTGGTTAAAGAAATCAAGGAAGACCCAAACTATTGTCCAAAGAGAGATGCAAAAGGAACATAAAGAGAAAGGACATCGACCCATAAGGCTGGCAACAACTGGTCAAGGAGAGAGTTACCTGGTGAAAAAAGATTACCGCCCATAGAACGGTCATCACTGACACAACGGACTGCCAATGGAATTCAGCTTATAAATATACACATACACAAATTTACATACACTGATAAACAAACGTATTTAATTAAAGATGAAAAAAAGTTTCATTAGAGATTCTTGTTTGTCAGACAATTTTATAAGTGCAGAGAATGTAAGCAATTTGCAAAGAACATACAAAGATGCATCAATAAGTCCACTGCCTGACGCATAATTATTTACTGAATTTTTGTACAGTGTAGGGTTCTACCTATGTGAACGTCCATCACTGTATCAAAGGGAAGAGATTATGTTGAAAATAAAGATTTGTTGTGTAAAATAAATGCTTATGTCAATATTAGTCCATGAACTAATTGAGTTAACTAGATACTTGTTGCTAGTTGAGGAAATGAGAAAGTGGATTCATTTTGCTAATATAAAAACCATCAACCAAAACTGTCACAAAAGTTGTCAACATTGGTTTCTTCTGTTTCCAAGTAGGTTCGGCTGGCTGCCCAGCTGACTTGCCATGTATGTATTATGCATACAGACTGCAACAAAGGAGCTAGAAGGCTGGAAATTTAAATATTTACTCCTTATCATGTCTAGGGAAAAACTTTCATATTTTCTTTGTCCCACCCAAAGAATAGTTTTTTTTTAGTAGGGGTTGAATTTGCAATGTAAATTTTGGCTGAATTGGTCCTTAGTTTGTGCCTGAGGTGATAGAGGTATTATGCATTGATCACCCTTTTTCCAATTTTTTTTGATTGATCCACCCCAACACAACATGCTGCCAAAAGACATTGGTCACATTATGGTTTCTATTGATTGTTAGAATGATTATTCGTGTACAATTGGAAACTTAACAAAGTCAAACTCACTTTTTTGTTTCTTAATAAATTATTCATTACCAATAAGAATTGAATGACCACAGCCATCAAAGATGGCGAAGGCTTCTATCTTTTTTTATGTGCATGTGTTTGTTCATATGTTTGTTTGTGTGTCCCAGTGCTCCTGGCAATACCATTTTGTCTACAGACTCAAAAATTGGCAACAGTACACCACTAGATCCTTTGGAAAAATTTTTTTTTTTTCTTGAAGAAAAGCTTTTTTGACCTTTTTGGATCTTATTCTGATGAGTTTATTTAGAAAACTTGGAATCTCTTGAATTTAGATATATTTAGATTTTCTTTTACAATATTTTAGATGTTTTCTAGTGGAGTTCACCCGTGATGTCATAAAAAGAATCCATTCTGACCATATCTATTCTTCAATTGAATTTTTTAACATGACTTCAGAATTTGGCACTGCGGTTGTTCAATTATTGACTGTGCTGGAGAGTATTCTTTAAAATTAGTTCAATTTTTCAAAATTATTGTCATTGAATTCCACTTTCTTGTTATATAAGAAAATTAATCAAACATAATGATCAAATGCTTTTCACTTATGATCTGTCCTTTGAATTATTATTTTGATTAGTGCTTTTCCTACACATAATTTATATACAAAGTTATTATACAATGTGGAGTAGGGGGGGCAACATTCATCTTTGGCTATAATCTAGCAATTTTAGACAAATCTGTCCATTTTCAACTATTAAAAATGTCCGTAAAAAGACTGAGTGTTTTTTTACGTGTTTTGTCAATTTTCAACAATTTTTTGAGATTGATTCAGAATGAAAAAATGTTGGAGCTGGCAACACTGAGGGTGACACCCTAAGTTACCATTCCGGGTGACACTAACCCTAGGAACCTCAGTGGTTCACTTAATAACAATTCTGTAAAGACTTCTCAATCAAACAGTGCTAAATTTATCTGAAGGATTTAAAATCAAAAAGTTATCAAGCATTTCTTAGATAACTTTCATGATATTCTAATAAAACTTTTACGAGTATTATTAAAATCTGCTGGGGTATTTTTTTTCTTCATTCACCTCAGGGAATTAATGTAAACACCATATTTACTGCCAAAAATTCAAAAATCACTCACAATTATTTGCAAAGAAAAAAGAATAGAAGAGAGAACATAGTAAAAAATAAATGATGCACCATTTTTTAATGGAAAAAAATATTAATTTTGATGCCTAGAGGAATCATTCTCCATATTTTCACTTGTGCATTTACAAGTATAAATGCCTGTAGCGTAGTAGGCCAGCTGTCCAAATGATTTCATCTCGCCTTCAGCAAGTGATAATAACAATGATTTTGTTCAAATTCTTTTTTGGTTTTCATTGCCAAATGCACTTTTCTCGTTTTGAAAGTTTTCATTCATTTGTGATATACATCATATTGAGGATTTTTAGTGTTACTATATTATATATCATGTTTATCATCTTTCAAAAATATCAACAAACAAGGTGTTATTGGTGATTCCATGTAAGAAGTTGATATCAGTAATAATAATTTTTTTGGATCAGCTTGGAAATACCTGCATAACTGAAAATTAGGAATGAAATATGATTAAGAAATATTCTGTTGCAAGTCTTCATTTTCTTTTCTTTGCTTTTCGATCCCAGAAACCATTTACAATATTAGCTCAGAAATTTCAAATACAGTGGTTCCCAAGCTTATTTTGTTGTGGAACCCTTTTATAATTTTCCTAAAATACCTATATTTTGTGGACAATTCCTGCTGCCTAATTTTGATGCAGCATTAAGTGAAACATAAATAGATAGAATTCATTCATATAAAAAAAAACATAATGAATGAAGCATTCAAATAAAAGACAATTCTGTTTTTGGTTGGTAAGATTTATAATTGTTGCAAAGAAAGAATCATTAGAAGCAGATTAATGCAAAGAATGTTGCTGCTTCTCAAACTCCCGTTTCCTCTGAAAAATTGGGTTTAATATTGAATAATTAAATTTGCATATCTGGTGCAACATCCAGTCCTTTGTGATTGTCAGTTTTTGAAATAACTTGAGATTTTGATGATCATGAATTTTAGAGAGAAATTGAATTTTTATTGAATTTGATTGAAAGACTCTTTATCTGCTGAACCCAACAATTTTGGAAAATATATTTTTGGTATATATACTAGGTCGATGCTGATCCTTTGATTTTTTTATTCCTTTTTTAACATCCTTAGTTTTAGTCACTAGATTTCTTTTCATACCAACTAAATTAATCATCATCATCATCATCATTATCATCAGCCTTTTGGCGTCCATCATTGGACATAGACCTTCCCCAAGATTTGCCAGACTTCTCTATCATGGGCGTCGTAGAACCAGTACTTTCTGAACTTGTCCAGTTTGTCATGCCATTTTAAATCTGCCAGCCATGGTTCCACATGTGATCTCTTGGGATCCACATTGTGAGTCATCGTGGTTGTCTACCATTCTTGCAACATGACCAGCCCATTGCCATGTGAGTTTTTTATGATATCTCTGACTCCTGTTCTCAACCAAATATATTGTGCTGTCTTGTGACCTCTCCATGTCATGTTGAATATGATTCTCTCCCATATACATTGTTTGGTTCTCAGTTTGAGGGCTAGTCTCTGGGTTAGGTTCCATGTCTCAGCTACATAGGTGACTATTGGGAGGATGCTTTGCTTTTGTACTTTCTCTTTAGGGCTAATTTCTTTATTTTTGAAGGTTGAGCCAAAAGCTTACCATCCTAGAGTGATTCCTTGCTTTATTTCTTCTTCTTTTGAGGATTTCATGGAGATTCGTTGTTCTAGGTAAATGTAGTGGTTTACTTCCTTCTGTTCTGGGGTTACTTGGGTATTCACTGTCTATTCTGATTTCCTTTAAATCAAAACAAATATCATAAACGTAATTTTAGTTAACATTGAAGTATTTTTTCTAAAAACAAATCATCATCATCATCATCATCATCATGATTGTCATCATTATCATCATCATCATCATCATCATCATCATCATCAATGATAATAATAGACAAAAATAAAATGAAAGAGAAAACAAGAAAAGAATACCTTTTGAAAATAAGGAAAATATTAGAGACCAAACTAAATAGCTGGAATCTGATAAAACAAATGAACACATAAGCAGTATTGGAAGAAAGATACAAAGGACCATTCCTTGGATGAACAAAGGAAGAACTCCAATCAATGGACCGGCAAATGAGAAAGCATATGACAATGCACAAGGCTTTACATCCCAGAGATGACACAGATAAACTGCGCATGAAGAGAAAAGAAAGCAGTAGAGGACACATCAGCATAGAGGACAGTGTCAAAAAGGCAAAACCAGGATTAGAAAAGTATCTGTAAACAAATAGCTGAGACATTATAAAGAGCATCTGAAGCAGTGCAACAACAAAAAAAAAAAGTAGCTAATGAGCAGCACAGCAAACAAGGAAATAAAAATGGGACCAGAAAAAACTATCCGGAGAATTCAGAAGGCAGATACAAAATGTCATCGATGAGAAAATCATGGACATAGCCAAGCAAAGGAAACCTGAAAAGAGAAACAAAATCACTCATCATGGCAGCCAAAAACAAATGTATCAGAATAAACTATATCAACCATGTAACCAGTGAATGTAATCAACTTGTCCAGAAAGAGTATAAAAACAGACACAACATGGTAGCAACATCTATACACTGGGAGCAGAGCAAACAAATGGGATTCAACCAAGCAGAAAAGTGGTATCAGCATTAAAGGGAGACATCCCTGGAAAATTGAAGCCATAATTTACTCTGGGACTTTGACGTCCAAATTGACCACCCCATCCAAGTGAGAAGACCAGACCTGCCAGTTGTGGACAAGGGAAGGAGAACCTGCCAAATAATAGATATGGCTGTGCCTGTGGATCGCGGTGTAAATAGGAAAGAGAGCAAAAAATTAAGGAAAACCTGGCAAGGTAACTGAAGAGGGTGTGGAATATGAAAGTCAGGGTGGTAATAGTAATAGTGAATGCTCATGGAACCTCACCGTAGACAATGAAAACAAGATTGGATGAACTAGAGATAAGAAGGATGATTGAGACTATACAGATCATGGCACTACCATGGACCACACAAATATTGAGGAGAGTACAGGAAATATGAGACTTACAACCACCAGCTGGTAGAAATGGCCTAACAGCCAAGAAAAAAGACATGGTGAAATTAGCACAAATGATAGCACTGCAGTGATAGGTGAGGACAATAAGACAGGAGGGCTGGAGACCTGTAGAGACTTTTTGTCACTCAGCCTTTAGGTAACTGAGTGTGTAGAGGAGGCCTGAAGACTTGGGGAGACTTGTTGTCACTCAGTCCCCAGTAAGGACCATCAGGCAACTGGTGTGAAAATGGAAATAATAATAATCATGATAATGATTTTTTTAAATTATTGGATTATCATTAATAACGTTTTCAGTGTAATCAAACCTTGGAATCAAACTTGACTGGATTAACGGAGGTAGGAATCTAGCTGGATTTTGGGAGGTGAGGGTGTTATTGGCTCATTGAAGGACCCCTCCATCCAGCATTTAGCGCAGTGATTCCCAAACCAAGCCAATGTGTTTAAAGCTCAAAGTATACAATGTGTGCATCATACCAGCTATGACTTATGGATACAAAACATGGAAAAAACACAACAAACTGAGAACCATCTTAGAATCACACAGAGAGCCTCAAGAACCTTCTTGGGATAACCCTAAGAGATAAAAAAAGATCAACAAGGATCAGAGACTGGACTATAGTGATGACTATTATACAAATAATCAAGCAACAAAAATGGAGATGGGCATGACACTTAGCAAGAAGAAATCTCATAGATGAAGGAAATGATTAACCGGTTGGTGCCCTTGGGACAGTAATCAAAGCAGAAAAATACCAGATGAAAGATAGAGGAATGACATAGAAATGTTTGTCGGTAAGTCATGGCAGATATCAGCACAGTCTCACTCGTCATGGAAGGTTTTTGCCCTGCAGTGGATTTATAATGGTTGATGATATCATGATGAACATTCACTTGAAAGTTATTGCATGATAACAGTACCATCTTACTATTTAGCTGACTCGTATTAAATCATCCATTTGTCAATATAACTTGCCATATCCATAGCTTGCATTCCAACTCTTCAGGAGATAGAAAAATACTTTTTCATACTAAAGTACTTATAATTAAACTTAGATTTGTGGATGTCAAAAAGCAAAGGTTATTTGAAATGCACTATTGATGAGAATGATTTTCCTGGATATGTTAGAAACTGTCAACCAATACTGTCAAAATTAGCTTCTCTCAGTTTTCAAGCTGGCCGGCTGATTGTATATGTATGTATACCAGCCACACCAATAGAGTTAAAAGACTGTAATTTCCAACATTTACTGTTTGTTACATCAACAACATATCTTTCTTTTTTTAATCTTTCCCGTAGATTTTTTGGTGGGGGGTTCAATTTGCAAAGTTTATGCTAAATTAGTCTCTGGTTGGGGCCCACTTATTTTATGAAAATTAATAATTTTTAGCAGTGGGGTTCCCAGGGTTGGTATCACCTGGGGCAATAACTCTGTGTGTCACTCACAGTGTTGCCAACTCAAACATTTTTTGTGCTAGAAAAAATGTCATAAAATGCTAAAACATGCAAATAAAAACATTGTTAGCCTATTTATGGCCACTTTTGATAGTTGAAAATGACTAGATTTGTTGGAAGTGCCAAGAAAATAGCTAAAGATTGACTAAAATTGCTGAAAAATAGTGCTAAAAGTAGCAGTAAATGTTGAATTTTCACAATAAAACATCATAGTGTCATCCCTCTGAGGGCGTCAGCTGGGCCAGGATGCTTTCTAGTGATCACTGCATAAACAAAAAGCAAGAGAGATAAATTATTCATTGATCTCCACCTTTTTTGTTTTTTAATTGATCATCCCAAACATGGTATGTTGCCAAAAGAAGTTGGTCACATAATGGTTTCTATTGAGTAACTAACCCGACCTGTTCATCAATATGCATTGCAAAATGCAAAATATGCATTTCAGAGAAGAATTGATCTGGGAAGACTTAGTGTCCAAATAACAGTTTATGTGAGTGTTTGTAGGGATTATAATGATTCATTTTAAAATAATTGTATTTTCCCACCAATAATCTCATTGGGATACTAAATTACCAATACTAGCAAAAGATTATGCACCACCGATGACTTTGGGATTTAATGACAATGTATTAAAGATGTGCCACGACAGAATCTAGAAAAAGCTACAAATGATATACACATCTGTACTTCGCATAAATGAATCACCATAGTCAGCACAATTTCCGGTGCTAATCATCTGTAAAATTATCAAAAGAATAGATCTATAACAGAGATTATCTGAAAAACTGCCAAAAATTATCTAAAATAAAGATCTTTTATCTAAAATTATTTTCAAAAAAAGATCTTCTATCCAAAACTATCAAAAAAAATCTCTAATAGAAAAACAATTAAAAAAGAAAAATCTTTTTATCAAAAACTATCTAAAAAAAAAGATGATCATAGAGACCAAAAGAAGCATTTTTTTGAGAAAAAACTATTTTCAGATTGTGACAAGTGGTGTACTCATGCAAATTTCTGAGGCTGGAGCCCTTGAAATATGACCAGGAGCAGTTGGAGACATTGACAGACACACAGATACTTTAAGATAGAAGAATCTGTAGCCTACTTTGCTGGCTCAATGGGCAGGTCATTTGTAGAGCAACTGTGAATCAATACCACAATTAAATAGGATATAGCCAACATATAATTAAGAGGGAACAATGTACAGCAGTTCTTATACTGTTCAAACCGGCATTTCCCTGGGCCAAATTTGGTGCCCTGGGGAGGAGTGTACCACCTGCCCCAACCTTTTTAAACCATTGATGTACTAGTTATAAGATTATTACAATCTAACCCAAGAAATTTTATCACCAGAATACATTTAGTGAGGACAATTTCTTTATGGTCTTTGGTTTATCTCTCATTTGCTCATAGCTGCAACTCATGAACAGATTAACAGTTCTTTTCATAGGATCTGATGTTGAAGGCAATTGCTGATAAAAACTTTGTAGACTTGTGCAAAATCTGGCATAATTGATAAAATTAATGCTCAATCTTAATGATGTCAAGATTGAAGAATCAGTTAATATTTGTGTTTTTGTGCATCCATACCACCCAGTCAATTCAAGATATAAAGCACCATATACCCCACATGTATATGTATGTATAAGATATTTAGAAATGGATATGTAATCCGACAGAAGTAATTATAAATTGCATTATATTGTTGAAATGATCTCCCGTTATAATACAGTGAATGTATCATTTGGCCTAGAAACAGTCACTTGGGCCTTTGCTTTACTGGCAACTGTTTAGCTCAATGTTAAGAGCAATGTTATATCAAAATGATCACTCTAACAGTCACCGGTTCAATTCCTGCAACAGCCCCATTTTCTTCAATTGTTTATCTTATCTACATCGTATAGGACAAATGATACAATCACTGTGTAATAATGGGAGATCATTTCAAATAGAGTTTTAAAATAATATAACGCAAATCATGATATATATATATATATATATTTGTGAGTGTGTGTGTGTGTACGCATATATATATATATATATATATATATATATATATATACTCTTGAACAATGATTAATATACTAATGAAAAAAGCATTTTACATACATTTTTTTTTAAGATGATACCCTATAATAAATTCAGAGTCAAATATTGATCACATCGATTGAACATTATACAATGAAAACCTCAGATCAAAATTTGTGGCAACATATCAGGTTTAATGATCCGTTTTCATTTGTATGTGTACATGTATGTATATACATACATATATAAAGAAATGGATGTATATGATCGGACAGAATCATTATAAATTGCTTTATATTATATAGGAACTTTTATTTAGAATTGTTATATGGCAGATGTATCACTTGGTCTAGACAACATAAATAGAATGAACAATTAAAGAAAATGGGGCGGCAGCAGGAATCCAACCTGCAACTGATAGGGTAGCCACTTCAATATATAAACAAGAATAAATATTTATAAATATGTCTGTACCTCATATAAATGAATCACCATAGACCACACATGTAGAAGGACTGATTATTTAAAAAATCATCTAAAATCACATAAAAGAAAAGATCTTTTATCCGAGATTGTCTTAAGAAACGATCCTCTATCTAAATTTATCTTTAATAAAAAACTACATGATTTGGGTATTTTTGGTCCAAAATAATCATAGAAACCCTAAAAAGCAATTTTTTTTTAGAAAAACATGGAAAAAAACATTCTTGGAGAATACTCCTGCAAATCAACAAGTTTGTAGCTCAAAGAATGTGACAGGGAGACACACAAAAATACAAACAAAGACAGACGCACAGTCACATAGATGAACAAAGAGAATAGAATCTCTAACTCACTTGACTGCTTGGTCAGGTGATCTGTTGGGCTACAGTGATTTGATATACATACATATATATATATATATATATATATATATATATATATATATATATATATATATATATATGTATGAATGTATGTATGTATGTATGTATGTATGTATGCATGTATGTGTATAGAAACATTCATTTCAAGAGAAGTTACTACTCTGTGGCTAATTATTCCAAATTATCAGAAATGGTGATATGAAATCCTGTTTCTTGTGATCTGATGAATGGAATTAAGGTTATTATTAGAGGAACTGGTCAGAATGGAGAGCATAGTCTAAAAGGACAGCCAGAAATGAAACAATTCCTATTAAGAGACCTGAAGAGGTCACTTATTAAGCTCATTGAGGAAGATGCTCCAACAGGGTCAGTTATAAGCCAGGAGGTCATTGATCTAAAGGAGATGGCTACTTGAAGAGGTACAGTTGAGTTAATGAAGTGGACTGCAAAGTGAGTTTCATCAATACAAGACTTCTAAGAAAGAAATTTTCAGGTGATAATTCTAAGATTGAATGCAAGTAGGAGAGATGTTTATGTCCATTGGTTATATAAATTCAAAGAGAAAGGAAAGCATCACGTCCTGAAGCATTATTACTTCATTCCAATAGCAACAGGTTAGTCGGATGGATGATTGGGTCATTCAGGAAGAATCAATAAAAAAACAAGCAAAAGAACAAATTCTGTTTAAAAGCTGCAATGGTATATAAGAAAAAAAGTTACCATATTTCCTTCTTCAAGCAAATGATTTTCAAAACTGATTTTTACTCAGGCTTGGATACAAAATTTTCACCTTTTGTCAAATAACCAATCTAGTCTTTAAAAAAATCATTAAAGATATTACTGATTTTCTTTTTAAATTACAAAATTTTGTTAAAATCTTGATATTTCATCAAAAACACTAATTCTTGTAAGAATCACAACTACTCGATGTTATGTCTCTGTCATTCTCTCTAACCACTCTCTCTTTGGGTCATTTAGATCCTAAGAAGCACTGTTAATCTATTTGAATCTGGTCTTGAGATGAAATCTGTGTCACTCATAGAACTACTGAATTACATCACAGTTAATAAATATAGTTAGTTGATGAAAGTAGAGGCAATTTTCTCTTAGGAAATCTCTCATATTCCATAATTCGAGTAATCTTCCTATACTTATAAAAACCTGAAATCAAAACTGCTTGAGCATCTATTCTCTCTTTCAAGTAGAAATAAATAATTACTTTATACTACATAGATAGACTTATCAGGGAATGCCTCTGAAAGTGAATTGGATTCATCATCATCATTGTCATCATCTTCAACCTTTTAGTGGTCATCATTAGACATGGACTCTCTCAAAGTTTCGCCAGACCTCTCTATCATGGGCATCATCGAGCCAATACTTTCTCAACTGGTCTAGTTTGTCATGCCATCTTATATTCTGCCAAACACAGTTTTACATATGATCTCTAGGGATCTACATTTTGAGTCATGATGTCAAGTGGTTGTTTGCCATTCTTGCAACATGACCAGCCCATTGCCATTTGTGTTTTCTAATGGATTCTATGATATCTCCAACTTCTGTTTTTCCTCTAATATACTGTTATACTTGAGATCTCTCCGTGTAATGTTGAGCATGATTCTCCCGTGTGAACTCTGCGTGGTTCTCAGTTTGAGGGTCAGTCTCTGAGTTAGGTTCCATGTTTCAGCTCCATAGGTGACTACATAGGTATGCATTGGTTGCATACTCTTCTTTTAGGACTGATGGGATTTCCTTGTTCTTAAAGGTTGGAGGTTACCCTCCCAATAGCTTACCAACCTGAGTGATTTTTTGCCTGGTTTCTTCTGGGGGGGGGGGTCGTGGAGATTTGTTGTCTTGGGTGGATGTAGTGGTTCACTCCCTCCAGTTTTCAGTTTTTATTGTTTTGTCTTTGTCTTCATGTTTGTTGTACATAATCTTTGTCTTGCTGAACAAAGGCCTTTTTTAATGACTTCCCATGACTGTGTTGATCTCTACCAGGTCTTACTGGCAAACCTTTCTATTTTATCCCTTGATTTTGTATCTAGTCTTTTCTTACTGCATTTACTATCCCATGGACAACAATCAGTTTACTTTTAGCTCCATTTGTAGTAATTTCTTTTTGTTATTTGTCCAGCCCATCTCTTGTCTTGTTGCTTAATTATTTTAGTTCTCCCTCTAGTCCATGTCATCAAGTTTAATTGGCTTGCATTATATTTTTCATGTGATGTTTTGAATTTCATAATGCATTATTTGAGAGCAATATTTTTATTGCAAATCTTCATTGTAATATTTACTGTTAATTATGGAATTGATTGATTGGATTGGAAAAAAAAATAACTAGCAGCTATATGCATTCAGATAGAGTCCTCAAAATGATTTCATATTTGGTTGCTTATAACTGCTTTGTCCTGAAATCTAAAAGAAATTTATACCTACTATAAAAATATGTAGGTTTTGCATTTACAATAGATCTACAATGTTCAAATATGACCCTGCTATCCATTTTAAGGTCACTTTTAGATGAAAAAAGAAAAGAATACTTTAAAGTTTTGTGCCAATGGTGACATTGTCTATAACTTCGAAAAATGTCATTGACAATCCAGCTATGAAGAGGGCCATACAAATGAATCGGAAGAAACATCATGGCTACATTGAAGATGATAAGATAAGTTTAAATTGTTAGAAAGTGGGTTTGTTAATTGCAACATTATGTGCTTTACAACTCTCTTGGACTGAAGACACTTTGGATGGGAAAAAGGTGCGTTTGAATAAGAAACTTATGTACATATGTATATGGAAGATGTTGACTTTTTTTATCTATTGTGTTGTAGAGGAGCTGTTCTGGTTCTTCCATTGGTCCCTGGTTAAGTGATTTCTAATTGGCCAAAAATGCAAAAATGATTAGAAACAGTCATGGTTTCCATTCCTTGAAGAGCACATGCTTACAAGTGGACGGCAAAGAGAGAGCGTAAGACTCTGAGTGGGAAAAATTCTCAACTTAGAAAGGTCACATCTTATTGGCTTCTTCCCCAAGGTGGGGAGCCTTACATCTCCCCCCAGACATCCGAAGCTAGCTTCAATCTATCGGGCCTCAGAATCTGGCCAAATGTTCATGATTGCTCTTGAACTGGCATTCATGAGATTTCTTTGGGTGATGTGTTGGGTGAGAATTTCTAAGGTTTTTAATAATAAATTGTAATTATCGTAATAAAATGTAATTAACTTCTATCATCAAAAGGTGAGTTTTATCAGCTCACGTCATAAAACCAACAAATCAAACGCCTCTTAGGCACTCATACGTTTGAGAAGGGTGTATTGTCAATTTGATTGACCAATTAAAAGGATACACCTCCTGCTTCAGGACACATTTTGTTTAGACCCCAAAGGTCAAGACCGGCGGAACAATGGCCCAGGTCTTGTCTTGGTCATTGATAAAATAGAATAACAAGTCTGTCTCTTAAATCTGCGAGAAATTTGAATCTACACTGCCAATCAAAATTCAACATAATTCCCAATAATAGAGACCAACTACGTAGCCTATATTCATACATAATAGGTAATATTTCAATTTTGGTCATTTCTAAAATGGGAAGCCAGATGGGATCCTTCCCTTGTTCAACCAACTATGTAGTTACAGTCAATACTTCTCTAGTACTTATAACATCCAATGAAAATGTAGAGAAGAATATAGAGAAGAAACCATCCAGCCTCTTGAAGTCAAAGTTGGAAATCATAAGAAAGTTTTAATGAAAGAGAAGGTTGGAAAATCTTATTATGACAGTCCAGATCTTGAGTGAGAAGGATCCAAATTACCCTCTCTGTGATGAGATCTAGATAATTGACAGGAAGAACCATCGGAGTTGACGAAGACAGCATATGTTAACTAATCAGCCAGGTACATGGCAGCCCAGTATGGATTTTAATGTCATGTGGTTCTCTTCGCTTAACGAAGAAGGTCTAGGGGAACCTACTTCAGAATTATCTACTCTTAGATGCTTTATGGCTACAGACTCAAATTTTGAATAAGCCTCCCCCCCGCCTACTGAATAAGCCCCCCAACCCTGATTTCTATAGATTGAAAATTGCAAAGCTGTGGTTTTATCTTTTAATTACATTTATGAGACTAGTGTGATCTGCGATTTGTATTTGCACAAACTAACAACAAAGAATTGCTCGGCTTTAATTTTTAGAAAATTAGTTTGATTCGTTTTTCCAAATGTCTTCCGAATGAGAACCCCAGAGGGTTGAGTTCTGAAATAAGCCCTTTAAATATCCTCATCCTTTTATTTTCCCCTCTATCAGTCATGTACAGTTTGTGCTTCTGCTTTTACTGAACACTAAACTTGGAACAAACTAAACGCAAGAAAACACTTTCTTTTTTTTTTATTTCCGCAGCAGATTTCCCCTCGATGATTCCAATCTCCTAAAAGAATCACTTTTGGCAGTGGAGAAAGACAAATGGAACTGCACTAAAAATTCCATTCATTTGCTGTCAACATTTCCGAGAATCTGATTACAATTATTCCCCTTCCCTGAGACATTCAATCTCAAAGAAAAAGCATCTAAAGAAAGGTGCTGTTCCATCTGCTTCTGATTTCCCTAAGTACCTGAAAATGAAACCTGTAAAGAAGAGGAATCCAAAGAGGCAAAATAAAAATCAGCATCTTTTCCAAGATTCCGCCAAACCGAAAATCACAAAATTTGATCATAATTATGAATCTAATTTGTCATTCATAATTGTTAAAAAAATATTCTGAAAGGATAAAAAAGAAAAACAAAATTCTGCCTGTATAAGTAAAATGTTAAGTACTTTAAATCAATAAATCTATACTAATAAACTGATTGATGAATTATTTTTAATATACTTACATTAATAAACTCAAGTTTAAAAATCATCATCATCAGCAGCAGCAGCAGTAGTAGTCTGTTAGCGTCCATCATTGTTCATAGATCTACCTCAAGAATTACCTGACCTCTCTATCATGGGCATTGCAGAACCAGTACTTTCTGAATTCATCTAGCTTGTCACGCCATCTTACTTCCAGTTGGCCACAGCTTTGCACCTGATATCTTGTGATCCATGTTGTGAGACGTAATGTCCAGCAGTTGTTGGACATTCTTGCAACATGTCCAGTCCATTGCAATTTTAGTTTTTCAACAGTTTCTATGATGTCTTGGACTCCTATTTTTTTATTGATATGCTGTGCTTTCTTTTGATCACTCCATGTGAGGTTGAGTATGATTCTCTCATGTGCACGTTGCATGGTTTTCAATAATGCAAGATTATGAACATATGTTAGAAACTCTAATACTAAGCATATATGGATAATCTCTAAAATTTTCAAGTTTAAAAAAAAAGTTCTTTCCATTTCATCATCCGTTGGGGGAACAGACTGCAACTTATTATCAAGTGCCAACAGCTATTGACATTCTGCAACTTTACCTTTGCTTGATGTCTTCACTGAGTTACTTCCCTTGGTGGATATAGCTCTTCTGTAGAGTTTCAGTATTAAACATTTGATTATTTTCTCGATAAGGTGCTCAGTTTACTGTATATTTCAATAATGCATTTAGCATTTAGTAAAACTGCAGGATTCTTTTCTATTTTTTGCTAATGACTGCATGAATAGCGTATAGGTTTTCTCTGAACTAGATTTGAGAATTCCTGCCAGAATTATCTTGATTGGCTTTTAACCATTTTAGATTTGTGTTTTTGGGTGCTGTTTTTACCCCCCCCCTTCAAGGCAGCAACACCATTCCAAATTGAGAACATGAAATTATTTGACCTAAAATTTTCCTGTTTACCCCTTTTGTTTCCTAACAACATCAATCCGTAGTATCACATAAAGATAGAGACTTTCCCCATAGGGACACAAACACAAATTCATCAATCATCTGAAGATCTATTTCCCAGGCTCAATTCTATACCAGGATGTCACCTGATACTACCCTTCTGACCACACACACAACCTAGCCCTGTCCTGATTAATTCTTGTAATTCATACAGAAATGAATAGAACACAATGGGGATGGTCGCAGCGTGAGGCTAGTCTGGCAAGAAGACAGAAATAGATAGAAACCATTTTTGAATTGTGACACTGCACCAGACGGTTACATTTTGATAAAACTTAGATTTAGTTAGTAATCTTTTTAACGACAGATGAAAGAGGCTAGCGCAATAAGTCTAATCTATTAATTACTGAAATGTTTTTGTCTTATTCATTTCTTTCTTACACATGGCAAAACCTAATTCAGTAGGGGTCTTTCTATTTTTGCATTTAGCTATTATTTTGAGAGACAAACTTAAGTGTTTTCTGAATGATTTTCAGTTTTTCCTTAGATTCCCAATTCTTTTAGAATTCATATGAAGGTCTTTGGGACCATTTAAAGCACTTCAATAATCATGGTACAATTGTCACCTTCATACTAATAACTCTAATAACTTTAAATAGGTTTAAGCGACAGCTGAACAGCGTCCTGAAACCATATGCGGTCCACTAATCAATTTTGCCTAACCAAGCAGACAGGTTGAGACTGTACTAACATGAAAATCGATACCTGAACTCAGTGTCTCCTATATCCTCCAATAAATTATTTTTGAATGTATTGATTGATAAGAAAAGCATCCCATGGTTTGGTCACTTGAGTGGAGGAGATATCCTTAGTTCAATGGATGTCTGTACCTGAAATTTTGTCTACGTCCTCGGGGGAGGTTTTGATAGTGATGCAGTAACTATGAGTCTGTCCAAATGCAAAGAGCAATGACAATTTTGGTCTAGGGAGTGGATGCTTTTTTGAATCTGGTTTTCCTCCAACAGATCAACATGGGATTCCATCTCTAGATTGAGTTTATTCAGCCTCTCTGTATATAACAAGTTTTGATTTAGAGACAGACTTGATTGCTCTTCTTCGGGCTCTTTCTATGGCATCAATGTTGTATGTCAAATGAGGTGACCAGACACTTGATGCAAATTCTAGGTGTGGGCAGACAATAGCTTGATAGAGGAGAAGTAAGTTTTCTTTATCTATACATTTGAAAAAAAACTGTACATAGCCAAGCAAACTGTTAGTAGTCATGACCTTTTGTTGGATTAGTGTTGCAAAGTTTAGGCAAATACCTTTATAGACTCCTAAGTCTCGTTCCACTTTGGTCTTCTCCAGCGGATGTACTAAGCCATCATTATTTCTTATTTCATAGTTTTGTCTTTGGCAATTGAAAATATGAAAATACAGTATTTTTTTTTCTGAAAACTTTCTATTCAGTGCTTTTATTGAAATATTTTCATCTCTGAAGACATTGTTCTATTTTTTTGCTTTATTCAGATGAATTTTGTTTTGCTGCTGAATCTTCTTGTTAGTCTTGTTCTGCCTGAAGATGGCTAAACAATTGATTATCAGAAACATTGAAAAAATTGGAGAAATATGATGAAATTAAAGAAAATATCCATACTTCTTGCAAATGAATCACCATATTCCACATCTGCACTAGAACTAATCATCTAAAATCATCTAAGAAAATTAATCTTTTATCCAAAATTATCTTAAAAAATGGATCTCTATATAAAATTATCTTTGAAAAGATCTTTCATCTAAAATTATCTTTAAAAAATGCTAGCACAAGAATAGAGCATTGTTGATCCATAGACCCAGCATAAACACACAAAAAAGCAGTTCTTTGAAAAAGGAAAAAACATTATAAAATCTTGCCTAATGGTGTACTCATGCAAATCTCCAAAGCTGTAACACCAGAAATGAGACCAGGGGACATACACAGATATGCAGACGAGCAGACAGAGAAGAATCTGTAGCCCACTTGGCTGGTTGGCTGGGCGGGCCATGGTGCATGGAGCAATGGTGATTTAAAAACAACCATAAAAACACTATCTACAAAATATTTCAAAATTTATGATGAATTTTTACAATTCTCCTCCTGGTCTTATCTATTTTTCTATTTTTCTGGGAATGCGTTAGTTCTAGACATTTGTGTTTGTGTGTGTATGTGTGTGCATGACTGTGTGTGTGTATGTGTGCGTGTGTGTGTGTGTGTGTGTAGGCATTTAACATCATATACCCCTTCTCCTCCTCCTCCTCCTCCTCCTCCTCCTCCTCCTCATCATCATCATCATCATCATCATCATCATCATCATCATCATCATCATCATCATCATCATCATCATCATCATCATCATCATCATCATCATCATCATCATCATCATCATCATCATCATCATCATCATCATCATCATCATCATCATCATCATCATCATCATCATCATCATCATCATCATCATCATCCAGGTTGATATGAATAGCATCTCACATCTCTTTATCCACAAACAAAAATTCGGGAGATCAAACAAAATGAAGACTTTTCTTGCCATCCTTGCAAAATTAAACTGTACCGTACACCACCATGCCATAATTGTCTTTATCACTGCAAAATACCATCATTATCGTTAATGATGCTATCTCCAATATGATCAGCAGTATGATTATAATTAAACCATGATTATTTAATTAGTATTGTTTGATATGAAGATGTTTCTTTCCTCTTGGAATGAGTTGGTTTAGACAAAATAAAAATTCAAAATTCTGATTGCCATCAAAATGCTTGAGTAGAGCGCTTTAATCGAATTCAGTCACTTCATTACCAATTTTCTTCTTCATCCATCAAGCTAATTAATTCTGAGGCCTAATTACCCGAGTTTTCAAACCTTATTAGGGAATTCATCCCACCTTGAGAAAATGGCAGGAAATACCTCTTATGTGCAGACTGTTATGTTTGGAAAATGTTACAATGAAATAATTGGATTCTTTTGCTTTAGGTGGCTTTAAAAAAACAAAATATTGTAAAATATTTGAAACAGATGAACAAAACTGATATCAAAACTGTCAAAATAGGTTTCTTTAGTTTTTAGGTTACTCTGGCTGATTCTTAGTTCAAGCTTTTCTTTTTTGTGATCATTACCAAACGAAATGGGGGAGAAGTGTCTTATTTATTGATGACTCATTTTTTTCAATTTTTCAATTGACCACCTCAAACATGGCTAAATTGATCCTCTGTTTGTGCCAGAATCCATTCTTGTTTGGGGGGATTTTTTCAGACTTTCTTAGTTATCACTGCTCAACAAAAGGTGAGAAAAGTAACTTTCATTGATAACACCTTTTTCCAGTTTTTTAATTGATCAAACCTAGCACGGCATGCTGCTAAAAGACTTAGTCATATGAGAGTTTATATTAAGTGACTAATCAGACCTGTTCTTTCATTTTTTCAAGAACATCAGAGAAAATATCAAATCATATGCTATAAATCTAAAACATTTTGCAAATCAAGAATATTCTGATATTATCCCTGCGATTAAAATAATGTTTGCCAATAAGAAATATTTTATGAGATGCTCATATCTCCATATCAAAAGATATTTTGTAAGCTCAGTATTAATCTTGATGTACAAGACTTGAATACGTTTTCAAAATAATTTACTTCTGAGCATTTAGTCATCGGTATGGTCAGCTCAAGTATTAAATAAGGGAACTGAAGTTCTGGAGTCTTAATGTTTTGTAGAATTCTACTTTTACCCTTGTAACTAATGAGGGAAAATTACCCTTGGTAATGATTTAAGATGTTTATCTTTCCTTCTGTCAATATATTAATTAGTTTTATCATTCCAACATCTGTGAGAGACCCTCCTATCCCTCAGTCTTTTATTCTGATATTTGAACCAAAATTGTAATTAGCATTTTTGTACAGTTGAATTTTGATTGGCTTGCTTTGAATACAGAGTGTTAAAAGAAAAAAATTTGATTAAAACACTGTCAATTTGTTTGAATTCAAAATTAAATTCACACAAGTGGTATATATATAAAGTCATTTTATCAAAATTTGGTCAATAACATTACCTTAAACGTGTATTGTTAATATAGCAACAGCTTACCTCACCAACAAAGTTACTTGCCCCTGGTTGAGAAAACCATAAATAGCCTGTCTCAGTCTAGTATAGTGTAGACTATAACCCTTATTAAATCTCAGTTAACATGGTAGCAGAGCGTAGTTTCAATCTACAGGCCTCTGGGTTATGGGCTCAGCATGCTTCCACTGTTCTCAAATCAACTGTTGGATTAAATCATTGAAGAAATGAAGAGGTCACATTTGTAGAAGAATATCAAACTACTCAATGTCATCTTGAAAAACTGTGCCAGCCTATTGATCATCAGCTTGAGTATAATTTTGATAATTTTTGTTATCATAAGTGATCATTGAGTATTCATATCATGAATTGCCGTTGTAGTTAACCTGTTCACATTAACAAATATTGAAAAGTCTTGAGTTTCCTAAATCTTTATCATAACTTGGAAAGTGGAAAGAGACTTGTAAATGATATTGACAGGAATTAATTGGAAACTTGGCAAAATTTAAATTTAAGAATGAATTAACTGAGTGTCTCCTTCATCAACATTTTTTTCCATTCAATTTTCTTTTTGGTTTTATTGTTATATATTTCAGTTTTATTCATAAGGATCTCAAAGTATTTAAAGTCTGAGTCTCAATTCCTGTGAGCACCAGAATGAGAAAAGCAATCATCTCATCAATGCCATTGAAGAATTCTGAATGTTGGCACCAAAAAGCAATAAGAAGAACAGAGAGATGTAGAAATGCGAAATTAGAAATTGAAAATCCCAAAGATGTTCAATTTTCACTTGAAAACTTGAGTTCAATGCAATGATGCAGAGGAATTGGATAGAATTTAAAATGCTCAAAATTTTAAAGACATCTTGAAGATATTTCTTCTTCAGCCTTCCAGCCATTATTTTTTTCAACTCCTCTCATTCTGAGAACTCATCCTCCAAGCCCTATCTTCATCTCTACCATCACTGACTGTGATCACTTAACCACTTGAATTCAATTAAAAAATGGTTTTAATTGGTACTCAGTTCTGATTAAAGCAAACAGCAGGAGACAATATTCTGGTTTTCTATTACTGCAACTTCTCTTCTTCACTTTCAGTCTCCCTTTAACATTTTCTTAGATACTGCAAACCAAAACTGTCAACAACATTGTCAAAATCAGTTTCTCTAGTTTTCAAGTCGGTCCGGCTGGCTATTTGTGTATGCATGTAAGTCTTTTCTCATGTATTGAGAAATGGACATATATGATCCAACAGAATGACCACAAATTGCTCTACACCATATAAAAATGTTGACTAAAATGGTCCACTGTTGTTACATGGTTAATGTATCACTTAGCCTAGACAACGCAAATTGATTAAACATCCGAAGAAAATGAGGCTGATGCAAGAATCAAACTTGTGACCGATAGGGTAGACACTTCAATGTAGCGCTGCTCTTGTGGTTGAGCTAAACAGCCGTCAGTGATACAAAGACCCAAATAACTGTTTTTACTCCTAATTCTCATCTTGTTTATTCTCAGTCTATTTGTTTCTTTTGAAAGCAATAGTTATGTATTGAGAAATGGATATATTTGATCTGACAAAATGACCACTAATTAAGCAACAGCATATAGAAACTCTTAATTAAAATGGTCTCCCATCATTACATGGTTAATGCATTACTTAGCCTTGACACCATAATATTTGCATTGTCTAGGTTAAGTGATACATTAACTATGTAACGATGGGAGATCATTTTAGTTGATAGTTTCTATATAGTATAGCACAATTTGTGATCATGTATATATGTATGCATAACATATACAGGCCAAACTGATGAAACTAGAGGGCTGAAAATTTAAACATTTACTCTTTATTATGTCTTAAAAAAATTTTTTTCATCTTATTTTCCCCATCACGGGTAATTAGTAGGGGATCAATTTACAATTTGAATTTCTATTAAATTAGTCCCAAGTTTGTGCCCACCTATTTTTTAGTGATTTCTGCCTAACAAAAGAGAGAAGTAACATTCATTCATACCTTCCAATAATTGGTCAACCCTAACATGACATGCTGCCAAAAGATATTAGTCACATGATGGTTTCTATTGAGTGACTAACTAAACCTGTTGATCTCTTATTATCATGTTTCTTTTCTCATTCTCTCAGTCAGTTTTTGTTTCCAACTCTTTCTTCATTCTTTCCAAGATATTTCTTTATTTTTGTTTTTACGTCATCTGCGTTCTCCAAGTCGTTAATTCTCAGGCTTATTATTTCTTTCGGCCTCAATCTATTTTTTTAGTCACACCAATTCTTTCCTGAAAGTTTCATATTTCTTTCGATTTGTCTTCATAATCATTTCTTTCTCACATTCTTTCTTTTTTGCCTTTTCATTCTTTTCTTATTTTCCTTCTTTTTTCTTATTCTTTGTTTTTCCTTCTTCCCTCTGCTCTTTGTTTTTCATTTTCTTCATTTTCCCATTCATTCTTTATTCTTTCATCTTCTTTCCTTTCATCTCCTTCTCTTTATTTGTTCTTCCTCTTTATTTAGCCAACAAATGGCTCACCAAACCAGCCAGTTAAGTGGCCTACACATTCTTTCTTTGCACTGTTATGTCGATGAGTCTGTGTCTGTCTGTGTGACTCCTGGTCACATTTTGAGGGTTATAATCTTGAAAATTTGTTTGAGTATACAACTAAGCACCATTTAGAAATATCTTTTTAAAAATCTTTTCAAAAAAGTACTTTTTAGGGTCTCTATGGTCAATTTGGATCAATAATGCCCAGATCTTGTGCTGACATTTTTTAGATAACTTTAGATAACTTTTAGATAACTTTAGATATTTTTCAAGATAATTTTAGATAAATGATCTATTTTTCAAGATAAATTTTTATAAAAGATCTATCTTTTAAAGGTTATTTTGTATTATTTGAAGATAATTTTAGATAGATGATCTATTCAGGGGGTTTAATTTTAGATAGAAAAGTCTATTTTTTAAAGATGATTTCAGATAAATGATCTATTTTTGAGATAATATTAGATAAAAGATCTATTTTCAAGGATAGTTTCAAATAATTAGTTCTGGTACATGCAATGGTAATTCAATTATGCAAGGTACAAATATTCTCATTATTCTTGACTTTCTTCTTCCTTTCTACCAAACATTTCTATTACATATCACTCTGCAATCAGCCGTCAACAAAAGACTAAAAAATTTCAGAAATGGCAACAGAAAACATTCCTTTTTTTTTAAAATTCTTACCATTCATTGCTTTCAAATAAAAGAACTCTATTGATATCTATTCTTTCCTTTAGCTTTCTCCCGAGTCTTTCGCTATTAAACATTATGGAACTTTCTGACGAATAATCATAAAGTAGTAACAGCAGCAACAACAACAAAACAATAATAGTAATGATTATGAGACTTACGACCCCCACCTCATATCAATGACCAAACAGCCAAGAAACAGGCGTGGTGGAGACGGTATGAATCACAGCACTGCAGTGACAGGTGAGGATGACATGAGAGAAGGGCTGGAAACCTGAGGATACTCACTGTCACTCAGCCTATAGCAATAACCACCTGGCAACTTGTGTGAAACCATAACCCGCAGCACTGTTGTGGGCTGAGAAAGTGTGAGGAGGGGAGCTGGAGACTTGAGGAGACTTGCCATCATTCAGTTCCCATTGGTGACCAGCAGGCAACTGGTGTTAAAATGCAAATGATGATAATAATATTGATAATAATAACTGGTCCAGTTACTCACTTGATAGAAACCATCACATGATAATTGCCTTTTTGCAGTTCGCTGCGTTCGAGCTGATCAATAAGAAAAATTGGAAAAGGATGTAATCAATGGATAAGTTACTTCTCTCACCTTTCTTTGGGCAGTGATCGTTAAAAGTCTGAATTTTAGAAAAACACGTGGGGACACGAACTTGGGGATCAATCTGGGGAAACTTGAGTTGCTGATTGAACCCTCAATTAAAAACCTTTTTAGGAAGGAAAATTTTTTAAAATCAATGTTTTTGGTAAACATAATAAGGAATAGGTGTTTGAATTTTCAGTCCTTTAGCTCCATTGGTGAGGCCTGTATGTATGATACATACATAGCCAGTCAACCAGCCAGCCAGCCAGCCAGCCAGCCAAACCAGCTTAAAAACTGAAGAAACCTACTGACAGATTTATTTGGTGGTTTCTAATGATGATTACAGAAATGGTTGGAGTGATGATGATGCTGTTGATACTGTTAATACTGTTGATAAGGACCAGTTGCTTTTAAACCTGAATCATTTTTTTTAATTAATGTTGCAATCATAAATTAGAAAAATAATTAAAGAATTCAGATGAATATTTGCATCTGATGTGTGCATGGATTCTGCCATCTTGAATTAGCTGTCTGCAAAAAATTATTCTTCAAAATTTTTAATATTCAATTCAAAATACCAGCCAATATCAAATTTACATGAAGAAATTTGCCTGCAATACTCAATTGAGAACTCTGTCTCTTGGCTTCCTTTGAGAACAGAAAGGGTAAAGAAACAATATTTATGCACTCGGCAAGAAGTTATGTTCTTACATAATTTAATTTAAAGGTTCGATTTGAGCAATGGTTCTGTTTAAATTATCCAATGATCTACTTATGTACTTTCTCTTTCTTTATCTCTATTGATCTCAGAGTCAATATCTCTTTAGAAACCATCAACTTAGACTGTCACCAAAACTGTCGAAATAGGTTTCTCTGAGTGTTTAAGCTGGTCTGGCTGGCTGGCTGGCTGGCTGGCTGACTATATATGTATCATCAGTACAATGGAACTAGAGGGCTGAAAATTTCAGCATCTTCTCCTTAATGTATCTTGAAATTTTTTTTTTTTTTAAATTCGTTCCATTTGCAAAGTAAGTTTATGCTAAATTGATCCCTTAATTTGTGTCCTCCTTGTTTTTTGAAAATTGAGATTTTTCCGAGTGATTACTAGCCAACAAATGGTGAGATCAGTAACTTATTCATTGATCACTCCTTTTGTCTGATGTTTTAATTGATCTCTCCAAACATAATATGTTGCAAATAGATATTGTGGTTATGAAACGGTTTTTTAACGAGTGACTAACCGGACCTTATTAAATTATCGATCGATCAGTTCACTAACACTCTTTCTCTTTCTTTCACTATTTCCATTTTTCTATTGATCTCAGTGTCCATATCTCTGCCTTTGCCTGTTCTTGAGTTAATCTTTTATTCAGAGCAGGCCTTTATAACATATGGCCTGCAGGCTGCATGTGGAGTGCTGGCTGCAAGTGGACAGCAAGAGTTTTTGATGGAGCCAGTGGAAACTTTTGGAAATAGTAAAATCCTTGTTGTATAAACTCACTTGAGGTGTTAGATTCATCCAATACTTTCTTTGCTATGAGTCTTCAATAGGCTTCTTTGATTGGAGTGTGCTCTCTTCAGGATGAATTCAACTCTAGATCACGCATAGAAAATTTACAATTTTGTGGAAGTATGGAATCATTCAACTAAACTATTACTTTTATTGAATACCATAATTAGAAACAAAAAGAGAACAGGTCTGGTTAATCACTCTATAGAAACTGTAAATGACCAATATCTTTTGGCAGCATTGTTGGGCTTGATCAATTAAAGTATTGGAAAAAGGGGTGATCAATGAATAAGTTACTCCTCTCGCCTTCTATTAGGCCATGATTGAAAAAAAAGTCTGAATTTTTTAAAACAAGCGCAGACACAAATGAGGGATCAATTCACCATAAACTTACTTTGCAAAATGACTCCCCCTCCACACTAAAAAACCTGATAAGGGAGGGAATTTAAAAAAAAAAAATGTTTATCCTAGACATGATATGGAGTATTTGATGAGATTTTCAGCCTTATAGTTCCATTGGTGCGACCTTTATGTAGCCAACCAGCCAATCAAACCAAATTGAAATCTGAGGAGACCAATGTGAATAATTGTGGTGACAGCTATAGTTGACAGTTTCTAAAAAATAGAAACCAATCACAGAGCTTTTAGCCCTGATTGAATGAATAAGTATGCATTCATTGCTTCCAAAGACAAAATAGTGTGCCTCATGTATCTGTTCGGAAGGAATATAATTTGTAGTGGCACTCTGAAACCAAGTATCTTATTCTCGCAAGACTGGATCTAAATGAAAAGTGTATTGAAGCAGCCAATTTGGTGAAAAAAAATCTCAGTAGAGAAAAGCAATTTTTCGAGGTATTAAGTGGTGTAAGTGCAACGGTTACTAAAATGAGCTTTCAAATTTCAAGGAAAGATGATGCTGCTGCTGCTGCTGCTGCTGCTGCTGCTGGTAAATTTTGTACAGAAGAGGAGTTTATCAAGAAGTGTATGTTAGTTGCTGTATCAGGGTTATGCCCAGAAAAAAAAGGAAGATGTTTCAGAACGTCTGTCTCTCCCACACGACTGTGTGGAGAAGAGTAGCTGCCAAATCCAGTGATCAGTTAAAGCAGAGGGTCAGAGAGTTTTGCTCTGAGCCTCTTAGCTATGGAGGAAAGTACTGATTGCCAAGATATTTCCCAGATTCCTCTCTTCACTAGAAACATTGAAAAGAAATTAGAAACATCTTACAACCAATGTCTCTTGGCACCACAGCATGCTGTTTAGGGATAATCAATTAGAAAAATCAAAAAAGGGATGATCAATGAATAAGTTACTTCTCTTCGCCTTTGCAAGGTAGTGATCACTAAAAAACACAAACTGAGAGATTAATACAGCATAAACTTACATTCTGAAAATATTTTGGGGGTAATTTTATGATAATAAAACAATCATTTTCTGTGATCATGATAAGGAGTGAGCCTTTGATTTTTCAGCCCTCTAGCTCTATTGGTACATCCTTAATGTAGATACAAAAGAAACCTATGTTGACAGTTGATGGTTTCTAATCAGGGAAGCACTTATTGGCATGCAGTTTATGACTGATTGTACAACTGGGGAAGATATCTCCTATGAAATTATCAAGTGTGTGAGTGTATGAATGAGGAGCGAGCATACATTTCTATGAAGTTTTGTAGACGTTTGCACTGGTGGTGCTTCTGCAATGTGCCAAAAAAAATATCGAAGCCGTTTCTCTTCAAAAATTCATCAGAAGATGAATAACTACACATCCCTACGTTATACATCTGAAGGTTTCACGTGGCATGCAATTGAAATTTGAACACGTAATGTTGGTGGTAGTTTCAATGTGAACCATCTTTGTAGTAGAGAACTGAGACAGAACATTTGGAGCTTCACTCAAAGAGGTGTCAAGTATAATGTCAGTTTACTATTCAAAAATGAGATGGCTGAGTGGAGGAAAAGTACTATAAATTTGGCAGAGCCAGGGGTGGTGGGGTCCAGACACTACCAACTTCTTCAAGCCTAATTCTCATAATTTATTCACAAATGAAGAGGTGTGGTGATAGGGGTAGTGAAGCTGGACAGAAATGAATATGAAACTTTTAAAAAATCATGACACCTCTCCAAAAGGTTTACATTTTGACAAAACTTTCATGTGTACGTTGCAAACCAGTGTTGCCAATTTAGCAATTTTCATACTAGAATTAACATATTTCTTTTTTTTGGCAGTACAAAAATCCAGTGAGCAGTGCCATTTTAAACACATTTTAACACCATGTCTAGGAGCAATTTCTGCAGGTTTTTAGCTATTTTTAGCAATTTTTAGCAATTTTAGGTCTAATAAAGCAATTTTTAGCCATCTAAAAGATCATAGAATGGCTAACAATCTTTTTAGTGCATTTTAATATTTTTTGACACCTTTCCAACATTAATTTAGATTTGATTTCAAATTGGCACAACTGCCTCTTCCCCTGTTCCCCCCTTCACACACAATTTTTTGACTTGGCTCCACCGCTGAACATTTTATTGCTTTAAAAGAGAGAAGATTAAATTTCCTAGAAAATGAACAAAAAAAATTTCAAAAGTTTGAAAGTGGAATCATGATCTATGTAATTCATATCTAAATAATAGCAGCAGTGAAAGCTTTTAAAATTAAATTAATTTTTTTCTGGAGACAGTTGTCAAGAGGAAAACTGCGTCCCTTTCCTACCTGTGAACAGGATATTACCAAATGCAAGCATGCTGAGAATTAAATGGAAATTGACTAATAGATAGATGGATTTCACAGAAGACTTACTCAATCTACAGGAGATTACATTAAGTTGAAGCTGACAGAAGATCAGAAAATGTGTCCCAACAATTGCAATTGTAGCTTATCAAACTTCAAACTTTATCCATTCACAAGCAAAGCAGAAAAATCAGCTTGCAAGATTTCCACAGAAGTTCGCGCTGGTTTGGTTAATTGTATCAACCACCAAAACAAGGATCTTTCCCAATAAATTCAACAAGTCTGTTGCTGTTTAAGTGTCATTGAGAAACATATTTTTTTTGAAGGACTGACTGCATCTAATCTTTTCTATTTCTATTCCTCTGTTAACATCATTACCTAAGCTTGACTAATATGCCTTCCTGCTTATCAGGACTTCTATGTCTGAAATGCAACTGGGAAAAAAACTGTTGATATTTCGTTTCACTGTCCTTGGATGAATGTATTAGCTACCTATAAAGTCAAGCATTACTGAAAGAAAACCTGAAAATAACTAACCCCACCTTTCCATGTAAGACTGAATTTTTATCTTTAACTGGTAAGTTCTTTTAAACATTTTCACTTTGTGTAAAGTAATATTTTATCCATAATTTTCATGGCTGTCTCATTTAATTAATTCAAGTGATGAAGACATCACAAAAATGTTCAATATTTTTGTTTGTACCTTTATGTATGTAGAAACATTCTCCCTCATACCATAAATAAGAGCAAGCAGTATTTTCCCAAACTGACAAACATTTGGAAAACATTTTGAAAGCATCAACATTGCATATATCCCTGGAATACAAGTTCGAAAAGATACGTAACATTTTTCACTCAATTTTAAGGCACATGAAAATGCATAATTTGAAAAACATTTTCACCATGACTTATATTTTAAAAAATTCTCGTATGCATCATTTCTTAGTTTAAAAAAAAGATTTGAAATTTAGTTCCTAAGGCCCACGGCTAATTTTCTGCTATCAATATGGCTCCTGCTGCTTTCAAGTTGTGCTAACCTGCTTTAGTAAAAATGCATGTGACTCAAGGATAATTCAGTAAGTATATTCATTATTATATTAAATGTTACACTTGGGTTCCATGTGACATAAGATTTTATCTTCAGATTAGCAGAAATGAAAGAGATGATAATATTATTCTGGGGAAACAACTGATTAAAAATGAAACTGATCAAATTATCCCATTTTAGCAATTCCAATTTGGGCAGATTTGACAGTTGAAATGCTCATGCATTTACTTCCAGCCGCAATAGTTGGTGTTTGAAGTCAGTTATGAGCTTGAATTCAAAATGATCGTTTTCATGGCAAGTTGACAGGATCTCACTTCTGTGACTTTACTTAACAAATTTACATGATTTCTTATGAATAAAATACTTATCTGGTTTAAACATCTCATTATCTCCCTAATATTACATCCATATCTGTCTACCTTGAGGCTATTCCTACTGACTGTTCCAATCATTTTATTATCATAGTATTTCCATTTTCTATCATTCTACTGAATCACTGTAGCCCACCCAAATCGCCTGCTCGACCAACCAGCCAAGGGTGCAACAAATTCTTCTTTCTCTGCTTCTCTCTGTGTACATATGTGTGTGTGTCTCTGAGTGCTCAAGTTTACAAACTTAATTATGCTCGGACCAAAAACTCTTTCCTTATTTCACATTGTTGGATACTAATATCCATTACTTATCATACTGTCAACATGGGAACAATATTCTCGTAGGAATAAATGATAATACAAGGTAGTTCTGAGACTAACAGAACATATAAACAAAATCGGCCAGCAATTGGTGAAGGGAAGGAATGGGTTGAAGGGGTTATTCAGACCTCTGCTTATTGTTAGGGTCTTGGTGGCACAATTGGTTGATGCAGACCTAGGATACATAGGTTCGCCCATGGAAAAAGGGTGTGAGTTTGAATCTCACCCAGGGATCATTTCTTAATTTTACAATCATTGTTATTGTTCAGCTCAATCTATATATATATATATATATATATATATATATATATATATATATATATATATATATATATATATATATATAATGCTGCAATTAAAGGCAACCCAAAGACTTTTATTTCATTTGATACTATCCTTTCAAATAGGGAAGATCATGTCTCTGATTCCAAAGTACACAGCTTTGGTTGTACTCGGCAGCTGAGTGCACAAGGAAATTTGTCTTCTATACTTTTCATTCATACCAAGAATCAACATGATAACCATTACACCATCCGAACAAGCCTCACACACACACACACGCACACAACTCTGAACCAATTTAATGGTTAAAGTTGAATGTATTGAGCGCTTTGTGAATAAAACCCATCGTACATCAGATATTGTAATATATTATTTTATATTGTATCCCTGATCTCTATTGTATGTACATATCTATATATCTATCTATCTACCTATCTCTCTCACTCTCTCTCTCTCTCTCTCTATATATATATATATATATATACATATATATATATGTGTGTGTTTGTGTCTGTGTGTGTGTGTGTGTGTGACAGACACATACAGAGACATGTGTGCTTGAAGCCTTAAGCTCTCATAGCCTTGAGTTTCTATAACTGTCCCAACTCTGTCATGTCTTTTTCGAGAGCCTGTGACATATTCTGTTCTAATACCCAAAGTCTAAAAGAAAGAAATAGATACATACTACATGCTTATAGACATGTATGCAACCGTACAAATGAACACAAACATGAAGAAAACTTATTCAAAGTCAACGTGAAGTCCATCTTGACTTTGTAGTTTCAGTTGTGCCTTTCATCTTGTGTCAAACTGAGGAATCATGTCAGTTATTCTGTGAATGAGAAACCTTTAAACATAGCAATATGAAGACACACACACATACATACTCGTGTGTATGCACACGCATACACATGTGCATACACAAAGAAAATACTAAAAACAGAAATAATAATAAATAATAGATAAGTTAGAGAAATAAAAAAGAAACCCATGTACACACATACACATAGTAAACATATTTGTATATTGTGTCATCAAGAGAAATAGACAAGAAACTCATACATACACACATACATACATACATACATACATACATACGTATGTATAAATTCACACAGTGAAATTGAAAGAAAAAGAAAGACATAGGAAATATCTGTACCTCACATGAATCAATCACCCCTAAAATTACTTTTTGAAAAAGCAAAATAAACGGTTTTTAGATGGTGCACAGTGGTGAACTCATGCACATTTTCAAGATTGTGGCCCCCAAAATATGGCTAGCAGCCCCTAGACACATTCACATACATACACATGCAGACACACATGAAAACACACACACATACAAGCGGTCCATTTGTGGGGCTATGGTGTCACGTGCACACTCTTTCCCTATATATATATATATATATATATACACACACACATACATCAATAAGTCCATAGACTGATGATGAAAAAGTATCTCTTTTGCAAAACAAATATTCAATTTTCAACATAATCTTCTTCCTTGACAATGCACCTAACCAAATGCTTTTCCATTAATCTTATAAATCGAACCTTATACAGTTGAAATTTTGTATCCAAATCTACCTAATCACTATATGTCGGCTATGAACTTTTTGAGCAATCCTTGAATGTATGCATATATATATATCATTTCAATGAGGCATTGCTTACCATATAGCTAAACAGCTGCTGGTAATGCAAAGGCCTAAATAACTGCTCCAACTCCAAATTTTCATTTTGTTCATTCAGTCTATATCTGCTTTATAATGATACACTCACTATGCAATAACGGGAGATCATTTCAAATAGAGTTTCAAAGTAATATAACACATTTATATTTATTTTTGTCGGATTATGTATCCATTTCTTGATAATAATATGATTGTCCACATTGAATAACAAATAGAGCAGATATAGACAATAAATGAACAAAATGAGAATTTGGAGTAAAAGCAGTTATTTGGGCCTTTACATTACTGGCAAGTGTTCAGCTCAATGGTAAGAGCAACACACACATTTATATATATATACAATGATATATAGAGAATGTCAAGATTTTGTGCCCAACGCATTCTTCGGCAACTGGCAATATGTCTTGTTCTTGTAATCATCAAAACAAAAAACCCATTAGCATTGGGTTTTCTGTTTTCATAACATGTAAGTATGTATGTATGTGTATATATTCATCCAGACATTCCTCAATTGATATCATTTCATATAATATTGTTTTGGTATAAAGTCGTTTTTAAAAATTCTCATATTTTCACAAGTTTTGCTTCCTTTATTTCTAAGGAATTTTTTAATGTCTAAGAATAATATCTATTTAGTTTCATGTCTAAATTATGATTATCTAAAATTCAAAAAGCAAAAATTGAAAAAAAAGTTACCCATATATTTTATATATCTTGGTAGTGCATAAAAAAACGTCACTTCCTACGATGACTCTCCATAAAAACCCTGAACACACATGGTCAATCGCTGATTGCCGCTGGCACTTCTAGCTGGTTAGGTCCTTTTGGCACGGGACTGGCTACTCTTTCTCTCTCTTTCCCCCTCTCTAAGATCAGTATCATTTCGCTGACCTCCTGGCCGATCTGACCTTAGCCATTTTACCACTGTGACCTATCTCTATACTAATTTTGCTCATTTCAGTTCACTGATGCTGAGGCATCTCACATATTCACAGCTACACAGCTACTCAACCGTGTCCTCACCACATGCTCTAAACACGAATACACCTCTCACTCTACTTAATGAGATTGCAATGCTTTTTACTACACGATGATCTGTCTCCTAATTCCCTTTACTTCGGGAGGCACGCATAGATTAAACTCCATGCGTTTCCTGTCTCACAATAGTCTGTCATTCGTGTGTTCTCCAGCGTCAGAGAATAGCCCCAAGTTGCACACGCAACTTGGCAGTTTGGCATTCACACTGAACTCGGTCTTCATAACCATTCCTTGATATGCACAAAGCCTTATGGTATCAAAAGCAGTTCAGACACCTCTGCTTCAACTCTTATGATTGTACTATTATGGAAACAAGGCTTCCGTGGCGATCCCTATATTTTCAGTCAAGAACTAAATATGAAACATCTCTTTCGGCTTTGTATCTAAAACATCACATCCTTCGACGACCCTCAATAGAAGCCCTGAACGCACGTGATTAAACGCCTCTTGACCCTGGTCTTCAAACCGGTTAACTTCTACCTTCTTTGTCCCGGCATTTCGAGCCGGTTATCTTCCTTTACCCCTCTCCTAACTCGCAGCCAGCGCAGTCTCTATTCATTGACTGTGGTTATATATATATATATATATATATATATATATATATATATATATATATATTGTCACGTCACTTATCTTCCTCAATGTGAGTATTCGTCAGAACTCCATAGCTATCAAATTCAAACACTGCAACTACTATTTTTGGCGACCACGCAAATGCTGCGTTCATTATTTCACCCCTTCAGGTACTTCTCGCACCTATCCTGACTAACCGTCTTTTTATGATCTAGCTTGGTCAACTATACAACTCATTATAACAGGCATGACTTATCAGGCTCCATTCGATAGATAGACGAAACGACATTAGACCCTATACGCCACGTGTCCCCTAAATTCTTATTCTTTCCTATATTTCGTTTTTACGCCAAGGAATAACCTTAACCTAACAGGCCTTTTCTCTTCTCTACACAATCAAATGTATTAATGTTTCAGTTCCATGTATTTCATTTACATTCTTCATTTGAATATTAAACGTATCTCACATTTTTCACATCTCAATATTTGTATATGTCTTTTTACTCCATCTAATACCTGCGTCTGCAATCGTACTTGGTGTGCATGTTCTCTATATATCTCCCCTCCTTCATCAACACTTCCACTGACGTCACCGCTAATACCAAACCTCGTGGAAGCAAATCCTCTGTCAACGACTACACCTTCTCGTCACATCTCACCAACAGCTATTATCTACTCTCTCCCACATAATATAAGGACAATAACCCTTATAACTGGCGACCCCTATATTTTCAGTCAAGAATTAGATACGAAACCCCTCTTTCAGTTAGGTATCTAATCCTTGACTAAGAAATATGGGGGTCACCACCGTACTACCCCTACTGCGCCAGCCGCAAGTTTAGAGAGGGGCTCAGGAAGATAGTCGGCTCGAGATACTGGGACCAAAAAAGTAGAGGCGTTCGACCACGTGCGTTTAAGGATCTTATGGAGGGTCGTCGAAGGAAGTGACGTTTTAGATATCTAGCTGAAAGAAGGGTTTTTGTATGTAATTTTTGACTAAAAATATAGGGGTCACCACCCTCCCACCTATGGCTATCTCTTCTCTTTACACGGTCGATCACATCAATATTTTCATAACATGTACTTCATTTTCATTCGTTATTTGTCATTAATGTTCCTGTGTTAAATAGACGTTTCATCTGTCCATCCAAATATTTGTACATGTGTCTTTTTTTACATTGTTTCATCTCTGCGTTTACCTTAAAACTTGGTGTTCCCTATACATCATGCATCTTTCTTCAAGATCTCCGATGACGTCGCAGTTAACACCAGACCACGTGGAAACAAAATCCTTTGTCTCCAACGTCTTCGTGCCACTCGTTCCTGCCGATAACAATATAACCACACATATCTTATAAAACATGAGAAAGTGCTGTTCAACATTATGTTTTTGATATAAAGTTACAACGCAATTGCAAAATTGCTTTGAAATTACCCGTTGCCATCACTTTTTGACAAGAGTGAGATACTAAAACTAACAGAAATATTGTTGGTTGAATTGCAAATAAAGAGATTTTTCTGAATAGACATTACAGTTGTATGCATGGAAAAAAGTTACCGCTGGATTCGGATGTTAAAAGCGATATTTTTGTTATAATTTCTCAAGTTGCGATTGCAAAATTCGTACAGTGCAAAATCGAATTTCAAAACTCGTTGTCATTGAAACGCTTGTCTTATGCGTTGTCGATAGGAGAAGTAGTAGGAAGAAGAAATCAGTGCAGGTGACATTTAAATAAGACAATAAAGACGTTGAGTTTCCAAGTATCTTTCGTTCATAAGATGATTTATTCAAGAAATCTGAAAGACTTGTGAAATATCTGAAATGGAATAGATTTTCGGACAGATTTGTAGATCATGTCAAATTTCTTCACCCCTTATTCATGTTCATTTCAAAGTTTATATTACGTCAAACTTTGTTGTCGGCACATTGAGGTCTGCTGCTCCCAATGAAATATTAGATATATTTCTGCTCCTATTTGCAATATAAAAATGTTGTTTTTGGTCTTTTCTCGGTAACTGTATGAGAATATTTAGGCCCAAAATACGCCGATGGTGTTGTCCAATTAAATGATTTTCGTGGTAAATTCAGTGCACCCCCAGATTTGGGAGAGCGGAAAAGGACTAAATTAGCGAGCTTGAACATTCTGGCCACTTTTGGGTATGTTTTGACAATTTTTAGTATCTTTTGATCACGCTTTGGCCATTTTTAGTGTTTTTCCTTATTTTTTTTTATTTTTATTTTTTGTACACCGAAAGAGCATAACCTCTATTCATATATTTGTTTCCATGCTAAAATCTAATTTGCTTAACATTGTTTCAGTTAATGTCAATGTGTTCAAGAACTTGACTGCGACTTTAACCGGGGATCGTTAGTATATATATATATATATATATATATATATATATATATATATATATATATATATATATATATATATACCTGTACTGACACTTCCTTATCCATATAATAGCATACTCTCAGTAGCAAATATGAACAAGTGCAGATTATGGCCATAAACTCAGTCTCTCTCCTATTCTATCTTCTCAATACATACGCATACATTTCTACCCAATGCAGACATATACGGGGATTGCCTTGTCATTTTTACTTTCCTATTTATCTTCACACTTTTCTCGTTTTCAGTACATATATCTATGTATGCATAAATGCACCCACAGAAATACACACAAATACATGCACACATACGTACACTATACTTGTCTCCTTCTAACTCATGAATATATATTTTCTGTTCATACACACACATGGTTGCTACTCAATCTGTACACCCAGTTTTTTTTCTGTCATGCCATTGCCTTCACGTACATGCACACACACAGAGACACAGACACAGACACACATCTCTCTCTTTCTCTCTCTCTCTCACTCTCTCTCTCTCTCTGGCTAATGTATACACTTAAGCACTCACAATCACCAACCCCACCAGTATAAGATCTCATTTCTTGTTCATATTTCATTAAAAGATGTGTCCCTGAAGCATTTTTAAGATATCAGCCTTCTCAAAGGATTTCTTTGAATCAGCACAGAAATGCACATTCAGAATTATTTATTTCCAAGTAGGGTCTGCAGATTTGGGTGGGTGGGTGTCTCTTTTTGATGTAGTGCTTCATGATGACTGATGCCAAAGGCACTTAGCCAGCGTTGATGCCTTCAAGGTAGATAAGTATTCAAAGATTAAGAATTCTTAGCATGCAATGCCAGAGATGCCATCCAAAGATGGAAGAGACCATCTCTATTGAGTATCCGTCCATGTGAGGTCACACTTACTCAAAAATTTCCTCCAAGTCAAAAACAAAAAATCTCGGCTAGATAAGATGACTATTCTATCATCATTGCCAGGGACGGAAGGAATTCTATGAATTACAAAAATAACTTGCCTATCGGAACCTTTTTTTTTTCTATCAACAGTATCCTGTGGGTCCTTTTATCATCTAAATTGAATGGAGTTATAATAATTTCTTCGATGGATTCTGAGTGATATAAAGAAGGCAGGTTTTATTTCAATTCTGTATATCTTGCTAGCTTTAAATGCTCTCTGAATAGTATGGATTGATAATAACTATGATAATATTTTTTTTTTATCAAGAATTCATGAATATTCAAAATAAGTTTAAATGATGAAAGAAAGATCGTTTACCAAGAGGATTTTTCAAAGTTTCTCTAACAAAAATTACTCAACCATTTATCTAAAAGAAATTCATACAATCATGGTTCACTAAAGTGAAAAGTAATGGGTAGATTATTCTGGGCTGCTGTTTCATTTGGACATCCATGATGGCAAGCCTTTGGCAGAGCAAGTTCAACTTTCAGAAACCAGATGATCCCAATAATCTTAAAAAGAAGAGTATACAACCAATGCATTCGCCCGATAGTCACTTATGAAGCTGAAACATGGAACCCAACCAAGAGATAGACCTGCAAACTGAGAAGTATGCAACATGTGCATGAGAGAATCACGCTCAACCTTACATGGAGAGATAACAAGACAGCACAGTATATAAGGAAGAAAACGGGTGTTTGTGACATCATAAATAGTATTAAAAAACTCAAATAGCAATGGGCAGGCCATGTTGCAAGAATGAAAGACAACCAATATGGACATCATGTCTCACAACATGGATCCCCAGAGATCTTATAAGAAACTGAGGCTGACAGAACACAAGATGGAGATATGAACTAGACAGATTCAGGAGATACTGGCTCCGCAATGCCCATGATAAAGAATTGTGGTGAATCTTGGGGAAGGTCTATGTTCAATGACGGATGTTAAAAGATTGATGATGATGATGATGATGATGATGATGATGATGATGATGATATTAAGCAACAATCCTAATGAACCAAGAATAAGCAGAATGAAGATAAAACTAAAAGTATTGTAAATATTCAAGGAATGATCTGAATAAATATTTACATATGAACCATGCTTTCATGTAAATTTATTAAATGTTAATAATGCAGAGAGATAATTTTCACTTGTTTCTCTTATCCTTTCAATCTTGTGGACAATATTTTGAGAAAGAAAAATTGAATCACTGTAGCCCCATAAATGGCTCGCTTGACCGGCCAGTTGAGTGGGATTCTGATTCTTCTCTCTTTCTTCCTCTGTATGTGTGTGTAAGTCTCTAGGTGCTTCCAGTCACAATTTTTGAGCAACAAACATGAAAATTTGCAACAGTTAACCACTAGGCACCATCTAAAATCAGTTGTTATGTTTTTTCAAACAAGTGTTCTTTGGTACCTCTATGGTCATTTTAAACTGATCCCAAAACTGGTGCTGGCATTTTTTAGATAATTTTAGATAGAAAGCTTTATTCTTTTAGATAATTGAAGATATTTTTTTAGTTAATCAGTTCTAATACATGTGGGCTACAGTGATTCATTCATGTGAGGTACAGATACAATAATATGATTCTAAAAGATTTTCTAAAATACTTTCAATAGTCAATAGTATTTCTACTGTGATACATTTTGCTTGCCTTTGTTTCTGACATGTTTTGTAAAGTTTCAGCCCTGACAATTGGATTGGGGGGGATGGGAGACTTCTTATTGTTTCATTATCATGATCATGATCATCATCAGTCTTTTTTTGTGGGACATAGACCTTCCCAGGATTCGCCACAATCATGGGCGTTATAGAGCTAATACTTTCTGAACTTGTTGATTTCGTATCTCTATCTTGTATCCTGGTGGCCTAGGAATTCATGCTAATCCTAATGTTCATTGGTTGTTTATTATTCTTGCAACATGACCAGCCCATTGCCATTTGAGTTTTCTAATTGATTCTATAATGTGTCGGACTCCTGTTATCTCTCTGATATATGGTGCTGTCTTGTGCTCTCTCCGTGTGATGTTGAGCATGATTCTTTCATGTGCACGTTACATGGTTCTCAGTTTGAGGGTCAGTTTCTTGGTTAGGTGCCATGTTTCAGCTCTACAGGTGACTATCGGAATACATTGGTTGTATACCTTTCTTTTGAGGACTAATGGGACTTTGTTGTCCTTGAAAGTTGAGCTTGCTCTGCCAAAGGTTTGCAATTGTAGAGTGATTCATTGATTAATTTCTTCTTCTCTTGAGAATTTCATGGGGATTCATTTTCGCAGGTAGATGTAGAGGTGTACTTTTTCCACTCCTGCGTTTTTTAATGTTGATTGTTGTGTGTTTGTTTCTGACATGAATGTTGTACACAACCTTAGTTTTGCTGAAGTTCATGTGTTGACCAACTCCCTTGCTTTGGTCACTCACTTAATCCAGAACCCTTAAAACTTCAATAAATTATTTGATTCTTCATTTTTTTCTGTCCTGATTTTGAAATCTTGTTATTTTATACACGTTCAACTTTGTATCAATCTCCTAAAAAGATACAGTTATAACCTTCAGACTAGCATCTTGTTAGAAACTGTCAACCAAAAACTGTCGCCAAAACTATCAATCTAGGTTTCTTCAGTTATCAAGTTGGTCTGGCTGACTATGTCTGTATGTATTGCACATACAGGCTACACCAATGAAGGCTAAAAATTTAAACATTCATTCCTTTTATGCCTACAGAAAATGTTACCCTTTTTTACCCCCCAAAAGTTTTCAGAGATGGGTTCAATTTGTTATGTAAGTTCATTCTAAATTGATCCTTTTTTTATGTCTGCTTTTTTTTTAAATTCAAAATTTTTAAGGATCACTGTCCAGCAAAGACATGAGAAAAAATGTATTTATTGATCACCCTTTCTCAAATTTTTTGATTGATAGCCCCCAACACAGCATGCCGTCAAAAAACATATGACAGTTTTGATTAAGGGACTAACCAGACCTGTTTTTAATAATATCTGTTAATAATGTGTGCAGGACATTATGTGATGGAATGATCGTGAGCTTGTTTGTCTTACCAGCCATTGAGCGTAAACTCAGGAAATGAAGGTTTGTATTCACGATATAGTTATTGATATTTACTAAGCATAGGTTAGTACAGCACAATACCAGATGAGGGAAAATGAATGTTGGAAGATTGCTATCTTGAAGGGAGGGCCAGCCAGATTACCTTGAAATCAGCATTCAACATCCTGGCTTTTACCTTGGCTCAAACATATCCTCTGGCATTGATATGTAACCTGATTAGAAATGTCTGATATACATTTGTATATTCTACTACTTAAATACTTTAAAAAGAGAATAACAAAGTATTGAAGTGTTTTGGACAATTGAACTCCTTGTAGTTTGTGTTGTCAATGCAACATTTTGGCTGATCCATTCCACAGCCTTCTTCAGGTGTATTCTCTGATCATTATCATCATCATCAGCCCTTTAGTGTCCATCGCTGGACATAGACCTTCCCCGAGATTCACCAGACTTTTCCATCGTGGGCATTGCGGAACCAGCACTTTCTGAATTTATCTAGCTTGTCTTGTCACCTTACTTTCTGTCAGCCACAATTTTGTGTATGATCTCTGGGGGTCCATGTTGTGAGTCATGTGGATTCATGTGATCTTTTTTTTCTTTCTTGTTAGGCCTGGATTTCTATACCTGTCCCCTGTCCCTTTTGAGTAGTGGAAGCGACATCAGGTTGATTCTGCATTTGTCTGACATATGCTCAGTTGACATATTGGTGTTGACTGCCTCCATGATTTTTTTTAGTTTCCATCAGGATTCCCTGTCAATAACCCAGACTTCTTCCAAGAGAGGATAGTGTCCGGCTTTCTCTCTCCAGGTATGGTCAGCCATCCTAGGACAAGAAAGAGTTCAATCGTTTCAAAAGCTCTTTGAATGTTAATGACCCTCGACTCAACACAATAGACAATAACAAAGCAGTTTTATGTTGAGGAATATATTCTTGTTCTGAGCAGTCGTCACTGAATATCATATCCCAAAAAAGCATAAATGTTTGAAAATTCTTAGCTGAATTAAATTATGTAGCATAATACATTTGACATCTTTTCATTTGTTATTTTCTATTTCTGATATTTGTTTTCTGGTATTTACATCTTTTTTTCTTCTCAAACAACAAGTGGAGTGAATTAAGTGTTATATTAAGTCTGAAAACAAAACAAAACTAGACAGACTTTTTCTGTTCTGTTTATTTGCAATTGCATGATACAAGTTACTCACTTCAAAACTTACTGTAGCATGCTGTTAAGCATGTTTTGTTTTTTGTATTATTCACCATTAATTTGCAAAAACAAAATAGTCTACAGGCTAAACTTTAAATTCATGAAGTAAAACCTTCTCAACAGAAGCAATCATCACGTCTGTAAACATTCAGTAGCAACTTTTTATCAAGAGACAAATAGTTATGGAAGAAAGTGAAAGGGTTGTACCAAGTCGAACTTATTATTAATTTTTTGCCACTTTTTGCCTTCATCTTCAGTGTTCTTTATTCCGATCCATGCTGTTAATTTATTGACTCACTGCTGGAGGAAAGGCAGCTCGAGTTTAGTTGTGATAAAAAGCACCAACAATTAAGCCTCGTCTTTACAGTCAATAATTGAACAACCATATCATGTCATGTAAAAAAATTTCCATCAAAGAATAAATTCTATTTTTGACATCACAAGCGTTTTCGACTGGAAAACATCTTAGATATAGTAAAAAAAAAAGTCTATGTTAACGATTAATCAGTTGAAATAAGGTCTCAAAAAGGTCAAAAAAGCTTCTTTTCTTTTAAATTTGAGAAAAAAATACAAATTTGGGGGTGGTTTAGTGGGGTACTGATGCCAATTTTCAAGTTGGTAGACCAAACGGTATACTCAAACACATAAAGACATAAACATACAAACACACATACTTACACACATATAAAGAAAAAAAAGATGGCGAAAGGGTTCTATTTTTCTTTATATATGTGTAAGTATGTGTGTTTGTGTGTTTATGTCTTCATGTGTTTGAGTATACCGTTTGGTCTACCAACTTAAAAATTGGCATCAGTACCCCACTAAACATACTTACACACATATAAAGAAAAATAGAACCCTTTCGCCATCTTTGATGGCTACGGTTGTACAATGAAGGTAAATAGTAGCAAAAAATCAATAATAATGATTTATAATTCTCCATCTAATAAAATAGATGAAAATAAAATAAAATTGGATTGAATTGGACTGAACAACCAATTGAAAACAAACATGGTGCGGATTAGACCGGAATAGAGAGGGAGATTAACGGTTTGATTTGGACTTGTACTTGCCACTGAGTTCTAGAAGTTCAGTGGTTAGAACAGTTGCACGCTAAGTGAACCACCCTCCAGTGTCGAGGGTCTTTTGTTCAATTCTTACCTGGAACATTCTTCGCTCTAATAAATTGAGCATGAAACAGTAAGGAAAAGTGAACTATATTGGAAGAAAAATTTCGAGACTGAAATCAGTACAGCAAAGGAGAATTTGTTCGTAATCATCAAAGAGAGCCTTCAATATTTCAAATTGATGAGATGAGATGATCATTCGGAAATAACTGTTCAAGAGTAAAACTCGTTTGTGGACCTAGAACATAACTCTTTGTTTGCAAAGAGTACATTGAATCTGAATCAAAATGTTGATTAATTTTACTTGAATCAATGAGCAATATATCATTCTACCTGTTTGTATATATGACCAATCTACTTTAGTTCGAGACTTCCACCCCAACAGTACAACTGTCCCTTTTGTAATCCTTATGCCTCAAAGCATTATCAGAGAGAAAAGCTACAGGTCTTTAAGAATTCTTCACTCATTTTCATCCCTCTCTTTTGTTTCCTTCCTCACCAACACTTGCAATGTTGTGATCAAGGCTAAAAATGAAAAAAGGTGCTTATACTTGAATGGGAGCAAAAGAGACTCATCAATAACCATGCATTATCTTTTTGACTCCTCTCCAAACCGTGTCATTTGCAAATTTTTGTATTTTTTCCAAATTTGATGTTTGATGACAGGAGAAACCAGTCTTTTAAAACATGTAATAGTAACCTTCATGTTTCCATATTGTCGATTAAATTCACCATTATGTTGGATAAATCTCATCCATTTCCTGACCATATATATGCATACATATATTCTACATATATATATATACATGTAGATATATATGTATATATATATGTATATTCTACATATATATTCTGTATACATATATATATATATATATATATATATATTGTGTTGGTAATGTTTTTTCAATTTACAAAACAGGTCTTCAATTTGTTTGAATACAAATTGCTTTCATAAAAAAAAACATATTGTCAGTTGCTGAAGAGTGTGATGGCACAAAATGTTGACATTCAGTGGCTATATATTTCATTTACGTATCTATAACTATATCTACATATCTATCTATTTATATATATATATATATATATATATATATATATATATATATATATATATACAGAGAGAGAGAGAGATAGATAGCTATACCTGTATATCTATCTCTATATAAATAGATAGAGAGCTATATCTATCTATCTATCTATCTATCTATCTATCTATCTGTATTGAGAGGGAGAGGGAGACAGAGAGAGAGAAAACTTTATTCTATCAACATACTTAGACCAGTCCCAGCTCTCTAGTTTTTGGGAACTGATTTTGCAGGCTAAAGAATAATGAATAACTGTTTTCCTGATTTGACATGCCCATCTAGTCACATGACAGAAAATGCTATGATCATGTGATTGATATCTTGCTCACCTTCATGGGAATTGGTCACTTATATATCAACACTGCAGTCATATCAACTACAGCTGGACCATAGTCACCCGAGGTGGTGAATAACAATAACTTATATGAAATGATCCATTACCAGAGCTTTTTAACGCATTATATATGTATCCTTCAGAAGTTGCTCTGTAATAAGAAAAACAAAACAAAACTTCATATAAAATGCTGATATGACATTATAGCAATTGTTATATCATTTCTTTGTTAGCATTGCTTATAAGGTTTCAACAGAATATCTTCTAGTTTCAGAATATGTAGAGTCATTACAGCTCAATTCAACCAACCAGCCAAGTGTTTGTATGTGTGTGTGTGTATGTGTGCGTTTGTATGTGTATGTGTGTGTGTGTATATGTGTGTGTGTATGAGTGTGTGTGTGTGAGAGTGTATGTGTGTGTGTGTGTGTTTGTATGTGTATGTGTGTGTGTATGTGTGTGTGTATGTGTGTGTGAGTGTGTGTGTATGTGTGTGTGTGTGAGTGTGTGTGCTTGTACGTGTATGTGTGTATGTGTGTGTATGTGTGTGTGTGTGTGTTTGTATGTGTATGTGTGTGTATGTGTATGTGTGTGTGTATGTCTGTGTGTGAGTGTGTGTGTGTGTATATGTGTGTGTGTGTGTGTGTATGTGTATGTGTGTGTATATGTGTGTGTTTGAGTATGTGTGTGTGTGTTTGTGTGTATGTGTGTGACTCCAGGCAATCCTGGTTACATTTTCGGGGCTACAACCATGGAAATTTTCATGAGTGAACTACTTGGCTCCATCTAAAAACACGTTTTTTTTTGGGGGGGGGGTTCTCAAAAGTGCTATTTTGTCATTTTGAACTGACAATGCCTAAATCTTGTTCTGGAATTTTATTTTAGACAATTTGTTCTCCTCTATGTGCAAGCTACAGAGATTCATTCATGCAACATTTTATTGAGATACTGACTCCTTTCCAATGTTTAAGATTATAAAGATTCCAGTAATCTCCAAGTATTGCATTACAGGGGTAATATAATACCAATATTTTCAAAAATAATCTCAATTCTGATATTGGTCGGACCAAATTTAACTATCAATTTTCTTATTAGTTTAATTCCATCCCAACAAAACTGAAGCTGGCTTAATGATGCAATCAACTGCTGTCAAAAAAACTTTTCAAGTACATTCAATTTTTACACAGATACGCTATTGAATTATAGATACGAAATAATTTGTCTTGTCTCAAATATTTTCTTTTAGAACACTGTGAAAATTGTTTCTTCATCATCATCATCATCGTCATCACCACCACCACCACCACCACCACCACCGCCGCCGCCACCACCACCGCCGCCACCACCACCATCATCATCATCATCATCATCATTCTTTCACAGTCTGTTGTTGGACATAGACCTTCCCTAGAAGTTGCCACACCTCTCTCCCATTGCTGTTGCAAAGCAAATACTATCTGAATTCGTCTATTTCGTCTTTTCATTTTGTATTCTGTTGACTTCAGTCATGCATGTGATCTTTGGGAATTCACATTCTTAGTCATGATGTCCATCAGTTGTTTACCATTCTTGTAACATGTCCAGTCCATTGCCATTTGAGTTTTCTAATGGATTCTATGATGTGTCAGACTCCAGTTTTCCACCTGATATACCATGCAGTCTTGCGATGTCTCCATATAAGGTATGAAAAAATGTGTTAAAAGAAATGCAAAGAAAGGCATTAGATTAATCTGTAGAAAAATACAACTAACACTAGACTTATCCATGCTTAAGACTTATATAAGAGTTTTTGACCGTTCTGTCACCTTAAAAGCAATAATTAATCATGAGAGATATTTTTTTATCTATAAATGAAAGCATAGCATATAAGATAATTATTGTATCTTCAGTGTAGAATAGCAGATTTATTCAAATAAAATGAATAGTAAAAACTTATTTATTCAATCACAAAATTCCCTCTTGGCCTCTATATATCTATTTCCATCTTTGCAACAAGTCATCAGTTACTTTAACAATGAATTATTCACACAGAGAATCAATAAATTCATTGAAAGCTTCTTCAATTGATCCCAATTTGAGTTCTTGCTTGTAAAGGAGTGGTTCAGATGTTTGAAAAACTGTTAATCCTTAGGTGGGAGATCAAGTGGCTTGGGCTGGATTTAATAAAGCCACCATCTATGACTAATTCAATTTTGGTAGCTTCTTCTTTGCAACATAAGGATTGGCATTATCATACAGCAGAATGGCATCTTTTCTATTCACTAAACTGAGTGCTATTTGAAATTTTAGTGCTAGTCTACATATCTAGATACTTGTACCATTTAGACAGTTTGAAAACAGAAATTCCCTAAGCAATCAACATAACTGTCTAGGGATGGGAGCATAATTTCTGTTGATGTTTTGACTTCTCCTCCTTATCCAGTAATGGTGCATATCTCTCCTGATTATTATATAAAATGTATTTTTCATTTTCATCATACTTTCTCCTTTTTTTTGGAAAATTAATCAATTTCATGAGATGAGCATGATTAATGCAGGCCACCATCATCATCATTAGAAGCAGCAGCAGCTTTTGATCTCCCTCTTGGACATAGACTTTCCCCAAGGTTTACCAGACCTCTCAATAGAGGATGTCATGATGAATATCCTCTGAGCTTGTCTGAATTGTCATGCCATCTTACTTTTTACTGGACCCAATTTTGCATGCAATCTAGGGAAGTAGCTGATTTTCAGAAAGGGCATTTTAAGGTTGCAAAGTTATGGCAAAAAAGCCAAGAATATTTTCCTATCTGGGGGTGGGGGATGGACCCCTGAGTGTCCACAGAAGGTAATGATAACGTTTTTTATTTTTTTTCATAATTCTTACGATCAAGTAAAAAGAACTTTAGTTGCTACAAAAGACCAACCATATTTGACAACATTGAGACAACCATTGAAATATCTCATTCAGTGAGTAGATTTCTGTTTAAAACAATGAATTCAAAACTGCTCATGCTGGATGCATAGAATCCATTAAAAATCTCAAATGGCAGTGGGTTGGCCATGTTGCAAGAATGGCGGACAACCAATGGACATCTCGACTCATGACATGGATTCCCTGAGATCACATGTGCAACCGAGGCTGGCTGAATATTAGATGGAGGGACAAGCTAAACAAATTCAGAAAGTATTGGCTCCTCGACGCCCATGATAGAGAAGTGTGGCGAATCCTGGGGAAGGTCAATGTCCAATGACTGACGTTAAAAGACTGATGATAATGATGATGCTGGAGAACTTGAAGATGCTGAAGCCTGATAAGAAAGACATTTATCACTTAAATGATTCACAGATTTTATTTTATTGTGAAATTGTTTTTGCAGATCATTTTTATTCAGGTGATGATTAGAAATAAACATTTGATTAAGTATGTCTTACACTTCCTTTTTTTCGTAGAGAGCACACAACTGCCCCCACAGCACCTCATGCAAAGAAGGCAAGGGAGACTATTGCCTCCACTGCCCCCGTGCACCCTTCGTTGCATGTGATCTTTGGGGATTCACGTTGTGAGTCATGATTTCCAGCAGTTTTCTGATATTCTTGCAATAAGGCCAACCCATCACCATTTGAACATCAGTTTAAATATCTATTTAAGTAGCTTTTGAAAATTGAATTAGTGCATGTAAGTTTATACGAAGAGATTGTGGCAAAATTTTAAAGTGAAATTGGTAAAGTGAAAAAACTTTACTGTTCACTTTATTGCCTTATAAACGCATAAATGCTTGTGGACTTCTGTAGATATTTGAACATAATTCTTATCTACCAAGAGAGATTTTCTTTCGTTACTTTCAAATGATAAAAACTTGAAATTCAAACAAAAAATAAAATAAATTCAGTTTGAAATACAGCTGCAGTTGTCTTGCCTCTCCCTATGAAATTTATTGTAAGGAATAAAGAAAACTGAATTTTATAATGGGTTCCTGATTTAGTTCAACATTGGACGCACTCATTCCCATTAAATAGATATTTGTGTTCATCTCCAAGTATGTATACAAATGCATATAGATGTATATGTACATTCGGCTATGTAAATATGCATATTCATGGACAAAGATAGGTAGATAAATAAATAGACAGATAGATAGATGAATTTATAGATAGATAGATGGATAGATAAATAGATAGATAGATAGATGGATAGATAGATAGATAGATAGATAGATAAATAGATAGACGGATAGATAGATAGATGAATAGATAGATAGATAGATGGATAGATAGATAGATAAATAGATAGATAAATAGATGGACGGATAGATAGATAGATAAATAGATAGATAGATGAATTGATAGACGGATTGATAGATAAATTCATGAATAGATAGATAGACAAATAGACAGATAGATAGATAAATAGATAGATAGATAGATAGATAGATAGATAGATAGATAGATAGATAGATGGATAAATTTATAGATAGACAGATAGATAGATAAATAGATAGATAGATAGATAAATAGATAGATAGGTAGATAGATAAATTTATAGATAGATAGATAGATAGATAGATAGATAGATAGATTGATAGATAAATTTATAGATAGACAGATAGATAGATAAATAGATAGATAGATAGATAAATAGATAGATAGGTAGATAGATAAATTTATAGATAGATAGATAGATAGATAGAAAAATAGACAGATAGATAGATAGATAAATAGATAGACAGATAGATAGATAAATAGATAGGCAGATAGATAAATTTATCGATAGATAGATAGATAAATAGATAGATAGATAAATTTATAGATACATAGATAGATAAATAGATACATAGATAGATAAATTTATAGATAGATAGATAGATAGATAGATAAATAGATAGATATGAACAGACTGTGATAGATAGATAGATAGATAGATAGATAGATAGATAGATAGATAGATAAATTTATAGATAATAGATAAATAGATAGATAGATAGATAAATTTATAGATAGATAGATAAATAGATAGACAGATAGATAGATAAATTTATAGATAGATAGATAGATAGATCGATGAATAGATAGATACATGGTTATATAGATCTTTGCAATTCATATGTATTTTATTCTCTGTTACTATATCATATATATAATTATGTACGTATGAATGAAATTAAGTCCATATATATATATATATATATATATATATATATATTAAAATCTGTCAACTAAAACTGTCAACACAGGTTTCATCAGTTTTTAAGTTGGTTGGCTGGCTTTATAAGTATGTATATATAACACACCAATGCACCAATGGAGCTATAGGACTGACTTCCCAAACATTTACATCTTATTGTGTCTTGATTTAACGTTATTTTGTTTTTTCAAAATTCCTCCCCAAAATAGGTTTTTAGTGTAGGGATGTTTCAATTTACAATGTTTGTTTATGTTAAACTATTCCATAGTTTGGGTGTGGCTTTGTTCACACCTTATTTTTTTTCTAATTCAGATGTTTTAGTGTCCAAGAAAAAGCAAGAGAAGTAATTTATTCAATGATCACAAAATCGTAATAGATCACCCCCAACATGGTATGCTGCCAAAAGACATTGGTCCCATGATTGAGTGATTAACCACGCCTGTATATTTATTGTTTACTATAATGATAGTAAATCTTACCATCCCAAAGCTTGACTTATAGATATGTCTCATAATTTCATATTCTCCTCTCGTGTTAAGAGATTGGATTGCGTCTCTAAGTGAACATAATTATCTACTCCTTAATTAGTTGGTAATCTTAGTCGCCTCAATGCTTAATCGAAATATTGCAAGCCATAATATTATTACAACTTTGCTCTTAGATTCATAAATTTCTTCTAGTAAAAAATTATGAGATCATTCAATTATTTATAATTTGTGTGAAATCTCTCGAAGATAAAATAGTTTGGAAAAGCAGTTACTGATGAATAATGTACAATTGTTGTTGCCTTTTGTTAGCCTGAGATTACTATAAAGGATCTGAATTTTCAAAAAAACAAGCTGGCACAAACTAGTGACCAATTCAGGAGCAACTTACATTGTATATTGAGCCCCCTCTAAAAAAAGTATTTTAAAGAGGAATTTTTAACGAAAAGAGAGATGATAGTGAGCAAAATTTCAAGTTTATACTATGAACGGTGAGGGTTGGTGAAATCTGAATAGATACATATAAATGTCAGAACACATGAATATCCTTGAGTCAGCAACAGTGATTAAACTGGTCAGTTGTGGGTAGCAGTGATTGATAAACCAAAGGAAACTATTTGAAGCTCATTAAATTCTCTTGGTGGAGAACCAGCAGCATCTCTTTGAAAACTATGACATCCATGTTTGAAGAGACCTAGCTGAATAATGTCAGTAGAAAATGAAATAATAGCATCATTTACATGTCTTTAAAGAAATCCAGTTGGTTTTCCTTGTTTTATTAAACTTGATAAATATCATTTTTGAATGATTTTTCATCTCTCTGCCTGAATTGAGAAAAAAATCTTTCTGTGGATGCTTTGACGTATGAATGTGATTTCAAGTGATACATCAAATGATCCATCAGCATTTCCATTAAGCTTTCAGAAAGTAACTGAGTATCAATTGTCTTGCATTAAGTTGGGCATCAGTTTTATGGATTACTCAAGTATATCCATTTTACAAAAGCTAGACACTGACCTCTCTTTGGCTGAAAGTCATATAATTCAATAAAATGTCTAGCAAGTGAGAAATGGACTGATGAAGAATGTCTGCTTTGGACACAAACAATGCAACAATTTCTGACAGAAATAATATGAGATGACAGAAGATCATTGGTGTCCCATTTGTCATTTCACTCTTTCCTTCTTCTTTGTTTTTTCTTCATTTTCTTTCGCTGAAGGAGAAATTGGAGACCGGGTATCAAATTTCTTGAGAGGAAAGAATTCATCTCTCTCAGCATAATACACTAATAGAAGTCACGGAAAATTTTGCTTGCATTTTTAACGAACCTAACTAAAGCTTCATTAGTTTAATATACCTGAGAAGAGCTTTAAAGTAGGAATTGAACAGAATATACGTACCTTACATAAATGAATCACTATAGCCTGCATATGTACCAGAACTAATTGTCCGAAAGATGATCAAAGGAAAAAGATATTTTATCTAAAATTATTTTTAAAAAAACAAAATAAGATTTGGGCATTGTTGGTCCAAAATGACTTGACCGATACCAAAAAACACTATTTTGAACAAACAAACAACAATGTTTCAAATGGTGACTAGTGGTGTACTCATGCAAATTTTCAAGGTTGTAACCCCCAAAATGTGACCTGGAGCGTCTGGAGACACATACAGACACAGACAAGCAAAGAGTGAGGAATCTGTAGCTCATTTGGCTGGTTGGCCAGGCAGGCCATTTGTTGGGCTACAGTGATTCAATTAAGGGATGGGTAAGATGAAAAAAGTCATACTACCTCATACTTGCTTGAAATATCTAAAATTTGATAGATTGAAACCCGAACATGAACAAGACTCTTGATATTGGATCAATAAATTGGCTGATGTATTATCTCTATACAATACATTGTGACGTTAATGAAAGATGAATTTAGTATTAAGAAAAACAATATCAATATTCATGATCAGCAAAATTATAACACTGGTAATAACAGGGATAATAAGACAAATTATGACAAAGGGAAGACCAATAGAACCAAGAAAAACTGCAAATGCTGCCTCTGAGAAAAAAAGGATGATAAAGCACATAACCAGTGGATGTAGCAAATCAGGACAGAAGGAGCACAAGAACAGGTATGTTAGGGTAGTAACAGCTATACACTGGGAACTATGCAAATGAATAGGATTCAGCCATGTAGACAAATGGTATCAGCCCAAACCAGAGACTGTCCTGGAAAGAAGAAGCCATGTTACTCTTTGACTTTGACATCCAAACCAGTCATCCCATCCAAGCAAGAAGACCTGTCATCTTTGTCAACATGAGTCCCAAGTTCAGCTGTGGTTTTGAAGGCAGTGCTATTAGTAGCAGTCTTTGCCTTATTTGTAGTCTCTTGCTACTTATGAAACATTCTGACTGGTTGACTAATATGTGACCTATCTCTCTGTTCAGAAGAATTAAAAGAGTCTTGTTGTCAGTGTGATTATTTTTTCATTTTAAAATGTTTTCTATTTCAATTGCTCTCAGCAATCTTTTAAAAAAATTTTTTCTCAGGATTCCAAATGATGAAATTTTTTCAGTTTGTGAGTCCAAATACATTCCGTATCTTTCTTACAAGTTTTCTGTGGTCCTTTTTTTTTCTCTCTTTTTTCCCAAACAAGTTTCTCCTTTCTTATCATTTAAGGTTCAACCTCATTTTTTTCTCCACATGAAAGTTTCATTTTTTTCTTCTAAACAAATCTTTTATTTAGATTTTTTTTTCCCTGTATAAAAGTTTTCTTTTTTTTTCTTCTTTTAAACAAATTTTTTCATCCAAGGAGCAGGTTGTTTCTTTTCCCTTTCTCTGTTTTCTTTGGTATTTTATCCCATGGGCCAATTTGATCCTTTCTGTTTCTATCATGTCAACTTCCTCCATTGGGATTTTGTTGTTGATTGATTTTTTTTTTTTCAATTGACTTAATCTCGCTTTCCCCCCGCCATTTGAACTCGTCTTTCTTTTCACTTCTGTTTGATATCTATTCCCCCATCTTCAACACTTGTATCTAATAAGGCTCCTGGTATATTTTCCTTGCAGTTTTTTGCTTCATCAATGGCCCTTTTTTTCATTGTGCTTTGCTTCTCCCATGGGTTCTCACCTGCTGCCACAGTGCCAACAAAAAAATGTATCACTGTCTTCGTGTGCCTCTCGTATTGCCCAGGATGATCTACACACTTCCTCAAAGTGTTTTTTTTCCCAGAATTCTTCCAACTTGGCAGGGCATCACACATACAGATGAAGGGCGTCAAGTATGAAAAACACTTTTTACTTTTTTCCTCTTTATATTTTTTTTTTTTGCCATCCAATTTATGGAGTTCTCCATCAAGCCTTCTCCTCATAGGTTGGTTTATTGTTGACAAACCACTTTGCTCTGTTTTGCTATCCCAGCAGCCCTCTCCAATGTGAGGCCCTTATACATCTGCATACGTTCTGCTAAATGGATATTGGATAGACCCACTAATAACCTGTCCCTTATGAATTCCGGTCTGTTCAGTACTGTTCCTTGTCAGCTGTAATCAACCTTTGCCCATTCAAAATTTTGTCAGCCTTGCTTCCCATAAAATGTACCAAGATAAACACTTGGTTCACTTGGGCTGTCAAACAGAGGCTGCTGGCTTGCCCAATCTCTCAAATCTTTTGATCTATTTCTCCCACAATTATGGCTGAGAAGAATCAAATTATTCTGGTGATTGCGTAGTTAACTTAGCATGTCTTTTCAAATTTTTCTTTGACATTTTTCATTATCGCTACCCATAACAGACTGATTTAACAATTGTTGTTGAATTAAGGTTATTCATGTGTTATGACATTTATATCTATCCATCTATCTACCTATCCAGACTTTGCCCAGCCCTAACCTTTTTTTTTTAGAAACTCAAAATTTTGCATATACACACCTCTCACTGAGTAGGGGAAATGATTTTCTTGTTTTTTTGAAAATTCCTCCCTAAATAGGCTTTTATAGGGGGGTTCAATTTAGAATGAATGTTTATGCCAAATTAATTTGTGCCCATGTTTTTTGGGTTTTTTTTTCAATTATGAATTTATGGTTCAATATTCTCATCACTGTAACTTGATTTTACCACCTCCGCTGCTTGATTTCCACGGTAAAAAGAAGCATACATGGGAGGAGGAGATTCATAATTTCTCTTGGAATGCTAGTTTTTCTCTTCTAGCTAGCCTCTTTTTTTTCTGATAAACCTCTCTGTCGAAATGAGAAAGATTTTTCCTTATCTAAATTCTTTCCTTAGTGTTTTTTCACCAGATCCCACCACTTGACACCATATAATGTTCACTAACATATGTGTACTTTGTTCAGCTGGGGCTACTAGTTACCGTCTCTTGCTATTTGTAATCTCTTGCTACTTATGATCTGGTGGTTGTTACTAAGGAAAAAAGAACTTGCCAACTCATAGATGTGGATGTACCTGCTGACTGCAGAGTGAATATGAAAGAGAGTGAAAAACTGGAAAACTACCAGGACTTGGCCTGGGCGCAGCAAAAGGTGAGGAACATGAAAGTCAGGGGAGTGCCAATAGCAGTAAGCACACTTGGAACAGTGCCAAAAACATTGAAGTCAAGATTGTAGGAGTTGGAGATAAGAGGATGGATTGAGAATATCCAGACCACAGCACTACTGGGGTCTGCAAGAATACTGAGGTGAATACAGAGTTCCATGGCATTACCCGTGGAGCCAGTACTGACTCTTGCTATCCAGATGGGCCAAAAAGTTGGTACAGACGCTTGCCAGCCAAACGTGCCAGAGATTGTGCGGTGGGTGAGCATCAAGACTGATTGTGTAGGTGCATCCCATAGCTAACGAGGGCTTCTGAGGCTTGGTATTGCTGAGCGCATTTAAGACCAATGGACTCGTCTTTGGGTTCCCCATTATTACTTAGCCCAGCTGCAGGGAAGCAGTTCATCTTAAAGTGGTGCTGTCCCATTGCACCTAGAGAGACAGGTTGGGCTAGGCCTGACACCTTGGTAACCTCTGTTGCATTGGCTAGAGCTATTTTTGAGGTCGCTCCATCCCACGTTAAACTCGACCCTGTATCACATCTCACTCGCCATGAGAGAATGAGTAAATAGGTGCTCACACCTCACATGGGGGGATCACAAGACACCACAATACATCAGGAAAGAAACAGGAATCCAGAGATCACATGCAAAACCAAGGCCACCAGAATACAAGATAGAGAAGCAAACTAGACAAATTCAGAAAGTATTGACTTTGTGACGCCCATGATAGAGAGATGTGGCAAATCCTGGGAAAGTCTATGTCCAACAACAGATTTTAAAAGTCTGATAATGATGATGATGATGATGATGATGATGATGATGATGGTGGTGGTGGTGGTGGTGGTGGTGGTGATGATGATGATGATGATGATGATGATGATGATGATGATGATTTGGGGTGGGAAACGTGGCAATACCTTTTTTAATTTTGCATCTGAATAGAAGCAAGTTTGGTTATAGTCAGAGTGTGATCTTTGTACTGACTTGGGAATACAGAAGCACCAAATGTGCAATAATCATCCAAAGGTCAACTGTTATGAAAAGGAGAATGCCAATCTGAGATAGATTATCAAAATGGCTTTGGCCTTTTGCCAGTTGTATTGACAAATAATCTCTTTATGTGTTTCATTCTATCAGCAAGGCCAATGTGGTGGCAAGACATTGTGGATAATGGTGCTGTTAGACTGCATTATTTCCATTCTGGCAACAACTTAAGCAAAAGAAAGCATCAAAAACAATTGATAGTCTTAGGATAATTATCACATGTAAAAGTGTAAGAGATTTCCATTGTGTTGGCAGGACTGTGCCATAAAGTGTTAAGTGCTGTAACAGATTGTTTTATCAAGCCATTGCATATATATATATATATATATATATATATAGAGAGAGAGAGAGAGAGAGAGATAGATAGATGGATAGATATAGATTATATATATTTATCAAATAAAGTATCCATATATACAAGGTTGAGATGAAACCAAATGTACATATCCATACATATATAGATGTATACATGCATATATATGTATACATATATATATATATATATATATATATATATATATATATATATATATATATATATGTATACATATATATATATATATATATATATAAAGGTAGTTTTAAGCCAATGGGATCAATTGCTCCCAATTGGACCCTGTGCCCAAGGGGTCCCCACACTTGGGTATATTCTACTCTTGCCAAATACACACAACACCACATTGCCGATGAACAAGATCATTTATATAAAACTGTAACAATATCAATTTTCTTTCACAAAGATTCAAATGTGTTTGTTTACACAGTCTATATTTTTTATTTTTTTATTCTACTTGAATAAAATAATGTTAATTGAATAACAAAAGAGCATAGAAGATTATTTCTGAGAAATTTCGTGGTGCACATTTTGATTGCTTTCAGTTGTACCATAAAGATATAAAGTTTATTCCTATTTCTAAGATTCTGCAGATCTTTACACTTAATCAGGGGTGAAAAATACCTTATTGGTGGCAGGTTCGATTCCTGCAGCAGCCCCATTTAATTGTTTATTCTATTTACATTATCTAGGATGGGTGATACATTAATGGTGTAATGACAGGAAGTCATTCCAAACAAGCTTCTATATAATATAACACAATTCATAATCATTTTGTTGGATCATATATATCCATTTATTAATACATGACTGTTGCAATGAAAGAAGCAAATCAACCAAGAATAAATGAGATGAGAATTTGGAGTGAAAAGAGGTATTTCAGTGTTTGCATAAGAGGCAGGTGTTTAGCCCAATGGTAAGAGCATTGTTACATTGTAGTGGCTATCCTATCAGAGGTAGGTTGGTTTCCTACAGCAGCCCCATTTTCTTTGATTGTTAATTCTACTAACATTGTCTAGAGTAAGTGATACATTAACTGTGTAATGATGGTTGGTCATTTCCGATAAATTTATATATAATTCAACGCAATTTGCCTTCCCGTTGGACTGTTGTTATTGATAAAGATGATGATTACATAATTGATAAATAATATTTAGTTGAAATACACTGGGGTTTGTTTTTATCTCTTTTTTGAGAATACTAAAATTTTGAAATATGTTATTATTTATATTACTCACTAATATTTATATATATATATGTATATATATATATATATATATATATATATATATATATATATATATATATATTCATTCAAGAAAATTCTGTGCAATGCAATGATTCATGCCAGTGAAATCATCAGACCATCTGACAGGTATGAAACTTAGGTCACCATGGAGCACTGAATTTTCTATTTACATATGCTCTATCCCTGATATCGAGCGCTCTTCACTCATAGATAACAGAACCCACAGTAAAAAGATGATAACAATATGCATATATATATATATATGTATATATATGCTCACTCATCCACACATATATATGCACAAATGCAATCATATAGACTCAGATGTATCCATCCAAGTGAAAAATATTTGACAGCACACAAGGAAATCATGTAGAGAGTTGAATGACTCATAGAGATATCAGCATGTCAAAAACTTTATTCCCATAAATAATCTTCTTCAGTTGTTGGTTCTTGATAAATTTGATGAACACTGACAAGTGAAGTTGCTTTGAGTTTTCTCCTCTCACATCAGAAATCATATTAAAACTCTGTTAAAGGCTACATTCCAAGGCAGGTATTCCAGCCTACCATAAGAGATTGGTGCTATTCCATCTTCTGCCAAAAAATAAGCTCTTCCCAATACATGAACAGATGCAGAGAGCTCACATCAAGCAGGTAGGAAAACAAAATTGTCCATGAATTTGCACTAACTTTGAATAAATAAAAAGCAATCACTCATGGAATCATTGTGAAATTATAAGTGGCCTTGTGATTCTTATCAATAAACAGGAAATATTGCAATGCAACAAAAATTAAATTATGAATTATCATTATCTTTTATGAAGCTTTTTTTTCTTCACAATAAGATAGAAGAACACGATGAAGAAGGAATTGCTAAGAAGAATCCATATTGGTGTAGGAGGAAACCATAAAAAACACAAAGGATATCTTATTATATAGATTTGCTTTTTTCATTTTCTTTTCTTCAATCAGAGCAGTTCTGAGCTATCTCAAGGCTACAAGCACACTAAAAGTTTTATTTTGCTGAGATAGAAAATAATACAATTTAATGAACATACACATATCATTAATGTACCTTGAAAAAATATCATGAGATTATTTATACATGGATCAGATCTTCTATCAAGGATCAAAGTATCATTGGCCTTGGATCAGAGTGTAGTATCTCTGCCCTTATTCAAAAGTATTACACACACAAAAAATATATGAATGCATATATAGTACATGTTGTATTTTTTATTTGTGGAATTATTATCAACATATGTTAAAAGTATTAAAAAAGTAAATAGAAATTATATCATTTATTGCCGGTGCTAAAAATGTTGAAACCATCAATGTCAAGTGTAATCCTTAGTAATGATGACTGTGTATGTTTTTCTGACAGAATAAAAAATCTTGAAGCCTTTCTGGATAATTCTCTCCATTAAGAGCTGCATGTTGATCATGTTGTCCCCCACTGTTACGGATTATCCAATGATGTTCATAGTATCAGAAACTTCATTTCCAACAATAAAACTGAGGAGCTGGTTTACTCTACAATTACATGTAGATTAGATTATAGGAATTCACTTTTCTTTGGCTTGAATAAATTGCTAATTAACAAACTACAGAGAGCTCAAAATGCTGCTACTCGGTCAGTTTTGCTATTACGAAAAGCAAATCAATTAGGATATGATAGAAGAAAGTATAGTGTTCAAAGTTTTAATTACAATATTCAAATTTTGCGTATATGCCCCATGATCTCCATACACTTATTAACATCCGAGATTTGGGCTATTTCACTTTGGAACTTATTTTTATGGAGACAACTCATGGGTGCAGGAGTTTCAACTATGTAGCATCCAAACTTTAGAATCAATTACTCCTTGACATCCGGAATATTCAGACATTTGAAGGTTTTAAATCAAAAATCAAAAATTTCTTGTTTTAAGACTTTCATACTTGAACTTGGTAAATAGATGCATTTTGTAACTGTAGCTCCTGCCTTGTGTTATGTAAATAACTGTATTTACAACAAGTTGCATTTTCTTTAAATATTGACCTCACATTGATGTTTTTCCATAACAGGCCTTGTATTTTTATTGCAATGATAACACATGTTTTCAAGTGTTTTTGTCTGGTGGGGACTTGAGTATTGAGGTTCCTGATGAAGAGATCTTTGTATGAATATACATATGTATCATTATTATTACAAGCATAAACATTATTTCTATTATTATTCGGACTATCCTCATCTTGGTTGTTTTTCATACAACGTTTCGGCCGTTGTACTCTACGGCCTTTATCAGGTATCATCTGGTAGGTATGGGGGAAGCAATGAACTGAACCCTTTATTTAACCGACAGGGGTACATAGACCGCACTCCCCTCTTAGCAGCAGCAGTATTTTCGAATTATTATTGTCTCGGTTGAATAAAGGGTTCGGTTCGTTATTTCCCCCACACCTACCAGATGATACCTGATGAAGGCCATTGAGTACAACGGCCGAAACATTGTATGAAAAACAACCAAGATGAGGATAGTCTGAATAATAATAGAAATGATAATAATACCTCATCTCAAAAATTCAGAGACACAAGCATAAACCTGTCAAAAACGACAGAGTTGTTTATGTATGGACAAAAGATATTTTATTGGGTAATTTGTTTTTTAATAATTCATGTATCCTAATTTTAGTTTTGTTTCTCTTAAGTCTGAACTCAACTCAGACTGTCTTAATGTGTGATTAGACATAAAGTCTTCAATGTGTCTGGGACATAATCTTCATTGTTATTCCATAAAAGGAAGGTAAATTAACCAATGAAATGTATGAGAGCAAAGAATGTGCCTATTATACACTTAGATTATATAACTTGTAAACTTGGATTGGTGTTTTAGATTTCTGAACATCATTCCTACTCTTGCTGGCTGCTTTTCGTGTAGATTATACTAAATTACATTCTTTAATAGATATTCTTTTTCAAGGAAAAAGACAAGTACAAAACTAAAATGTTATTTTTAAAACCATTTTTACTGGTAATCAATATTGGATTCATAAACAAGGATGTGAATTAGATTTTGTTAATACTTCCATATTTCTCTAATTCCAAAGTTGATACAGAGAAATAATATTCATACTAACATATTCACACTTGCATATAAACGTGAGTGTACATATATATACATGGTGCTAACATTGTGTGTACATACATACGTATCTATATTTGGTGATATAACTTTGTTTCTTTTTCTCTCTACTTTTCTTTCTCCATTTTCATTCTCTCTTTCTCTCATTAGGGATTAGTGCAGTCATGCTCATCATGGAAGGGAATGGCTTTTGCCAGTCTTTCTGCTGTTAGCAGAGGTAGTTTTGTGTCCTCTCTCATAAGGTCACTTAATTGCTTTGGTCTTCTGTTAGCAAAATCGTTCTTGTTTTGACTTGACTGATGCCTCTACATACCACACGACCAAAGCACTTCAATCTTCTCTTCTTGATAGTGATTTTATTTGCTATTCCAAGGTCACTCTTTATATTGACCCTTTTGATGTGATTTATGCGAGAAACTCCCTCCCTAGACCTGAGGCAATCATTCTCGAATACATTCAGTTTTCTGTTGTCTTCCTCCTTTGAACTTCAAGTTTCTCCAGCATATATGGCTATTGGGACTATTATTGCATAGTATAGACGAATCTAAATTGCTTTTGAAAGATCTTTTCATTTCCATATTTTTTTCCTTATGTCGACTGAAGGCTGAAGAAGCAGAAGTTATCCTTCTTCTTATGTCAGATGAGCTGCGAGGTACCACTGATCCCCAAAATGTAAATCCGTTGACCTTTTTGTGTCATTCAAAGTGATGTTATCATTATCAACAGAGATTATCTAGCACTTTTGACCATTTAGTTTCTCACCCGATATCAAGCAAGACTTTTCCAGTTTCTTCGTAGACAGTTTTAGCTTCTCAAATATATCAGAGATTAAAGTAGTGTCATCAGCATAACATATGTTGGTGGTAAAGGTTTCGTCTAGTTTAGGATTTCGTTGTTGACACACTCATTCATTACTGGTTCAGGAAAATATTGAAAAGAGTGCAAAATAGAAAATATCGCTGTCGAACTCCGATGCTCAACTTGAACCAGTTTGTAATGTTGTTGCTGATCAGAACTCTAAACTCATATTTGTCATACATGAACTCAATTATATCAACAATTGTTGGATTGATATCGATTGCCTACATTTTTCTCCAAAGAGCCTTCTTCCATAGATTTCCAAGGCTGATTTGAAATCTATGAAATGGAAGTGCAAAAGGACTTTCCTTTCTTTTCCATTGTCTGCTTTACAACAGATATCCCTCTGCTCGGTCTGAATCCATATTGAGTCTCACTTACGACTCTTTCTGTTTGGTCTTTTATTGTTTAGTAGCATCCTGGTGAATACTTTACCAGGAATAGAGAATAATGCTATTGCATGGTAATTTTCAGGATTAAATTTGTCTCCTTTCTTGTGAATAAGGTTTATTATCATTCTTGACCAGTCTCTAGGGTTTTTTTCTATTTTCCTATATTAAGGGAGATATTTTGTATAGCATCTCTGTCATTGCTAATACACCAGCCTCATTTACATCTAATGTGATAAAACCTACTCTCGAGGCTTTTCTTGATTTTGTCATTTAGACAGCTACTCTGATTTCCTTCTTGCTTATATCTCCAAGAGGTTCCCGGGTAATATCTAGAGTTTGAATATGATCTATAACTTAGCAATCATGAGAGAAATCATTGTTAAGATGCTGTTCAAAGTGATATTACCAGCTGGTTAATACTTTTGTGTGTGTATTCTTTGACAATATTTATCGTTGATCACTGCAAGTGACTTCTTTGGTCTGCCTTCCAATTCAGGCACTCTTTTAAAGAGGTTTTGACTGTTTTTGGTTTTAAAATCAGTTTCCATTGATGTTATCTTTTCTCTAATTGTTTTCTCCTTTTTATTTTAATGTCTATTCACTTCTTTATTTAGTTCTTTTTATCTCTCCTTTGCAGTTTTGGATTGTGGATATTGTATGTATTAACACTTTGCTTTTCTCCTTTTTCACACATTTCAATCAATTCATTTGGCATACCTTCAACTTGTTTTGCATCTCTAGAATTCAATTAATTTTTCTGTGACTTTGTTAATAGTTGTTTTAAACTGCTCATTAGGCTCATCAATATCTGGATCAAATACCAGTCATTGTTTAAAGTGTCCTCCAATCTTGATTTCAAAACTCTTTTTGCAATAGCCTCATCCATCAACTTGTCAACACGGTACTTCTTGGGAGCTTTGTTCACTTTTCATACTTTGGTTGTAGGCAGGCAGCTAACAAGGAGTGGTTTGAACCAATATCTGCTGAGTTGAATATGCATTTTGAACTTTTGATCTCGTTGGCAGATATTGTACTCAAATTGGGTTCTTAGGTTTCCCATCGGGTGATATCTTGGTGACACGCCTCTTTGCTTTGTGCTTGAAGCTGGTGATCATGATGGAGACATTATTGAGGGAGAAAAACTGCAAGAGTCTTTCTTCCTCTTTCATTATTCCTTCTGAAGACATATTTTCCAAAAACCTCAAGTCATAGCAAATTTCTATTTCCCCCTACTTTTGCATCAAAGTGTCCAAGAAGCATATACTTACTCTTGCCTGGAAGATTGCTTATTTATGATCGAAGGGTTTCATAAAAGTGGTCAATTTCAGCATCGCTATAGCTAGAATCAGGCATGTAAACTTCGAAAATGAATAGCTTTTGATTGCCTACATCTAAGGTTATGCTCATCACCCCCTCAAAATGTAGATTGAAGTTTGACATGGTATATGTAATTTATTTGGACATTATCAAAGCTACACTCCATCTGTGGAGTTAGTCTGATCGAGACAAGTGTATGATGACATATCTACTTTATTAAATTGTCTCAGATATTTCTTTTGTTCAGTATGTTTCTGCAATACCTAATATATCTAGCCTTAACTGTGACATCTCCTGGAGCAAATTGTCAAGTATGAAGTCGACTATAAGAGTATGAACATCCCATGTATCTATTTTTTTGTGTGTATATATATACATATATATATATATATATATATATATATATATATATATATATATATATATATATATATATGTATATATATATATATATATATACATATATATATATATATATATACATTATATATATATATATTTATATATATATATATATATATATATATATGTATATATATATATATATATATATATATACATTATATATATATATATTTATATATATATATATATATATATATATATATGCATGCAAATATATAAGTAAGTTGGTCAGGAAGTTTTTTGCTTAATGATAACAAAAGTATTTATTTCACTTAACATAATCTCTTTCCTTGTCAATACTCAATTTATTGATGAATAATAATCTCATAGATCAAACATTATACAGTAAAAAAATTCAGATTAAAATTCAGCTAATAACTGCATCAGGCTATGGACTAATTGATCCATCATATTTATATGTATAGAGAGAGAGACAGAGAGAGAGACAGAGACAGAGAGAGAAGGACAGACAGACAGACAGACTGACAAATAGAATATGCTTTGAACATATCTAATGTATTACATAATACACATAATGCTGGAAAATGCTTGCTAGAAAGATCTTTTTCCATCTTACATCTATTGTTTATTTCAGATTCAAGGTCATTATTTGAATTAAATAAAACATCAATAAAGTCCATTGATGAAGGAGAAAGAATCTATTTCCAAATCAATACATGTTCAAGATCAACAAGTACAAGGATTTGAATTCTCATTTGATATTGAGAAATGGCAATGCGATTTCAAATTAACTTCTGATTTCATTGTTCATAATTTAGTTATCTTAAAAGACTCTTCTGTAAAAATGTTCAATGATAAATAACATACATTAAAACTAGTAACAAATATTGGTGCAATGTATAATTAAGTTAATGTATAGTTCAGCAATCTTCTTTAAAATAGGAACAAACTCGCCATCACAGTCAATTATTGAACAAACCTAGCATCAAAATCTGAAGTCATGTAAAAAACATTCCATGGAGGAATGGATATGGGCGGAATAAGTTTTATCCATGACCTCACTGGCGTTTCCAACAGGAAAACATCTAAAATTGATTTTTAATTTAAAAAAATCTGGATTCTGGAGAATGTAGATCTGTCAGAATAAGGCCCCAAAAAGGTCAAAAATCAAAAATCAAAACATTTTTAGAAGTGTCCGTAGAGTGGAGTACTGATGCAAATTTACATGTCTGTAGACAAAACGTGGTGGCCAGGAGTACTGGAACACAAAAATACATAAATACATATGCATATAAGAAAAAGATAGAACCCTTTTCTATATATTGTGGCTATGGTTATTCAACACTGAAACTAATATGGGCTAATTTGGCCTCTGCTACTTACTCATAGTTTTAAACTGTCATCAAAACTTTCAACGGAAGTTTCTTCTGTTTTTAAGTCTAGCTGGCTGGCTGGTTATGTATGTATGATGTATACATGGTACACCAATAGAACTAGAGGGTTACAATGTAAGTTTATGCTAAGTCGATCCCTTAGTTTGTGCCCAGCAGCATACACGCCTGTTTTATGAAAATTCGGTCTTTTTTAGAAATGGAAGATGAGAGAAATAACTTATTCCTTGATCACCCTTTTTCCCAATTTTTCTAATTGATCACCCCCAATGCTTCTGAAAAGTGCAAAAATATTAATATACATATTTGAACTTGCTCAACTACCTACTTTTCCACCTACACAATACATAAAATGTATGTAACACTTCTTCAATATTATGGACGAATTTGCCCTCCACCAATTAGCTTACTACTTGTGGATCCATTAATGATTATCTAAGAAAAAAAAAAATCATGTTGATACTATTCATTTATAGAAAATAAGATGTTGTGGCTTAACTTTCAACCGAGTTGGAATATATTTGCAACATTTAGCCTCGATCAACTGAAGTAGAATAAGAATAACAGAATCAAAATGTATAGGAATAAAAATAACAGCAAAAATAAAAGAGTATGAATAACAGAATCAAAATGTACATGAATGATTGAATCAACACATATGAATGAGAATAACACTGAACTTGAGAGTATAAGAATGACAGAATCGAAATCTGAAGAATAAGAATAACAGTAAACATTAAACAAAGGAGCATATCAGAATCAAATTGTATTAGAATAACAGAATTAGAAACTATAACAATGAGGCTATCATTAAAAGTATAAGAGCAAGGGTAAAAGAATGAAAATATTTTAGAATTACAGAATCAAAAATAAGAGAAAAAGTTTAGAATCTTTTTACTGGCAACAAAAAGTAGTATTACAAATAAGTATTGAAATGAAGAGGGAAAATTAAAATTCCAATTATAATACCATGTAGAACTCAGTTTTTTTGAATCAATAGATACTGAAATATAAAACCCAGAAAAATAATTTGAACAGATTTTATCAGGGGTAGATTTCAATAAAGATCATCTTTTATGGTAATTACAACCATTAGAATTATTTCTTTTAAAAGACTTAAAATGTTTGAATGGTTTGAACTTCTCCATGGTATCTTTGAATTTAGTAATTGTGTGGATGAGCAACAAGAAGTATGGTCTGAAAGCTTGAATTACAAAGAATGTTGTAAGTGCATATGAATTTTGTCTATTGTAAACCATCAACCAAAACAGTCAACATTGATTTCTCTCAGTTTTAAGCTTGTTTGGCTGCTTGGTCTGGCTGACAGGCGATGTATGCATCATGTGTACAGGCCACATCAATGTAGCTAGAGGACTAAAAATTTGAACATTCACTTTTTATTATATCTAGGAAAAAATTTTCTTTTTCTGTCCAATTCCCACCCAATATGGGTTCTTTGAGGGGGTTCAGTTTGCAGTGTAGATATTTACTAAACTGATCCCTTAGTTTTGGTCCGCCTGTTTTTTTGGAAATTAAGACTTTTCTCTTGTTATCACATCAAAAAAAAGAGAAGTAACTTATTCATTGATCACTCCTTTTTCCAATTTTCTAATTGATCACCCTCAACACAACTTGCTACTATAACACATTGGTCGCATGATGGTTTCTATAGAGTCACTAACCAGACCTGTTTCAGAATTCTATCATAAAGTCATTGCTGTTTCTAAAATCCTGTAATCAAAATGACCTAGACCTCTGAGTTGAGGGTGCAAAAAGTACATTGCATCACTGCCCAGAGGTCAAAACAGGGTCCGAGAGAGTCAAAGATGATTCAAAAGTTGAACTTCTAAGTTGATTTGATATGTCTATTAATAAAATAGACTGAAATCTATTGTTGACTGTCCAGCAAATATAGCATGACCTGATAGAAGGGTTATATAGCAGATGAAAACAGGATGGCTAAAGGATGAGGGTATTTGTTTAGTGATGGTAGGGGATTGAATAGAAAGATTAAATCATACTAATATCAACACTCTATACACTGTGCTACAATGTTTCAATGTTTCCCAAAGTGAGTTCCACGAAAAATTTCTGGGGTTCCATGTTAAGGTGCCTTCTGATAAAAATGTATTTTATATAATAAAACAGTATTCACCTTTTCAAAATAAAAAGTTAGCATAAAAACTAAATCTCACAACAGACTTGACGTTGCACCGGATATGCAAATTTAATTATCAAATATAAACCCCAATTTTCAGAGTTTAAGAAAAAGCAACATTCTTCATATCAATCTGCTTTTGATAAATCTATTTTCTGAACAATCGCAAATTTCTATCAATATAAGTTTTTTTTTTATTTCAATGTTTCATTAATTATATCTTTTTGATATAAATGAATTTTCTCTCTAAAACCATTTTTTTTTCATTTGATGTTTAATTTGTAAAATATAGGTATGTGTTCTGCGATTTTTGGAAAATAGTTTAACTTGCCATCACAGTCAATAATTAAACAACCATAGCATCAAAATTTGAAATCATTCGTAATTTATGGCTGTGTCCTCTAGTTCTGCTGTAGATAGATGAAGTCAGCATTTTTTTATCAGGGCATTTTGAGCAATGGATGTCAGTATTCACAATATGTATGTTGTTCCACATTCTATGGACTTCAATAGGTCAGCACGGTCTTCTTCTGTATTCTATGGTGTCTACATTAAATTGCTTTAATCTTTCAGTGTAAGATATAATGGGGAGTTGATCTTTGTGTCATCAGCAAAATTACTTATGAGGGTACAGATATCCTTTGGTAGTACTCTTCATGCATACAGACTCACAGATATGTAATTGTGCATGTATGTATGTGTGTGTGTGTGTGTGTGTATACATGCATGTGTGGGGGTGAGTTTATCCATACTAAAATTAGATTTTAAACTGAACCGGATAAAATTAATCATGACCATTATCAAATATAAGACTATTGGCAAAACAGGTCTGGTTTGTCACTCAATACCGTTATGTCACCAATGTCTTTTGGGCAGCATGTCATGTTAGGGTTGATCAATTAAAAAAATTAGAATAAGGGGCGGGATCAATGTATAAGTTTCTTCTCTCACCTTATAATCATTTGGTACCTAAAAGGTTTGAATTTTCAAAAAACAACCAGGCATAAACCAGTGGTCAATTTAGCATAAACACACATTGCAAATTGAACCTGCCCACTATCAACCTACTTTGGGGAGGTGAATTTTCGAAGAACGCAAGATTTTTTTGACATAATGATGAGTGAATGATGGAATTTTCAGCCCTCTATCTCCGTTGGTGTGGCCTGTACATATGATACATTCATGAATACCAGCCAGCCAGCCAGCCAGACCAACTTGAAAACTGAAGAAACCTATTTTTATAGTTTTGGTGACAGTTTTGGTTGTCTGTTTCTAAGTTCCAATTCGTGTTTTTTTCAATGACATATTGGTCGACTGCAAGTATGTTCTTCAGAATCACTTTCATCCTTTATGGTTATATGTATATAATGTATGCCTATATGGACCACCTGTATCTAATAAATCAGCCAATAGAAAAAGCTGCAGAATACAAGTTGCTACTTGCTGTAGCATTTATTGACATCAAAAAGGCCCTTGACAGTGGAAATCCCTAAGGTCATGCAGGACATCACTCTACAAGATGTAGATTCAGTATACGTCAGAGTGCTGCAACATATACACAATCACAGCAGATCCTTTATCAGGCTATATAAAGACTGAGCCTTTCCAGCTCCCAAAAGCTGTATGACAAGATGATACCAATTCATCCAAACTCTTCACGGCCTGCCTGAGGATGATCTTCAGAAACCTAGACTGGGAGAACGAGCGAATCAAAATAGACACCAAGTATCTGGATAATCTCAGAATTGCAGACAACATTGCCCTTTTCGCAAAGAACCTGATGTGTAACCATCGTGTCATAAATAAGAGCACAAAGATCAAAATTGAAGATGCAAAACTGGGGAAAGTAGACCTTTACATCTGCCTAGAACAACAAATCTCCATGAGACCCTCAAAAGAAGAAGAAATCAAGTGAAGAATCATTCCAAGATAGCAAGCCCTCTGCAAAGCAAGCTCAGCCTTCAAAAACAAGAAGATCCCATTAATCCCCAAAAGAAGGTTGTACAACCAATGCATCCTCCCAATAGTCACTTATGGAGTTGACAAATGGAACCTAACCAAGAGACAGGCCTGCAAATTGAAAACCATGCAATGTACACATGAAAGAATTATGCTAAACTTCACAGAGAGAGACCACAAAGACAGCAAAATACATCTTGAAGAAGACAGGAGTCGGGGACATCATAGAATCTATTAAAAAACTCAAATAGCGATGGGCTGGCGATGTTGCAAGAATGGCAGACAACCGATGGACATCATGACTTGCAACATGGATCCCCAGAGATTACATATGCAACGGAGGCCGGCAGAGTACTAGACGGAGAGGCAAACTAGACAAATTCAGAAAGTATTGGCTCCGCAACGCCCATGATAGAGAAGTGTGGCAAATCATGGGGAAGGTCTATGTCCAATGATGGAGGCTGATGATGATGAATGATGATGATGATTAATGCACAAATCAGAAACTTTAATTTCAAAGTTTTAACTTTAATTTAAAGTTGTTCTGATGATTAAAGGAAAATTCAGACAACAAAATATTAATCAAACCACACCTTTTGAAGCCATTTCAACAAAAGGGAATAATCTTAGTTTCATCCTGTTGCCAAGTCATATCTAGTCACTAATGTCACTAGACAAGATAATTCTAACTTGACATGCACTCAAGACACTTTCTGAGATTAATAAGTGTACAAAGGCAAAGTTTACTCTTCAGACAATCATTTGATAAAGCCATCTAACTTAGACAAGTTTTCTTGTGTTGCCTGGCTGTCTAGCATTGTGTAGGATTGGTTGTAGTTACTCTGCTGGTGGGCTATAGTACTTTAGTTACAACAGCATTTATAGACATGAAAAGATTTAATCTTGCAAGAAACTGTAGCAAACAGAGACTCCTATTGAGTTGCAATATATAAATATAAATCAATCAGTCATTGTCATGGTTAGGTTTCCAAGCAATAAAAACAGGAGAACATCCTGTCACTGGAAGGTTTGGTAGAGGAAAATATCAAGAAGAGACTGATGGCTGTCTGCAATTCCATTCCAAGAGCCACATCAGAGAGGTTTATTGTAGAGGGGAGATAACCTCTCATTTGAAATCATGCGAATCCCCACTAATTTGAATAGAAGAATTTATCCTAATCATTATAAATATGATATGCATTAAAAGATAAATATGATAGCACATTAATCAAATAACAATATTTCTTTTTTCTTTATTAACTGGAGGAAATAACTTGAAATGTTTTAAGTGTTATGCTTGGATATTTTGACAACTTTTGAGTAGCCTTTCTAGCAATTTATAAGCATAGTCTTCAACCTTTCCTCAATATAAGAAACCATTAACAAAAACTGTCAACATAGGTTTTTCTCAGTTTTGAAGCTAGTCCGGTTGGTTGATTGATCATGTATGTACCATATGTACAAGATTAACCAGTGAAGCTTGAGGGCTGAAAATTAATACATTCACTCATCGTGTCTAGAAAGAACAGATTTGTTGTGGATTCAAAATCTTCCTGTCTCCCAAAATAGGTTGTTGGTAGGGAGCTCAATTTACAATGTAGGTTCATACTAAATTGATCCGTTAGTTTGTATCTGCTGGTAACTTGTTCATTGATCACACCTTTTTACAATTTTTTGATCATTACTAACACAGTATGCTGTCAAAGACATTGATTACATGACAGTTTCTACTGAGTGATCAAGCAGATCTATTATATATGATAGTTATGAAAATACTTAATCAAAAAGAAGTTTGTGGTGTTTATTATAACTGAAAATGGATTTGAGAAAAGTCAATAAATCCTATAAAAAAGTCAAATGAAAAATCATTATTTGCTTTAAGATACAAATAAAAAGAAATTTTGTCAAACTGACTTAAGGATGGAGATACTGTCAACTGTTTTGTTTGGGGTTTTATCTTACTCAAAGATACTTAAAGACCTTTTCCAGTTTGTCTCCTGATGGATCCTCTCCTCTGGACTCCAAGTTTCCAAACTCCTTTGAGAGTTTATAAGCGGATATTTTTTGTAATTTCTGCTTCATAATTGCCAGACAAAATCTGGTTCTCTGATAATTTTTCTAGGCCATTCTTAAATGTGTTTATTCTCTCTGCTCTAACAACATGTTCCAACAGAGAGTTCCACACATTTGCTGATTGGACAGAAAAGATGTCTTGTCTTATTGCTGTCTGTGCAAGTACTAGGATGATTTTCATATTATATATCCAGGAACTCAAATGATCTGTCAAGTCCTTCTATAAATGAATGATCCACTGCTGATCTGTTATGTAACCTTGATACTGTATTAAACAATTTGCAATAAATAGATCAATAATATTACTCTTATTGAAGTAATATAAGTAACTTTTAAAAAATATTTTCAATAGAAAGGATTACTTTATCCTCTATGAGCAGTGCTTTTTGTGAGCAAGCTGTAAGGCTATGTTCTTAGGTTACAAGTACTATTGTAGGACAATCTTTTTGTAGTTTGATGATTCTCATCTTCACCTCAGATAATTTTAAGAAGTTGACATACCATAAAAAAAAACCTGCTGCAAAACCAACCAAATTTTTATGCAAGTTTTTGGTGATGGTCCTACAAGCCACTGCAAAACTTTTTTGTAGTAAAAATAATTAAGGGAAACTATTGGTATTCTGGAGGACCATCAAAAGGCATGATTTTCGGAAACATTACAAAAATTGCTCATGATTGTTCTATTAGGCTATACTAAACATTGTCTTTGGATGTTTTTAACATGAGATGGATTGTTGTAAAATTTGCATTGAGATTGCTAAGCAATGATCAGAAACTTCATTGTGTTGCTGTCTGCAGGGAAGTCAAGGATCAAACCAGAGATGACCCCAGCTTTATCACTAAAATCATTGCCCATGATGAATGATAGATTTATAGTTATGAGCAGAAGTCACTGCAGTAGAAAATATTTGTTTCAACATCAAGTCAATGTTGATCTCATTTTTTTGCAAAGCATTATCCTCAAGGAATTTATCTGTTTAGGTCAAAGTGTAAATGTTCATTTTTTGTTCCAAGAAGCTGATAAAGAGGGCTTGGCGTTAGCATCCTAACAAGTGGGAAAACGATGTCTGGACTTTTCACCATGACTGCTAACCTGCATACGCTCCGATAGCTTCTCAAAACCTGATGGTTATTTCCGATTCCTGCTATTGGTTTGATCATACAACTTTTTCCCTTTTCCAAGATAAAATTCTGGCTGCGGTAGTGTTGTTTTGACATGATTGAGAAGATCCAGTCAATTTCAACACTCTCAAAGATTTCCAGCAATGCAGATTATTATGAAGAAATCATTGTATAATAATCAAAAGTAACTCGCAACGGCAGTTCATCTATCGAATTGCCACAAAACTTGTCTTTGGACTCCTACCTTCTTGAGATCTTCCGAGCCTGAAGGAAAAGTGTCTCCTTATATTGCAATCATTATAATGTGACTAACTTTGAGAAAAATGTCTGAATCATAGTCTTCAAACAATTGAAATCAAAATTGACATTGTATTTCATGGAAATCTGAGATATTTATTTAAGACTTAACTCAGTATAAAATTTCCATCACAGTCAATGATTGAACAAACATAGCATCAAAATTTGAAATCAAATAAGAAAATCTCCACCGTAGAATAAATATGGTCAGAATAAATTCTTTTTATGATTTCCTCTGGAAAAGATTAAAAATATAAAAAGCAATTTCCGCTGGAAAGCATTTAAAATAGTAAAAACAACTGGAAACATATAGATTCTTGTGATATTAATGAACTTTACCCTCAAAATAATGCTCCCAAAAAATCAAAAAGTTTTTTTCCCAAAAATCAAAAGCAGCATTTTTAGAAGGCATCTAGTGGAGTACTGATGCCAATTTTCAATCTGTTGACAAAACAAACACATGCACATATAAAAAAAGATAGAGCCCTGCACCACCTTTGGTGGCTATGGTGATTCGATTTCTTTTTCCTGTAGTGGCTTTTGAACATCATAATCTTTTTAAGTATACAGTATCGTAATAAGATATTAATTCTAATTTGTTTTCAAGATTGAGCAGGTTTGGCGAGTCACACAACAGAAATCAGCATGTGATCAGCATCTTTTGGCAGCATGCCTTGTTATGGAAGATCACTAAAAAAAGAGGACATCAATGGATAGGCTACTTTTTTCACCTTTCATTTAGCAGTGATCACTAAGACTGTCTGAATTTTCAGAAAACAAACATGAATGCTGCTGGACAGAAACTAAGGGATCAATGCAGCTTAAACTTACATTGCAGTTAAGACCTCTACACCCCCCACTAAAAATCTATTTAGGGGAGATTTTCAATGAATACTGTCAAAGACTTACAGTAACCTCCAGTGACATCAAAGCTGTTGCAAACAGAATCCGGAGAAATCATTTGAGAAAAAAGAAAATCATGGTTCAAAGGATGAATATTTCATCCAGATCAAAAATGATCTCGGGCTACATACCTTTCATAGAAGTGGACACATGCTAAATTCTCCTCTGATGAAAATCATAGAGCAAAGATCAAAATTCATTGATGTAAAGATCTTTTAAATCGAAAAGTGTTTCAATCACCAAAATGATACAATTTATGCTCATAGTTCCAAGGAAGCTTCCAAGGTCACTCAAAGTATGGAAAGAACACCATCCCACTTCAGGCATGATGTGTTAGGGAGTGAATTGGAAAGGTGTTACTTGGCTTCATTTATTTGAGAAAGAAGTCAAAACCACTGCTTATGTGAACTTCAATGATATTCTGAAATGTTAACGTAAACATTTTTATGATACCATGTTCCATGGAGAAAATTGGAGGTTTTTGCTCCAGCTCGTAACGCAAGAGTGACTCAGTATCAGCTGAGACACAATGTTCCAGTTTCAACAAGCCTTATGGAAATCAAGATTTCAATCCTCTGGATTGCTTTTTGCAAAAGACACCTCAATTTGGGATTCTCAAACTTTCTCTGGTAAAAGCTGCCACCAATATTCCAATGAAAATCATGTGTCCTGCAATCGATCAATGGTCTGATTTGAAGTTGTGTGTGAAGCACGAAGGAAAGTATTTTGAATAACATGTTGATTTTTGTAATACTTAAAGTATAATTTCTATTGATATTCGGACCATCCATGGACACATAGTGCAGTGGTTACAGCATCTGACAAATTACTGTAAAGTAATCTGATGATTCTAGGTTCGATCCTAGTGTGAGACAATATAACAATACTGCTAACGCTAAGAGGGGAGTACAGTCAATATCCCCCCGTCGGATAAATAAAGGGTTCGGTTCGTTACTTTCCCAAAATCTACCAGATGATACCTGACAAAGACCGTAGAGTGCAACGGCCGAAATGTTGTATGAAAAACAACCAAGATGAGGATGGTCCAAATATCAATAGAAATAATAATAATACCTCATCTCAAAAATTCCGAGATATACTACTTAAAGTATAGTTAATTGATACACCAAATCTAATTTTATTTCATTATCTATTTTCCTTTTGGTCAATGGTAACATTTTTAACAGTATTCAAGGTAGTACAAAGCATATTAATGAAAAAACTACATACATTTCAAGATGAATCTTTATTGTATTTTGAGCAGAAACAACTTCAAACTTGACACTGTAATATCCAGTGCTTAGACCAACATATTTGGTGAATATTAACTCCATACGTTGGCCAATTGTTGACTTATCTCAGTGCATACACAGACACACATGGAGATTTCTAAAATTATAGTAAGTATTGAGAAATATTTTCAGAAATTGTGAGATGAGTTATCATCATTCCACAAATTATAATACTCCGATTCTTCATGAAATTTCATCTCTATATTTCCGCTGATTTGTTGACAAAAACATAATGATAAAACCAGCATGGATGAGAATATTACTACAAACAATTCCGCTGGGATGGAAAATTTACTTGTTAGGTCTCTCACAAAAACAAAGTTGTAAAAACAATTTGATTATTTCTTCTAGAGAATTCAGAAATATTAAGATAGTTAACTATCTTATGTAAAAAACATATTTCAAGTATCAATAATTTTCAGAATAACTTGGATGAATTTAGATCCTATGGGATAGAAAATAAATTGATAGAGCAATTTTGGAAGTTATCAGCTGAAATATATTGAAGAATTTTGAAGAAAAAATGTGCCTGTTAGATGTTTCTATGTACTGGTAAGCTTGTGGAAATTCTTTAATTAAGTTTCATACATTTTTATAACTTGAATTCATGTATATCAATGTTGAATATTTATTTCTAATGTGAATTCCTTATGGAGATGGCCATGAAGGCATTTTTATTTATCGATAAATAAATAGATGTTATAAGATCTGTAATGTGGTGGACAAAAATCCTACATAGCAATATAACAAAAATACATGAACATTTGTATGTAGATAGTTTTGAACAGACTGGGATAAAAAGAAATTGTTGTCTAATGATTTAAAGTTTTTGAAATCATATTCACGGCAATAAGTGGGGGAATGATAAAAAAATATAACAAAAAAAAAGAAAAGGAATAAGTTTTTCCTCTCTTCTTTTAATTTCAATTTTGTTTTTTGGATTCCGTCTTTTTTTCTTCACCATCCACTTTTAACAATTCCTCCTTCCCTGCGTTTTCAAAATTTCTTTTCATTTTTCCTTCAGTCTCATTAATCACCACTACCCACAACAGACTGGTTTAAACACTGTTGCTTGGTTTAGGATATTCATGTATTCTGACATTTATATCTATCTATGTATTTATGTATTTATTTGGACTTCGCCCAGCCCTCACCATTCATTGTAGAAACCTGAAATTTTGCACGCACACCGACACTACTCTCGATGAATAGAGAAAAAAGTATTTTTTTTGTTTTTTGAAAAATCCCTCCTTAAATAGATTTTTATACCCCCCCCCATTTACAATGAAAGTTTATGCCACACAAAGGGTAAGAAAAGTAATTTATTCATTGATCACCCCTCTTTCACCTTTTTAATTGATCACCCCCAACACGGCTTGTATTGTTGGTGGTGATTCATAAGTTCCCTTGGAATCCCAGTTTTCTTTTCAAGTTTCTTTCTCTTGCCAAGATACAGTCTTGATCCTTACTTTTACTCCACATACACACACGTATATATGCGCACCCATTTGGATCTATCAGTGAAAATATCTGTTAGAAAATGTCAACCAAAACTGTCACCTCAAGAGTCAACATAAGTTTCTTCAGTTTTCAACTAGGTCTGGCTGGCAGGCTATGTATGTATCAAGCTTATAGATCTCAACAGTCAAGCAAGAGATCTGGAATTATCAACATTTATACTTTATCACGTCAAGAGAAATTTTTTTTTTTTGTTTTACAAAATTACTCCCCATAACAGGTTTTTAATGCAGTATAAGTTTATGCTATATTGATCACTCAGTTTATGTCCTGTATCATTCATGTTTGTTTTTCTAGCGATAACTCCCACCAAAACACGAGAGAAGTAAATTATTCATCGATCACCCCTTCTTCAAATGTTTTAATTGATCTGCCCTAAAAAGGCATGTTGCCAAAATAGGTTGTTCATGGGACAGTTTCTATTGAATGACTAGCCTGTTTTACTATTTCTAAATTCCCTCTCTTATTTCCTTCTCTCTCTCTCTCTCTCTCTCTCTCTCTCCCCTCCATTTCCATTTCTATTTCAGTCAAATGCTTCTATTCAATGATGATAAATTAACCAGAAAATAAAATCATAACAAAATTTCTTCCTCTTCTTCTACTTTGGCAACTTTTAGAAACTGTCTTCAAAACTATCAGCATAGGTGTCTTCGGTTTTTAAGTTAGGCTGGCTGACTATGTATCACGGGTACGGGCCAAATCAGTAGAGTAGGAGAGATGAAAATCTGAACATTCACTCCTTATTATGTCTACAAAAATACTTTGTTTTGTTTTTGGAAAATCCTCCTCCCAAATAGTTTTTTTTTGAGGGGTTAAGGGGTCAATTTACAATGTAAGTTTATGCCACATCAGCCTTTAGCTTGCAGGTTGCATTCACATGTGTTTTTGAAAATTCAGACTTTTGAACGATCCAACAAATGGCGAGTGCAGTAACTAATTCACAGATTTTACCCTTGTCTAATTTTTTAATTGAGCACCCGCAACATAGCATGCAGCCAGAAGACGTCGGTCACATGACAGCTTCTTTTGAGTGACTAACCAGACCTGTTCTTTTATTCCTTCACTAAATCCGTGATTGCTTTTGTAATGTCAAACAAAAGATGTTTCCTTTTTTGTTGGAAATTCGGCCTAGTCTCTTGCGGAGGCAAATTCATTTTTCATAAAATAAGGCACAAAATGGGGTTGGCCGTTTCATCAGTGGCAGATGCTCATTCGCTTTGGGAGAAAGAACATTTGAGTGAAGGAGCGACCATTCATTCAACATTCCAAGTCGTTCTTGTCAAATGCAGGAAATTAATGAATGATTCCATTTGTCCGTCTGCGGACAAATTGGTATTTAATATCGCAGAGGATGCATTGATGCAAAATTAGAGCCTTGAAAAAGAAGAAGAAAATGAATGAAAAGATGAATGAAAAGATGGATGAAAGAAAAGAAGAAAGATAAATGCTGCTTTGGCTGTGAGTCCCAGTTCTCTAAATTACCAATATCATCGTTTGTTGTGAATAGAAGCATCTGCATGAATAAATAAGAATTTATCTTCTGCATCTTGGTAGAAACCGTCAACTAAAACCTATCATCAAAACAATCAAAATAGGTTTCTCCAGTTTTCAAGTCGGTCCAGCTGACTTGCTGGCTATGTATGTATGTATATATGCATCATGGTTGCAGGCCCCAACGATGATGCTAGAGGGCGGAAATTTTCAACATTTACTCTCTATTATGCCTGGAGAAAACATTCTTTTTGTTTTTTGAAAAATTTCCCCCCTAAATAGGTTTTTAGTTGGATTTCAAATTACAATTAAAGTTTCTTTGCTGGTTTTTGCCGGCTTCTTTTTTGAAAATTCAAACTTTTCAGTGGTCCAACAAAAGTTAGGAAAAGTAACTTATTTATTGATCACCCCTTATTCCAATTTTTTGATTGATCACTTCCATGCTGCCAGAAGATGTTGGTCACATGATGGTTTCTATTAAATGACAAATCAGACCAGTTTTTTTTTTTGTTGTTATTGTTTTTGATTGTTTGGCATTTTTTTTTTTTGCTTCTGCCCATCCCTCTCTGCATAAGCATTGCATCAAGATGGAAAGAGTGATTAGATACTTTCACGAATGTTTCATTCGTAGTTGTTCCCTCTTTTCATTCCTGATTTCAGAATGGCTGTCCTAATTTATGAAAAAATCAATGACTCAAAACTGCCAAAAAGACCTTTCACAGAAACTTTTTTAGCTTTTTTTTCATTCTTATGGTTAGCTAAAAGCTGAATTTCGAATCTTTCTTAAAACATTATTAAATAATACAAAAGCACAAAAGCACTGATTATTTCTTTTTCAAATAAATAAATATGTTTTGCGATTGTCATCATTTAACAAGTGAGAGCACTGAGAACCGCCAGCAAATTCTTCTTGGAAAAGAAAAGATAAAAACTTGATTCAAATAAGGAAGATGATACGAATAATGCACAACCAGAATTCTCTTTATTAAAACAAAAATAATTAGTAGACTACAAAGTTCAAAGGAGTTTTCTCTGACGCAGTGTTTAATAGTAACATTCAGTTAGTACAAATAGAATTATAAAATTAGTTGCTGTTATTTTCAGTTCTGAATTTTTTGAATTTGATGGTGACTATTATCATTCTAAAATACTGATGTAATCCAAACATTACTTCAGAGAAGATACGTGAGGAAAGGAATTTGGACAAAGTTGGAATACAAACAGTGGACCCACTTACAATATTACAAGAATTCAGTAAAATGTGATGAAGCTCTAAATTTATTCACAAAAATGTATTACCGATGGAACAGTCATATTAAGTTCTTCAAGAGTTTCAAAGGGAGTCATAAGCAAACTTTCTATCCAGATGCTTCAAGATGCTTTAAATGGAAAACAAACAATAGCTTAATGAAGGCAAACAGGCTGAAGTACAACCTGAAATGAACCTCAATCTTAGGACGGTTTTGGAAGTATTTAGTTGGATTGCGTTGGTGCATTCCACTTTGTTACAATTAATAAATGTTACACTTGCAGCAGACACCTATTATGGGCAGTTAGAGCACTTACATACTGCTTTGAAAGAGAAAATGGCCCAGTTTGATCAAACATAGGGTTGTGATGTTCTAACATAATAATGTACAGCCCCGTATAACACAGATCAAATCTGAAAAGGCCTGGGATGGGAAAAATTCGACACTCTCCTTATTCTCCAGATGTTACTTCATTTAATTACCATCAGTTACAGAGTTTACAGAAACATCTTGAGGGAATTGTTTTCAAAACACATGGAGAGCTGGAAACCACTCTCTGTACATTTTTTTCCTATAAACCACAAAACTTTTACAAAAACAGTGTTATGAAACTTGTAAATCTTTGGAAGGAGGTTAATGATAATGATTCAGTCTATGTTGATGAATGAATTCTAATAAAATGGGAATTTTAAAAATTTTTTATGACCCTAAATTTGGACATCACTTGTGGGATGACTAATGCAAACATCTTATGTACATGAACAGTCATTGACAATTTTCAAACCTCACTTTAATATCACAAACTGTCTTTGCTCTAGAGATCTATCTCAGAGAGCTTCCTCATTGGAGATAAAGGTTGATGCATTTCTTGTTATCTACAGCTGTGCTAGAGGCATAATTAGAGATCCTATTTGATATTCTATCACATCCAGGTGACAAAAGCCAGGTGAACATCCAAAACATGTCAGAAACGGTCCAATGAAACTGTCACCAAAACTGTCAACATAGTTTTCCTGCAGTTTTTAAGTTGGTCTTGCTGACTGACTATGTATGTATCATGCATACATGCCATATCAGTGGACCTAGAGGGCTGAAAATTGGGACATTTTCCCCTATTTAGGCTGGAAAAAAAGCCTTTTTTTTCAAAATCCCCAAATCCACCTTCTGAACACCATTTAAAGGGAGTTCAGTGAGCAATATAAGCTAATACTAAATTGATCCCCTATTTTGTGTCCTACTTGTTTTTCAAAAATTCAAACTTTTATGGTAATCACTGCCCAACAAAATGTAAGAGAAGTAATTCATTCATTGATCCCCTTTTTCCCAATTTTTTTTATTGATCACCCTCAACACTGGATGCTGCCAAAAGACATTAGTCACATGATGGTTTCTATTGAGCGACTAGCCAGACCTATTATTTCATCAGTCAAGTAGGGGAACACAGTTTTCAGAAAGTTTCATCTGTTCGCTTGAGAGTTTCTTTATGTTTCTACACTTTTCCATTTCTTGTCTATTCAACCCTTCCCTATATTGTAAATTTGAACTCTAAATTTGCTCTCCTTTAGGTCACACCGTGTGTTACCTTTGTGCACTTTATTTGGCTACTATTGTAGTTCAGTATCAAGAACAGCTGGGTATATCTGGCTGCAAAAGGTTCTCTTCACAATCACTATTTAGGATTTTACCCATCATCTCTAGACTCTGTGGTTGATATCTCATTTGTCAAGCCGACTCATCCCTCAAGACATTACACTGCTCTAGATGAAGTTGTGGCATTAGAGGTAATTTTGTCTGTTATGTTACCATGCCTCAAACTCTAAGTTTCTTTAAGTTCAACACTAAGTCATTTAGTTATCAGAACTGTAAGTTTCTTAAGCGCAAGGTTTGAAAAACTATATTGATACACTGTTTGTAAAAGGGAGAAAAATTAAGATGCCTTCACCAAGTATTCTTCTTGATAGTTGGTGGACACTTGTCCTAAGTTGGTAGGGCCTGTACATGAATAGCCCAAAGGCTTGCATTTTGAGTTCTAAAGTGAAGTGCAACATACATACATATATATATATATATATATATATATATATATATATATGTATATATATATATATACAATTTGAACTAAAGATATAGACTCAGGAGAAAAATGTATGGAAGTAAGATTTATTTATCTGTAAATGTTCTCATTAATGGTGTAGACATGTTTTGGGAGGTATTCCCATTTTCAGTAGTGTGTGCTGTACATGTGTGTGTATGTACTTTTAGAGATTATAAGTTTGATGTGGAACAAGAGTCCACTATCAGGAGCTTTGCTTTGTGAGCAAAATATGGTAATCCATCTACTAGGGGCATCCTGTTGTGTGAGGGAAAGTTTAGCCAATGATGAAGTCTGTGTGTTAGCAGCAGCAATGGGTCTTGGAGAGGAAATAAGGTGTCAGGGTAGGAGGGAAGTGCTTTGGTGCAACATTGTGTGGGTAGGTTAAGGAAAGTGTAAATGGAGGGGTGATTAGGTTAAGGAACTACATAGGTTTTAACCTTACAGGTCATCAAAAATATGTTGATTATGATTTGTACAAGTGAGATGACTGACTGAGGTAGAAGTTGCTGTGCGTCAGAGTGACTTTGGAGTTCCCAGTAATAGATGCATCGGAGAGGGGTAGATGTGGATGTGAGGTTATTGCTAGTAGGAGGTTTATAATTTAGAGATCTGTGTGATTAGGGTTATCAAGTTTAGTGTCAAGTCCATTAGGGGAGACAGTTTTGAGTTTGTTGATCCACATATCCTCATGTCTTTCTAGAATTTTAGTTATGTCCATGGGGGTATTTTTTCTATTTTTTCTATGATAGTAAAGCTAGCGTCTGTGGCAAAGTTGTGGCCAGGTGAGTGAAAATGTAGTTCTGTGGGAAGTGGGCCGCAATTGTTTTGTGATTCAATTCTGTGTCTGTAATTGTTGAGTCTAATGTTAATATATATATATATATATATATATATATGTTGTCTATAAAAATGAGATACCTCCTCATTTCATATACTTTGGATACCTTCTAGAGGAGGTGATATTCCACCTTACATCCATCAATATACCATACTATCAGAGTACCTGAGAGAGATGCATGTCACTCTCAGATTTGACGACTTCTTGGTGGGGAGAATGGTTAATCAAGATATTTAGACAGTTTGATAAGGCCATGACTAAACATCCTGAACCTTTCAAAAGTAATTATGTTAACACTACTGAAATAATAGACAAATTTAAATTCATATTACAATAGTGAAATAATAGTCAAAATCAAAAATTATGTTAACAGTAGTGAAATAATGGTCAAAATTCAGGAATATATTAACGTGAGTTGTTATTAATACTGAGTAGCCTCCCCTTACTTCACAAGCTGTCATGTAGAGCATAATGCGGAGGTATTTCAGGATGAAAATTCTGAATCCTCTCCTCATCTTATAAGTAGGATATTACACTCTACTGGCAAAAATTGGTACAGAAACCTGTTCTAAAACAAATAAGTAAATATCTCATTGTGTAAAAAAAAATATACACATATGTTCACCTTTTATGCATTGTAATATTGCCCTAAGTAAAATAACAACCAAATTATAAGAACATCATAGCTTGAAGGAATGTAGTAATTGATCGCTACCATAGGGGAACCATGGATAAATGGCTTTTTAGAAAAAAACCCTGAAACCATCCTTAGTAAATAACTGATGATCCCCTCAAGTGAATTTTACCTGTGGTACTGTAAGATTGATTTCTACGGAAAACATAATAATTCTTGGGACACTTTTGGTTAAAAGTCATAAATGTTTTATAAAAAATATAGATAACTGGTTTACATGACTCACTCATCATAAGAAAAAATAAGCACATAAACAAATGGAAAGATTTTGAATTTCTACAGCAAGAGCTTTAGTTCCTAAAACTGCAAAGCTTTCTAGACTATACAAGTATGTATGTGTGCATGCATATACATATATATGTATATTCATACAAACATGCATATATGTATAAACATAGTTAAGACAATAAGCCCACAGCTTAATCATAAAATAAGAATTTATTTTACACAACAAATATTCATTTTCCAACATAATCTCTTTCCTTGTCAATACACTTAATCTAATGCTTTTCTATTATACAGATCAAACATAATATACATCATGAGATTTCCAAAATTTACCGAATAAGTGTCAGGTCATGGACTTATTGATCTATAGTCGTATACACGCAAACAGACTCACACACATACATATATATAAAGTGCTCCATGACAAAACACATCATACACCAAATTTGAAAAAAAAGAGTTTTCCCCACCAGTTGATTCTTTGAGGTGCAATCTATTAATGTTTACCTTGTTTCTCACGCAAATTTCAAGCCTCCCGACGGATCAAGAGAAAATTGAATTTCGCAAAAGAATGCATTATACAGGATTAAGATTTTCTCTTTCTTCTAGAATTTTGGATATGATGCATTTTGTCATGAAGCCCTCCGTATGTAGATGCAAATTAAATTGGATTGAAGATTTGTCTTCAAAGTTTAACGAAGCCACATTCTTTACTTCAACATTTGTACCATCTGCTTTTCATGATCCAACTATGGCTAGATGTAAAAAAAAAAGATCTTGCTTGAAACTCACCCAATGAATCATCTATGCTGTTTAACATTAGATATATATCTTTGAGTCCAGAACGATGACATATCATCTATTTTTCCTGTACCAACAGAGATCATGGAATGATAATTTGATGATACACATCTAACCCACTAATTTTTCACATTTCAAGACTTTTAGGAAATCAAATCAAACAAATATTAAACTAGTGTTACAATATGAAGGCTGATGGGGACTGTTTAATTGAATATCTAATTTTTTTATTCTTGAATATTTGATTTGATTTTCAAATAACACTTTTGTTAAAGATACTTTTTCCATGGGTATTTGTGAACTATACTGACATACTTACTCAAAGATTAACATTTTTCAGGTGCCGAAAGGATGATAAAAACATCTCAAGTAGATTTATTTTGACAAGATATAGCATAGTCCCGTGGAAGCCCCGTGGATAGATAACCCAGTCAAAGCCACTTGATTGAAAAGTCTTTATGAGAAAGAAAGTAAAATGGAGTTGAAATAAAAAGAGGTGTGTGAGGATTCTAACGGCAGAAGTAAGTAAGATGGACTGTGAGTTTAGTGGTGTGAGACAGGAAAGAGAGCAAGGAGAAAATAGAAGAGAAAATAGTTGATGATCATTTAGTTCAGGTATCAGGTACAAGGAGAGAGTAACTTAATTCAGTGAAAGAGATAGCAATTGAAAAGGAGCCCTTGCCTATGAGTTAGGGGACAAGCAGAAGGGAGACCTGGACTGTGGCTCATGGAATTCAAAAGACTGATTACTTTCATCTCTCCCCCTTTCCCTCTCTTCACCTCTATGTGAGTGAAGACTTTGTTTAGTCTTCAAGCAAAGACTATCAACGTATTTATGGTCGGCCAAAAAGAAAAACGTTTGATTTTGAATCTCGCATTGTGGTATGAAATGCCCCTTGCCGTTGTCTTACACAAGCATTCCAAGGGAAACTCAACCAAGAGACAGACCCGTAAATTGAGAACCATGCAACGTGCACATGAAAGAATAATGCTGGGCCTCACATGGAGAGACCACAAGACAGCACAGTTCACCTGGGAAAAGAAAAGAGTCAGGGACATTATAGAATCCATTAAAAATCACAAATGGCGGTGGGCAGACCATGTTGCAAGAATGGTAGACAACCAGTGGACATCACGACTCACGACATGGATCCCCCGAGATCACATGCGTGACTAAGGCCGGCAGAATCTTTGATGGAGAGACAAGCTAGACAAGTTCAGGAAGTACTGGCTCCGTGACGCCCATGATAGAGAAGTGTGGCGAATCCTGGGGAAGGTCTGCGTCCAACGAAGGATGTTAAAAGACTGATGATGATGATGATGATTCTTAGATGCTGGACAACAGCTTTGAAACTGATAATTCTTGTCTATCTTCTTAAACATATCATTAAAGCAAAGCTGTTTTATTTGCTTTGAATTTCATGAGAGCTGATCAAAATTCAAGTGGCTGCTTCTAATTTTTTCCACATCAAAATAGGTGCCTGACCGTCACATGCCATAAAGTCAGTGATTTACCAGTGTCTTGTATCATTAATAAAGTGCTCAGCTGATTTTCTTTCTCTATCTTAGAATTATTCATTATAAAGTTGGTTTTTAATAAAACATAAGTCCCCTGGCATTTGAAGATAAGCATTTTTATCTCTGCTTGAATATACCTACACATAAATACTTATATATGGTTGGCTGTCTTTATGCAAACTCTATATTTAAATATATATATGTGTGTGTGTGAGTGTATGTATCTGCATATTTATTCACACACAAATATGCACACATGCACTCACTCTCACTCACACACACACACACAAACAATATATATATATATATATATATATATATATATATATATATATATATATATATATATATATATATATATATATATATGTACAGGTTGGTGTGTTCATATATAAAGCCTGATTTATCAATACTCATATATGGTAGCATTAAATTCATATATAATTGAAAAATGCAAACATAGATAAATTGATGCTGTGAATATAGATATCTGCCTTTTTGTCTTCTTTGGTCACACTTTCTTTATTCACACAGTCTCTCTCACTCTCTGTATAAATATATATATATATATATATATATATATTTGAAAATGCCAAAATTGACTTTTTTCACCTGAGCTTGAATTGACCTTTTGAGATCATGATAGGCCATTGACACCTATTCTATATTCTCCCTTGTGTCAAGGTTCTGGTATACATATTTGCATCCAATAGGGTACAGCCATCTTCCTGAGAGTTGAAAATGTCAAAATTGATTTCTCTGGTGTTAACCATTGATCATACCCATCTGTCTGTACATCTTTTGGTCAAGTTATGCTTGTACACCTATCTGTAGGCTGTAGGATGCAGCTGCCTCAGTTTGAAAATGTCTGCATAAATTGACTTGACTCCAAACTGACCTTAGGAGGTCATTAGAGGTCAGCACCATCTATCTCCTCAATCATCCTGGGGAGAAGTTACCTTTGTACACAAATTTGCAGCCTTTTGGATGCAGCAGTTAGATTTGGAAATGCAAACATTGACCTGATCCCAAATTGACCTTTATGGGTAATAAACTATCCTATGTTCATCATTAGATCAAGTTTCTTTTTTAAACAGATTTGCAGACCATAGGGTGCAGCTGTCTCAAAATTGGCTTGGCCATAAACTGACCTTTATAGGTCACCATGGGGTGAAGTTACCATGCAAACAAATTTGCAGGTTTTAAATTCTTTAGATCCCAAAATTCTAAACATGTCCTGGCCATACAAAATTTGACCTGACCTTAAATTGACCTTTAGAGACCACCAGAGGTCAGAACCATTGATCCTATTTTAGTCCCAGAGTCAAGTTACCTCTGTACACAAATTTGTAGCATTTTTGATGTAGCTGACCCCAAATTGACCTTTAGAGGTCACCTATCCTATGTTTTTTTGGAGGTCAGGTATAATACACAAATTTTCAGCTTGTAGGATGTAACTTTTAAGGAGTTTATAGAATATAAAGTTACAAACAATCAAACAAAGAAATATTCTCTACCTTTATAATATTACATATTTAGTTATGCTTTTAGTGTTCAAACCCATACTTAAACAAACTTATTCCGAACAAAACAAGTTAAAACATGTCTCTGAGATAAGTGAACAGCTGCATACAATTGTCTCCTCAGGGTACATTCATAAAATAGATTCTTTCTGTGCCATGGAAAAAAACGAATTTAAGGTCCGGGTTATCAATGTTATGCAACGATCAGCTAGGTCAAAAAGCTGATCTTTCCATCAGTCTTTTAAGGATGATCAAAGCAGATCAAGAATAAATTGTGGTGAGAGACACTTCTTTGATCTACCAATATTATTCAGAGAGCAAGGTCTAATCAAAACAGTGATTTCCAAAAGGATCTACTGGGCTAGTCATAAGGAGATGGTGACTATTTTGGGGGACTCAAAAGTAAGGTTAATTGCGCTGAGGGATTTTTCTCCATTATTAGAATGCATCTGCTGATTCTTCGAGAGTAGCAAGGGCTGTCTTGCAAGGATTTTGTTGGAAAACTAGTTCACAAAACACAGAGAACATTTAAAAGGAACACAACTTGATGCTGTCAAAACTACTATTTTGATTTAATGTAAACCAAAGAATGCAAAATTCTTCAGGAGGAGTTTAGAAAGATAGAAACATTGACTTCAGAAGTTTATAGACCAAAATGGAGAATATTTTGAGAAAAGATTGCTTCGTATATTGATACTTTTGTTTAATAAAGGCATCTATGACTTTATAGCAATACTTTTTGACTTACCCTTGTATAGGGTGGTATTTGGTTCACATATAATTGTGAAACACATGTGTACTCATATATATATGTATATATATGTATATATATATATATATATATATATGTATATACATATATATATATATATATATAAGCAATAAATGTAGATGTTTGTCTCTCTTTTTCTGTGTACATATGTCTCTCTCTCTTCCTTTCTTTTCATCTATCTCTCTCTATAAATGTATTACATATGTATAATTTGAGAATCATGCTCAAATAATTTGTAGCCAAACTTTGTATTCAGGACCATGGGTATATATATATATGTATATATATATTATGGATCATTGGGATAAAAATACACGTATATGTACATTTAGTTTATAACAAATCTATGAAAAAGAAGAAATCAAGTTTGATTATACAGACACACACACATATATTTATATTCATATATATATATGAGTATGATTCATTTAATAAGAAATTTACAGAAGTTGCTGCAAGGATCTAATGCAATCTCGTACATAAATCTTTGAAATGATGAAAAATTCCATATCAGACTTAATAGCATAAATTTACTTCAACTGAAATATGACTCATTTTGGAAAAAATATTTGTACATGAATTAATGCAGTCTGGAACATCACATTACCTAAAATGACTTTTATTAAAACATCTATTAAATTATCCATTTACATTAATTATATATATATATATATATATATATATATATATATATATATATATATATATATATATATACATATATATATACATATATATATATATATATATATGGCTTTCATCATTCTTATCATCAGCTTCTTAGCATCATTTATTAGACATAGACCTTCCCCAAGATTTGCCAAACCTCACTATCATAGGCATTGTAGAGCCAGTACTTTTGAATTTGTTTAGTCTATCTTGCCATCTTATTTTTTGCCAGCCACAGTTTCATATACAATATCTGGGGATCCACTAGTAGTGATACCCATCAGTCATCTGCCATTCTTGCAACATGACCAGCCCATCGCCATTTGAGTTTTCTAATGTATTCTATGATATCTCGGACTCCTGTTTTTATCAAATATACTGTGCTGTCTGTGATGTTGAGCATGGATTTCTCCTGTGCACATTGCATGGTTCTCATTTTGAGGGTCAATCTTTTGCTTCGGTTTCCATATCTCAGCTCCATGAGTGACTGCCCAGAGGCTGCAGAGGATGTATACCCTTCTTCTTAGGACTAATGGGAATTTCTTGATCTTTAAGGTTGAACTTGTCAACCTGGAGCGGTACTTTGCTTGATTTTTCTTCTTTTGAGGATTTAATAGAAATCCATTATAAACTTAATATACATATATGTGTATTCCTTATCCCAGCATCCTGTTGTGTGAGGGAAAGTTCAGCCAATGATGAAGTCTGTGGTGTTAGCAGCAGCAGTGGGTGTTGGAGAGGACATAAGGTGTCAGGGTAGGAGGGAAGTGCTTCATATACATGAACATTGGAGATATTGCTTGTGCATCTATGTATAAAAAAAAACAATACATGCCTAACATAATTCATTTATACATGTACATGTATGTAATCAAAATGTGATCCTATTTTGGAGGAGGCCTCACTTTTAATGTTATCATTCTTATTAATATTTCTGCGTGAATTTCTTGTATAATATATTTCAATATTTATAGCAGAGGTAAATAACCTCAATAGACTAAAAGGATGTCAGCTTTGTCAAATGTTTATAAAAATATGAAAGCAATAAAATATATTTGTCTACCTGTGTGTGTGTGTGCATATGCCTCCAATCATTCTATTCAAATTAAATCACTAGCAGGTATACCCTGCATTGCTGGTGGGAAAATAATATGATAAGAGAAAAAAATACGTTATTTGATACATTTCTCCTTATACAACACAACTAGAAGGAAAAGATTCTTTTCACTATTCACACAAGCAGAGAAGACATTAATGAAAAAATATCCTGATGCACAAAAGAGAACAAATGATGCTGTCCTTTTGTTTGTGCCGGCTCTTGAATACACAACATTGGAGCCCCGTAGGAGAAGGTAGCTCACGGAGCCAACCTCAGAGGAACTAACTTGGTCATGGGAAAAGCATAGAGATGTCAGCTTGAGGCCACCTAGAGTCATACCTGCACAATACCATAATATGGTTGTATAAACTAGGATATTATTTGCCATCACAGTCAATAATTGAACAACCGTAGTGTCAAGTTTTGAAGTCATGCGTAAAAAATTTGACTGAAGAATAAATACGGTCAAAATAAATTATATTTATGGTATCATTGGTGTTTTCCACTGGAAAACATCTAAAATAGAGTGAAAAGAAACATCTAGAAACATCTGGATTCTGGAGAGCCTCAATGATTTTATTAAACCTGTCAAATAAGGCCACAAAATGAACCAAAAAAATATTTTTAGGGGAGTACTGATGCCAATTTTTGAATCTGTAAACAAAACAAGATGGCCAAGAGTGCTGGAACACACAAACAAACACATAAACAAACATGCACACATATAAAAAAAGGATAGAATCCTTTACCATATTTGATGGCTATGGTCATTCAACTGAACAAGAGTATTTCAACATGAAATAGACAAAAACTAGTGTCAAGTACCTACACATGACTAAACTTTGTAGATTCAGATTATACGCATTTTTCTCACTGGTCCTGTTTTCTTTAATATTGATAAGTAAGCACAACATCCTCAACAATGAATACTATTTAAAAGAAAAAAATGTAGTTCCTTGGTGGATTTGATCCACCAATCTCTTGATTGCAAAATGAACACACAAACCAACTGCACCATGGAGACAAATGCATTTTGAACAATTTATTTTTGGATTTGCCTAACTTTCAAAATCTGTCATTTCCAACACTCAGAGTCTTGTTATATGTTTACAAATAAAAGAATCATGGTCAAATTAAGTGTATATAGAAAGTTTGGTATAATTCACTTTCATGATTTGGTTATGCATTTTATTATATCAAATTTGAAGAATAACTCCCAAAAATTTGTATCCAGAGGTTTTCAAAGCAATTTTTGTAAGTTGATATAATTAAAAAAGTAGCTCGTAATAAAGGTCTCTACAAGATGATATGAATTTTATTTAAATAGTTCAAGTTTTACAAAAACTATTACAAAATTAATGCCGTCAATTTGAGTAAAAGCTTAACCCTTCTCATATTAAAGGTAGAGCGCTAAATGCACCTTCGCGATATGATGTATCATGAATGAAGATTGATCAAATGACAAGAATGGTTGTCATTTACCTCTGCCAATGAAATTGGAAAGAGGTGAATGTTTTTATTTAGAAAATTTTTTATGAGTCATACTTTGAAATTTTTAACCTTGCCCATAAATCATCTGATTCTGGCTAATGAAGCAGCAGTAGCATAACTTTGAGCAGTGGGTGATAAGGTGACTCAGGAGATTTGATGATGACAGCAAAATACTGAGATTTCAAAATGAAATGAGAAACAAAAACTTGGATAGATTTCCCCAAAAGAGATTTTCCAAAATAATTAAATACCAGAAACTGTTCACTGCAACTGGAATTCTGATAAAAGAGAAAATGTCGATATTAACCCATTTACCAGTAGAACAACATTTTTGTTACCATCAGCTCACCAGTAGAGTGGTATTATCGCCATTTCAATGTTCAATATCTCAACGGCCAAAACGAGGCTGAAGTGTCCAATATTTGAAGGATATTCGAGAATTAGCTGATCAGTCTTTTGAAATGTAGTGCCCACCTTTTACAGAAAAATTAGTTATATTTGGAGTTATCTGCGCTTGGTAGAGATCTATTAGCCACTCCTAACACAAAGAAGAAGTCTAAAGAAATGGTAAATTCTTCGTCTCTTTCTCCTTGACATCACACAGAATAACCAATACGATAACCGATCGTTATCTTTATGGTATTTGAGCTTTTGACAGTAAACTTTCTCTTTCTCTTTCTCTTGCTCACTTCCTTTCTCTTTCTATGTTCTGACAGCCTTGAGGTATGTTCACATTTTCGCTCTCTCCCTTAGGATAGTTTTTAAATACACCAAGTTTTTACATATACACCTTTATATATACAAAGTGATCCTTCTTTTTTCTTAAAAGAATTTTCCTTCTTCATCAAAGAACACCATGAAACTCTGTGATGGGATGGATTTCCAAAGAAAACATTCAATTGGCTGTAGTGTAGGTTACTAAAAACTGACAGACATTCCAAGACTCAATTTTACATTCTATAAGTGACATTCCTTTTCCTACATTCTTCCCTTCACCTCATTATCTACTGTGGAGATCTCACCAAAACAACTTTGTGCCTGAAGTAACCTTCTACCTTTCCTTTTAATTCCTCCAAGAAGGAAAACTTGATCGTTTTTGTCAACCTTTTTGGTTTGTCCTTTTTACTGAGTTTGTCAACTATCAAACTAACTTTGTACTAACCTTCAAACAGTCAAACACCAAGATGGTCTGCTCAAAAACAAATGTAAATATGTATGATGAACAGCAGGTTTTGATGAATCAAGTGATCTTTTTGATATTCTGGCAGTGATCTACACGTGGATGATTTTCTCTCAGGTGACAAAGAATCAGCATCTGAATCAGATAATAGTGAACATGGTGATGCTGATGTTTTTGATGACTACTGATCACGGACTGAGCAATGCCGGGCTTGGCGTTTCTGAGGATAGTGATCAGTCAAGTGATTCTATGAATTATGATAAAACTCTGGCAGTTGCAGCAAGATCAGCTCCCAGATGTGATTGCCTTTGCATCACGCACAGGTTCGATAGAATCCCCCGCATAACTCACAACCTGTTGAGTATTTTGACAGATTTTCTTAGAACCTTACTCCTGACGGGCAGCCAATTTGGAATCTATCAGTTAATGAGACTAATAAATACTATAGCAGGAGTTTGGCAGAAGCTGGTGCACAAGAAAGTGAAGAAGAATGTTCCTAATGTTGTTATTGCTTACAATGCTGTCATGGATGATGTGAGTAAATCAAATCAAATGACCGATTGGTATGCTTATGAGCTTAGAAGAAGGTTGGTGGAAGGTTATGTTTGAGAGAACTCTAACAAATGTCTTTATCCAATACAAGAAGAATTCTAGCATACAGAGAACTCCTTTGGCTCATTTGTAATTCATTATATCAGTTATTGGAGGACATATTGGTGTATATGGGGGACTGCAAAAGGGTAGGCAGGCCCAGTATAAGCAATCAAATAGCAAGAAAATTGGCTGGGTATTTCATCAGTAAAATCCCAGAGGGTAAGAGGATGAAATGTGCATATTGTACCAAATCCAAAACAAGATACCAAAGGTACCAGAATTGGTACAAGAAACATAAGGGATTTGGGGTAGAGTTGTGTTACAATGAGTGATTTGAAAAGTATCACAAATGGAACAAATTTGCAGTAGAAAAGAATGGAAGATATAACAAGTACGACAAACTCACAATTCATATACATGACAAAGTTTCTATTGTAACCACAAATATGGTTATTAAACAGTTTTTAAAAAAGTAGGTTATTTGATTTTGAGAAGAATCATGGTTACATTATTGTATTTCTTTTGTTGATTCCTGAAAAAAGTGGTATCATAGCTGAGAAAATTTAATTAGTGAAATGTTCAAGTGAATAAAAATCTTAGGAAAAAGTTTGGTTCCTCTCATCATTCTATTACTTAGATACAAAAGATGAACTCCATATCCCCGAGAAAGTTTTAAGGATTTAAAGGTAAATAGAATCAGACATGTAATAGTCTCTGTGTGTACCAGAACAAATCATCTGAAAAAAAACTATGTAAAGTTATCTGAAATTATCTAAAAGAAATTGATTTATATATCTGCAATTATCTAAAAAATACTAGCACAAGATTTGGGTATTTTTAGTCCAAAGTAACCATTGGGACCCAAAAAAGCACTTGAAGAAAAAAAAGGCTTTTAGAAGGTACTCATGCAAATTTTCAAGGTTGTAGCCTCAAAGATGTGACGAGAAGCACCCAGACACTCAGACAATCACATACGAACAGGCAAAGAACGTCAGATCTTTAGCCCACTTTGCTGGTTGGTCGTGTAAACAATTTATGGGTCTACAGTGATTCGATTCAAAAGACTGATCAATAGTCAATTGTACAACAATCATAAATGAATATTGGCTTACGTGATCATGAACTTAACCCATACGCTAGTATGAAATATTTCAGTCATGAAAAACTTACAAAAGTTTGTTCCAAAACAATTGAAAGAAAACAATAAAAACTTTAGACAAGAAAAAATACTTGATTATTTAAATATCTTTCTTTTTACAGTGCAAGGATTTGGGCTAAATTGTTTTCCAATTTTCCAATAGACTTTTGTACTTACTTACATTAAGAAGTAATGAAGATTTTAATAAGATATTTTCTGCTAGATTTGGCTGTGGTGCTACGAGTGATGATAAGTTATTTGATCTGCACATGGACAAAAAGTATTATTATAAAAAATGATTGAATGGGAGAAAGAAAAGAAAAAAAAAGGAGAAATGCTTTGAAATAAATAATATATTAATTTTCTCATTTCAGCACACTGAGCTGAAAAAGAAGGAAACGGCAACGAAACAAATCCAAAAGACAACGTTGAAAGAGAAAGATTAAAAGCAGAAAAATCAAAGGAAAAAAATCAAACAAATTTGTCCATTTCAGTTTGACTTTTTTAAAATGAACCAGAGACAGGGAGGGTTTTGATAGAAACCAAATGAACAAATTTTTCATTTCAGAAATATTTCATAGAAATGACGACTGACATCTACGCATTAATCTAAAACCTAAAGCTACCTCATTTTTTAAAGATTATTTTTTGCCTACACATTTGTTTATGTTAATATAAATGCATATACATATGTGTGTGTATATATATATATATATATATATATATAGATAGATAGATATGTACATATATATCTATGTATATATATATAAGTATATATATTTATACATGTATATGTATATATATATATGTATATGTCCATATATATATGTATTTACATATATATATATATATATGTATAGATATTTACATATATATGTATATATATATATATATATATATAGTGATTTATAAATGTTTGAGAGTATAAGATCTCCCAAAATAATTGATTCCATAGATACATGTACATTTTATACATTATTCATGTGTTATATATATATATGTATATATATATATATATATATATATATATGTGTGTGTGTGTGTGTGTGTGTATGTGTGTGTGCGTGTGTGTGTGTGTGTTTATAGGCACACACACATATATATATATATATATATATATATATATATATATATATATATATATATATACTTAATCAATATATTATACAGTTTTACCTAGTCACTGAATAGAAACCCTCCCATGACCAACGTCTTGTGACAGGTGATCAATTAAAAAACTGGAAACAGAGATGATAAATCTCACCTTTTGCTGGACAATGACCGCCAAAAAAATCAGAATTTTCTAAAGATAAAAATTGCAAATGCAAAATAAGCGATTGATTCAGCAAAAACTCACATTGCAAATTTAATCCTTCCCCCCCCCATGAAAACCTTCAAAGAGAAATATGATAAGGAGCAAACGTTTACATTTTCAGCCCTCTAGCTCCATTGGTGTGGCCTGTGCACCTTATAATTCAATGCAGAGCCAGCAGCCAGCCAGCCAAACCAACTTAAAAAGTGAAGAAATCTATGTTAACAATTTTGGTGACAGTTTTGGTTGATGGTTTCTAATATTCCCATGCTATTTACCAGACTACATTTTGTATCCTAAAAAACTGTTATTGTTGTTGATCAATTCTTTTGTCTAATAGAATATATATGAAGTAATTTCAGCTGAACGATAATCTATCCAATGGAAAATAAAAACAAAATAATGCATAATTTTTCCTTATCATGAAAGTAATTGTTTGAATTATGGCTGTTCAAAAGAGAACACTGAAATGTTTCTTTCATAAACCATTTTATCTACAGGGTGTCGGTGTAGTTTAGAGCACTCACGTACCTTTTAACTTTTTATGAAGGGCATTAAAAATCTATTATTTTTGCATTTTTATTACTCTCTTATAAGCTTGTTGTAAAGCTTATACGGCTGTGATTTTATAAAAAAGAGTCATTACTTATGCTGTGTTAGTTTCATTGCTATGAATACAGTAAAATAAATACTATTTACATCATTACATAGCAACAAAAGTTGGTATTAGGAAGCATGTAAAATTTCAAAGTATGCTGACCCGGAAAGTTTACTCGCACCCCCCTCCAAATAATTTGTCTCAATTGAAATACTAATGCTAAAAAGATTGACTCATGCCTAAAGGAAAAGAATCGTATGAAGAGTATTGAACTATGATGACTTTGATCGCATTGTTTTACCTTTCCTACTCCTACATGAAAAGACTTTGCAAATAAAAAAGGTTACGTAGTGTGATATTTTAACATTGTCGTCTTTGGAAATCATTTGCTGAGAAATTTATTGCAATGTTTGTTTCCACCGTGTCTGTCCCTGATAACAATTAGATTACGTCATAAAAATTGATTAAAAAATTGATTAAAAGATATTATGTACTCATCTCTAATCCATTATGAACATATAGTGTATTGTAAGAAATTAAAAATACCCAGTCTTAACTCTTGATAACAAAGGCATGCATTAAGTTTAAGCAATACAAGTATAATCTATGAATTTTCTTGCCCTTTGGGGAATTGTGTTCCCAAGGATGCACAAATATCTAATTTGTATGATAGAATGATTGTTAGAAATTGAAGGGTAAGAGAAAGGGTGGTAGCTTCCTTCCTATGCCATGACTTGCCATTTGTCTTGCCAAAGTACCATTTGGTCTCACATTAACAATGATAGACTGATAGGTACTGGTGTATGTACACTGGATACTTGTTGATATACCTGTTTAATGTTAATTGAACAAAAACATTGTCAGATTCTTGAAGCCCTTGAAAATTAAATCAAGGAACCCCAAACTAAATAAGATCTCCTACAGTAAAGGTACAAGGATTTGGGATGTTTTTAATGACTGATTGACATATTTTACCCAGTGAACATTTTTGCTTATGAATTACATCAATATAACCTACAAACACCAAATTTTAGAATTAAAAAATTAAAAAAACAGATCTGGTTTGTCACACAATAAAAACCCTCACATGACCAATGTCTTTTGGCAACATTCTATGTAAGCAATGATAATTTAAAAATTGAAGAGAAGTCCGATCAATGAATGAGTTGATTCTCTTGTCTTTTGTTGGATCATTAAAACTGCAGCTGGACACAAACTAAAGACCAACTTAGCATAAACACATGTTGTAGATTGAACCCCCTACTAAAAATTTATTTAGGGCAGAGTTTTAAACAAAACAAAAACTCAATTTTTTTAAACATGATAAGGAGTAAATGTTTCAATTTTCATCCCTTTAGCACCATTGATGCATGATACATACATAGCCAGCTAGCCAGTTGTACCAACTTGAAAACTGAAGAAACTTATTTTGACAGTTTTGGAGACATTTTGATTGACTGCTTCTAGAAACCATCATCTACAGTTTTTTTGTCCATAATTTTTAATTTTCTTATTTCTATGAGATCCAAGTGATTGACCAAAAGCACTGGATCTCAGATGTTTGGTTTATCCCTTCACTAACTGAATCCTGACATGTTTTGAAAAACTCCTTGTCTATGGCCTTTGCATTCACCAAGGATTGTGTTCTAAATACACATTACACAATACAACTTTTTAAAAAACAAACTTTCATTGAATTCCTGGGTAATAAGTGTTATTTCTTGATTTATTATGTCTACAAAGTAGAGAAAATGGCTACCATTTCCTCGAAACTTAGCTTTTGAGATCAGAACACTGATATTTGTAATTTACCTATTTTGCCTCAGCCAGATAAGGGAAGTCTGCCAACTCCTTTTTTAAAGCTGAGATAAATTTTTTGATAAGGCATAAATTAATATGCAGGGGCGACATCAATGCATTCTAGGGGTCAACCAGTGGCTTCTTACGTTTTTCATCCCCCATTTAAAATTCAAGCAGTTGTGGACAGAGCATCTACATGTCCTTGCAGTCCCAAAGGCAAAGATAGCAGGAAAACTTGTTAAAAGCGCCATGGAGACCCATCACCAATGCCACCATTTTGAAGTCCCCAATGACCTCTGATCCATAATCATGACTCAAGGCCTCCAGCAAGGTCTTGTATCTTAGATGAAATGAGGAGCCCAGGATTTGGCTAGATCTCCAATAAGTGTGATGAAATATACTTTGTAGACCTCACACATCATTGTGAATGCTGCTATGGAGTATTCTCAATGGCAAAGATCAAAGTTGGAGTCTTCATCTGACCTCAAGATCCTGAAGTGCTAGGAATTCCCCAAGAAGCTCACTAGGAAGGAGGTAAATGCTGGTTACAGTTTTTTTCATAGTGCTTCAGGGCTTCCAGAATAATCACAAGGTTGAAAACTGGTTGAGACTATGGTGAAGGACTATGATAAAATGGGTTGCAGGCTGTCCATCAAAGACCTTATCCTTGACACTCATTGATAAGTTCAAGCAGAACATTGGAGTGTATTTCTGAAGAGCAAGGTGAGTGCTTTCACAATCATATACTGAACTTTGAATGCTATCACAAAGGAACAAACAAGAACATGATGGATGATTATATTTTGTTGTCTGGCTGGTGGAAGTGAATCAAAGTAGAATTGTAAATCTGTAGAAACTTCTCACTCCCAAACTTTTTGTGATCACAATGTCGCTTGGTGTATTGTTGACTTTAAAAAAGCCTTTGACTCATTGAAATACCCAAAGTCATTAACATAATATTACAACAATGCATACACCATGTATAAGTCAGAGTACCTAAACTTGGAACACAAAGGAATCAGAATAGATGGCAAAATACCTAAGTAACCTCAGATTTGCTGACAACACTGTCCTCTTCCCTAAGAACCTTTATGATCCTTAAATAATGCTAAACAAACTAAATAAAGAAAGCAAAAAAGTTGGCCTCAACATGAACTTCAGCAAAATTGATGTCGGGTACAACAAACATGTTGAGGACAAGGAAACAGGTAGACAATTGCATCTACCTGGAGAGATCACAAAAACAGCACAGATTATTAGAGAAAAGACAGGAGTCTGAGATATCATAAAATCCTTTAGGAAACTCAGATGGCAATGTGCTGGACGTTGCAAGAATGTCAGAAAACCACTGGAAATCACAACACACAACATGGATACCAAGAGATTATATGCAAAAATGTAAATACTTGGATCTTGAAGAAGATCTATGTCAATTGACGGATACTAAAAGGCTGATAATGATGATGATGAAGATGATGATGGTGATTTTGAAATCATGAATGAAAATATACAAATTCACTTATTGTACAATTTCGAATAGCTAAATTTCAAAATATCAGTGTCTTAATCACAAAATCAAAATTTGAAAGAGATAAAAGCAACTCGGTCACCTTTTTACACACAAGCAATTAGATAATAACATTCACTACCCACTGAAAAGGATCACATTACCCTGTGTTATATACTCATTAAACACGCATACACTCATACATACATATGTTCACACAGATACATGCAAAAACACACAGAAAATTTGGAGTATTCATCATCATAATCATCACAATCAGCAGCCTTTCAAAATCTATCGTTTAATGTGGACCTTCCTCAAGATTTGCTATATCTTTCTATCACAGATGTTGTGGCACCCATATCTCCTGAATAATCCCGCCAACTTTTTTTCTGTTGTCCACAATGATTTCTGGGGGTCCTCATTGTAAGTCACTATGTCCTGCAGTTGTCTGTCATTCTTGCAACATTGCCTGCCCATTGCCATTTGGATTTTCTAATAGATTCTATAATAGTTCTGACTCCTAATTTTTCTTTGATATATCATACTGTCTTGCTGTCTCTCCATGTGATTATAAGCATGATCCTTTCTCGTGCACTTTGCATGGTTCTCAATTTGAGGGTCAACCTGTTGGTAAGGTTCCATGTTTAACATGCATGTACAGAAAAAATAAAATTGATTTCAAGTAAATATATCAAAACATATGCACTATGCTAAAATGCATACAGATATATAAAACAGATGGAAGTGTTTCTCATATGAAATAGAGTCAATTATTCCTTGTATACGTATGTGTGTGTGTGTGTGTGTGTGTACGTGTGGGAGTATATGTATTCACTACAGATCAATAGTTTTTCTGCATTTTAATCTAAACACAAAAAACAGAAATGTGCCAAGCCTTTCCTCTCCGCCACCCGTCCAATCAGATATTCATGAAAGGACTTCCTTTCGGATTGCTGGTGTCTTCTAATATTAATTTGAAGAAAATTCCATTGTGTTTCATCTTCTTTTCATTCTGCTTGTTTATTTGTTTCATCTGACTTCCTTATTGGAAAAACGACTTTTTTTCTTTCGCAACTGGAATGACAGAAGATCAGAATTGTTTCTTTTACAGACTTCCTGTTATGTATAAAATCATTATTTCAATTACTGCAAAATCTCTCTCTCTCTCTCTCTCTCTCTCTCTCTCTCAATGTATATATCTATGCATGTATATATATATATATACAATCATATATATATATATATATATATATACTCACATATGATGATAATAATAATAACAATAATAATAATGATAATAATCAGGCAACTGGTGTGAGATTGCTAAATAATAAGAATGATAATGATAAAAAATAAAACAAACAAAAAGAAAACAACTCTAATGGCAAAAGTAAAATAGAAGCTGAAATATGTACATAATTTTACTTACTATCTATCTATCTATCTATTTATCTATCGATCAATATATATATATACATATATATATATATATATATATATATATATATATATTTCCTGGGGACAAAAGTAATCAATACTCAAAGGTCCTGAAGTAGATTGTAATACCTCCTCTTAGTAGGGATCACAGCCTTTCAGGGGGGTCAAAAATGCTAAAATTATCTGTTTTTGAAAATACCAAAAATGTGTTGTCTTTTAGAGGTTACCAGAGGCCAGTACCACCTATCCTATGTTTATGCAGGGATCAACTCACCTATATACACTAATTAGCTGCTGGCTGAGTATAGCAGTCTCCCATGGGTTTGAAAATGCCTGAATTGACCTTAGCCTGTATTGATCTACATTCATATTGATATTCTTACACTTGAACAGAAATTTGGTGCCTATAAGTTGCAGCAATCTCTGTTAAATTTGAAAATGCACAAATTGATCTATTCTGGATATGCCAGATTTAAATTGACCTTAAATCAACCCATAAAAGACACCAGAGGTCAGAGCCATCTATCCTCTATTCATCATTGGTTCAAGTTACCCTTGTACACAAATTTGCAGGTCTAAGAATGCAGTCATCTCCCTTAGATCTGAAAATGCCAAAATTGACCTGACCCTAAACTGACTTTTAGCAATCACCAAAGGTCGAGAGCCATCTCAAGTTTTGTTGACACCTATGTCACGATCCTGGGAATGTCAGTTTCCAGGGATTCGGTGGGTCATTTATACACCTGATTTTATCAGATGTGTGTAGATTGATTGGGGCCAGTGGAAATGTTCTGAGAAAGAGTCTTGGCTGGGATCGCATATAAATCTCTGCTAAAGTAAATATCCTTTACCAGCCTCTTATAGGCACACCTACCCAAACTCTCTCCCATACACACACACTATCACTCACTGAGCCTACAGACCCCCATACATCCACAATCACATCACATAAACTTTTCTATGCCCAGGCTCCGAACATATGGATTATGTAATGTTTATTATAGATATACGATGCATATATGTATGTATGATGGATGTGTGTGCTATATGCTTGTTATAACTGATATTATGCATGCAAAAATGTTTATTGCTTGAGCATGTACATGTATATGTATATGTATATATATATATATATATATATATATGTGTATATATATATATATATATATATATATATATATATATATATATATATATATATATATATATATATCAGAGTACAAATCAGTGATTCAGTAACTGATATGGGTTCATTTCATGAAGTGCACTATGCACAAACATCTAGTAAGAGTAAGGCTCCAAATATGGTGCACTAAATATATATATATATATATATATATATATATATTTCTATATATATATATATATATATATATATATATATATATATATGTATATATATATATATATATATATATATATATGTATATATTTATATATATATATGTATATATATATATATATATATATATATATATATATATATATATATAATTTGGCAACATATTTTATAATACAGCCTTCATTAAAAATGAGAGAGAGCATTTTTCAGAATCTTTCTTTCTTTTCATTTATATACATGGAGAGAAAGAGATAAAATGATTGTATCTTATAGGAATTCTTTTTGAACCAACACCCATGTTTTTACTTAGTGAAGATAAGACAATTGGTCTAGGCAGCATAATTAGATGGTCAATAAAGAAATAGGTAGCTGCAAAGATCAGACCTGATTTGAACCAAGGGAGCCATCAAGACTTAATGCTGCTCAACCAACTGAGCTAAGCAGTCAACCAGTAATCAGAAGTTCAAATAACTGCTACATGCCCATCCCGTCTTATTATCTACAACTTGCATTTGCACTTTTTGTCGTTCCTGTAATGAAGACTATCATATTAGAGAGAAATAGATAGATAGATGTGTGTATGCAATACATACAAAGTTTCCATGTATACCTTAATAACGGGAGACAAATAAGGGTGAAATCTTAAATATCCCACATTAGTATCTATGTAGATAGGTATATATACGCTTATATGTGTGTATATATATATATATATATATATATATATATATATATATATAAAATGAGTAAAGATTTTTTTCAATGGTTCATTACAGATTGTACATTTTTTTTCTCTTAAAAAGATTTTCAAATCAAATTTGAAACAGAATGTACAATCTGTAATGAACCATTGAAAAAATCTTCATTCATCTAATAACCACTCTACTGATGGTATTGAGCACTTTTTTTAACTAAGATCTTCTAAATACATAAGTACATATACACATGTTCATTGCATATTCTATCATTGTTCTCTTATACATACATATATATATATATATATATATGAATAGTAGAGAATGAGACAAACTCAGGAGTAAAAGTATATGGAAACTATTTGTCAATTAATTAATTCATGAATAAATTAATTAGTATTCTATACATGTTTCAGGGAGGGTTCCCATCTTCAGTAGCATGTGCATACCTTTTAGTGATTAAAAGGTTAGGTTTTTGTTGAGAACAAATTTTGGATCAAATATTTTGATTTGAAAGCAAAAATGGAAATAAAAAATTAGGATTCGTGGGAGGCCACGGGAGTAAGTCCAGACTGTTTTTATGTCTGTGAAGGAGTCTGTGGTGGTTTGGTTGGATATTTTATAGGAAGTAGTTGCAGCAGTTATGGGTATTTTATTGGTGGAGCCGGTCAGAAAAGATGGGCATTCTCGAAAATCGGTTGTCATGGATATGGGGAACTAGGCAATGGTCAAGTGTTAGTTTATTTAGATACTTAGTAAGTTGGGGCTATCTTTAGTAGTGATCAAGGTAGTCGGATATTGGTTAGAGGAGGTCTCTGTTATGTATGATCAAGTATCAGCTGGAAACTGCATTTTCTGTATCCTTAATGGTCATTGTAGATGTTCTGAAAAGTCAGATGGCTTCAAGTTCTAAATGTGAAATGGACCTTACATAGATGTCTATAGGTAGGGGTCTGGGTGACTGTGTGGAGTTCCCAATATTAGATATACATAATAGGGGAGTTAGGTATGGATTGGGTAAGAAGTTTGTAACATTGATAATGCATGGATGGGGATCTACATTGTACGGAAGGGTGTTGTCGTAAGGAATAAGAGTATATGTATATTAAGGGGTGTTTGAGCCTGGGTAGAAGTGTAGTCTTAATTACAGGTATGAAGATAATGAGTTGGTAAGCATATAGGGGTAAGATGATTATGCTGTTAGAGATCGGTGCAGTTAGGGTTGTTAAGTTTAGTGTTGAATCCATCAGGAGAGATATATGTAAAACATGTATATGTATTGTGTATTTATTACAATTGATGTGACACATACGCAGTCTATTGCGATTGACAGACAGATAAATAGATAGATACGAACAGACTCAGATAGATGTGTGTATGTGATTTGCAGCCACACAGATTTCATAAACATCTTGATAATAAGAGGATGAATAACATTCAAGTGAAAAATTTATCAAAATTATCCCACCCAAGAACAATGCAGATAGGTGTGCGTGTGTGTGTGTGTGTGTTATGTACATGGGTGATTTTCGGTTATTTCATTTTAGACTATAGATACCTTTACAAACCAGCTGGAATTCGATTTTATATATAAGCATATGTGTATATGTGCATATATATATATACACACACATGTACAGAAATACAAACAGCACACTCAAAGTAAAGATTTATAGATTAATTTCCTGCAATTCTAGTCAACGAGCAGTTTCAGAAAAATACCCATGACCTCTATTCACTTATGTACAGTTGATAACATCAGGTGTATTTATAAAAATGACTCCCAAGTTCTTGTAGGCTGACATCCCTGGGGTCATGACATACAGCATACATGATTTACCCAACCATCCACTCAATTAACTAACACTCTGCCTCGCCGCAACTTACGATCTACTTACAAAAACCAGTTTTCTTGTAACACCTCAGTACTGAGAGAGCTCTGTTAAGGAGTAAATCGTTGAAATAAAGAGTCATTTGTCTTTGCAAGTCTTCCAATATTGTCATTGCACTCTCGTATGTATTTATATGTGTGTGTGTGTGTGTGTGTGTGTGTGTGTGAGTGGGAAGGAATTAAAAAAGGACACAAACATCTGATAGGAAAACAATAGTTCATTATAAACTGCTTTTCTTTATAAACCGGGATCCACTGGTAATTACAATATAGCTGGTCACCGTCAGGTCACATACCCGGTAAATTAAGGAGTGCCACAAATGTAAGGATTATGTAAGGGCCATAACTAAACATTCAGGATTACCAGTTCTTCCCTGCCTTCTTTTCTTTCTTTCTTTTTCCCTTTAGAGTGGAACAGTCTTCATAATAATAGGAAAATCTTCCTGCATTTTTCATCTGCAAAAGAAAATTTGAGAATGCAGTTTTATTAATTACGCAAAGGATTCCTTTGGCTCTGATATAAACCCAAGGACCTTAAAGGATGGCGCCCCTTTCTTTGTCAATGAGATCACATTTTGTACATCTATAGGTTTCCAAGAGATCTTTGCAATTTCTTTTCTGTTTATTATTTCTCTTAAGATAGCTATCTCTATGCAAAGTGTCCAATCTAAAATTTGTGTTGTTGAATGTATCACATCACTGAGACAGGAATTGTTTGTTTAGCAAATTATTTTTATTCTATCAGTAATATCTTCTAAATGTTACAAATCCAATAATGATTATAGAAAAAAAATGCAAGCTTCTATTTTATCAACCATGGTTAAAGTTTCCGCTGCTAGACTACTCTTGGAAACTCTTCTAATGCGTTTAGATTGCCAAGAAATACGCAAATATTTATCATTAGCACCTACCAGAAAGATCGTATAACCTCCCTGTGATTTCCAACCTTCCAGATTGGCAAAAGAGGCATCACTATATGCAACAATTTGTAAATGCTCAGGGTTTCTTAAATCTGGGATTTTTTCTTTTTTGCTTTATCAATTGTTCTGTTAGCTTGTTTTATACTCTCTACAGTTTCTGGTTTTTGTATGGAACTTGATGCACAAACAGCATAGCTCAGATCAAGTCTTGTTTGTGAAGCCAGCCAATTCAATTGACCTATTAACTGTGTAGTTTTACTAATCTTTATTGTGGATATGGCATCTTCCTAGCTTCTGCCACCTTCTACAGGGTTATACTTCAGTTTCTTTACACATGCATCCTGTCCAACTTTAACATTCTCCCCATTCATCTTTATATCCAACGCAATGAACTGAAACTCTAGAAACTTCTTCAGACTTGACTCTAAATAAATTATGAAGTCTGTGTATAACACTGGTCTGAAATATCTCTGACCCTGCAAAGTACAAATCATCAACATGAGTAAAAATTATACCATACCGTTTGTTTCCATAATATCATGTAAATATTGCTTGATCATATTTCGAAGTTACTGCTCCTAAATTAACTAATTCCTCTTTGAGTGTCTGAGGTATCAGTCAAGCCATATATATATATTTTGAGTGTTTCTAAATATAACATGGAGGCATGTTGACCTCTTGTCTAAATAACCAATCGGTTCAATTGGTCACTCTGTAAAAATGCAGTCTTTATGTCTATTGATTAGTACGTCCAACTGTGAGATGTTATTATTCCCATCACCATACATTAATCTTCTTGAGAACATGTGGGAGTATTGTTTTTGATATTAATAGTATCTTTGTCCAGAACCCCCTCCGCCAAAAGTCTAGCCTTACAAATTAGTTTGGCTTTAGACCTTTTATCATTGCAAATCCATTTTGGGTTGACCTCAGTCAAGTATTTATGTATAAACTTGATTTTTAACCCAGCTTTGTTGTTCCTTTTTCTTTGCCTTGTTATCATCATCATCAACATTATCATCAGTCTTTTATCATTCATTGTTGGACACGGACCTTCATCACTCCTCTCTATTGTATGAGTCGCAAAGCCAATATTTTCTCATCCTGTCAAGTTCATCATGCCATCTCATATTCTGCCAGCTTCAGTTCTTCATGTGATCTCTGGGGATTCATGTAGTGAGTTGTAATGTTCATCAATTGTTTGCCATTCTTGCACCATGACCAGCCCATTGTCATTAGAGTTTTCTAATAGATTCTATGGTGTCTCGGACTCCTGTTTTTCCCCGTAATATACTGTGCTGTTTTGTAATCTCTCCATGTGAAGTTGAGCATGATTTTCTCACATACACAGGGTTCTCAGTTTGAGGGTCAGTCTTTTGGTTAGGTCGTATACCCCTCTTCTTAGAACTAATGGGATTTTCTTGTTTTCTTGAAGGTTGAGCTTGCTCTACTGCAGGCTTGCAATCCTAGGTTATCATTTAAGGGGAAATTATCACATTTTCCTCATCACATGAAATGTATTCAGCTTCTCTTGTTAATTTGACATCATTTGCTTTCCATTCTGATACTCCATACTCAAAGACAAGCCAAAATGGTTCACCTTGTTCAATCATTGCATTTGCTTTTGGCTTTATCTGCCCTAGCATTCAATTTTCTCCTTTCTAGATCCTCATCATTTGCAAGCTTACATTCAATAGTTTGTCCTGGTTTGGGAAGCTCAATCATCTTTGGAATCATATTTTGTTTTGCTGGTCTACATCTTGCTCACATATTTTGATGCTGTTCAACATTGTCATCATCTGTGAAGGCTTGTCATCAATGGCATAAATTGGTTTCAAAGTTACATTACACCCTTCTTGAGGAGTGGTAAGTTCATTTTTCTTATCATTTTTTGAAGAACTTTGATACACTTCAGGGTAAGGCACTAAACAAGATGGATGCACTTTTACATATATGCTTCATTGTCAACAAGCACATGCTTATGCTCCCAGCCTAGTTCTGGGGTCAAGCCATCTACCACAATCATTTCTTTTATGAAAAATATCATAATTTTTGTAAGGCTGTGCTATACTTGTCATAACTTGATAACAGAGTGCACATCTTAATTTTTCCAAAGACTTCCATTCTATGAACCTTTTTTTGCAGCATGCATAGAATTCAAGTTATTTGTAACAACTTAACTGGTAATAAAACCTTCTAATGTAGGGAGTCTATAAAAAGGAAGGTAGGATGGGATTTCTATCAAAAACAAGTTGATTCAAACTATAACCATGAATACTTATGGTCCATACTAGTGCTTCTTCAAAAGTACAACCCGTGTCTTTGATTGTTTTTATCATCATTTCTCCCAATACTCCGTTATGCTCCACGGATTTTGAGCTGCATTGGTATGTACCACAACATTCAGTTCCCACGTCATGTCCAAAAATGACTGGTTATCAAATTCTCTTTATCACTTAGAATAGATCCCAGAGTCCCAAAATATGGTATTCAGTGTTCGAAAATGCCGCTAAGGATATTAGAACTTTTCTTTATTAGGAAGTTCTTGCAAAATCTTCATAAATTCAACATCTTTTACTAAAACACATAACCTTTCACCACAGGGATTGATGAATTGTTTACAAAGCTTGTTTGTCATCTTTATTTTTTCTGGTCAGTTTTTAGTGGTGATTTCTTTAATGAATAAAATTTGATTAAACTCACATCTATCTGGTAATGGGAATATGATAATGACCAGATGAAGTGTATCTTAACAGAACTTTTCTTCCCAACATCAATACACAGTCATTTTCAAAGTTGAGGCATATTTTGGCTCTTTTAATGACAGCTTTACTGAGTATAAGCGGAATGTCTGAGTTTACAACATCAGTAACAATATCAACTCTAATACCAGCAATGACACTGGATAGAGTGACATTGTATATTGATTTCAATCTTTCTCCTTCATCAGGCTTCCAGTTCTTTCCTGGATGTTTATCTTCTCTTTCACTTGTTCTGGCAAGGTTTCCAAAAAAACATTTGTACAATTTTGTTCTGCACCACTGTCTAGGACTGCGGAATCAAGTGTTTCACTCCAAAATGTCGGGCCATCATTCTCTTGTTTTTGTTTTTCAATTCATCAACACAATGTTGGTCACAGATACATAATTATCTGTTTGACAGTCTTGTTTATTTTTGGTGCTTTCTGTGTGTGGACAATCCTAGGCCCCGTGGAAATCGTAGTCACATTCTTTGTGTGGTCTTAACCTCAAGTCCTATTGGGTTTGAATTTTTACCGGAAGAACGTGTTGAATTTTTATTATTACATCCCCTTCAGCCTTTATCGTCGGTACTCCACTGATTAGAAAATTGAGAAGGATGTTTGCTTGACCAGCAACCATAATACACTTCATTAGGGGTGTCCTGTTTGCTTTTGTTATAAACTAGTCCGAAATGTTTTTTGTTATGATCAGTAGAGTATTGACTGATGTAGTGTTGGAGGTGTGTACGTGCATTATACTTTTCAATTGTTCACTCGTTGCAAAGTTAACTCACTGATTGTGGCTTTTACAAAACATTCATTTTCTTGTGTCAGATTAACACATTTCACTACTCTATGGACAAATAACTATTTTGTAGTCCTTTAGTTTTACAACGAGATGATCAAACTGGACGAGGTAGTCATTTATTGACAATTCCCGTCTGCCTTTGGTACTGTTCAAACATTTTGTTTGCCATAAAGGCAGACTGGTTTGAGATTTGCTCTTTTTGATTCTATTTGTTTGGTTATTTTTTGCTGATGCACAGAGTCCTATAATCAAGTAGAAAATATCAAATCCATCCAAAATGATATGAGTAAGCATCTTGATATAAATAAAATCAGAAGTTTCTCTTCTTCGTTAATCAAATATTGATTACGTCAAATATGCATACACACAAGCATACATACATCCATACATATATATATATATATATATATATATATATATATATATATATATATATATATATATATATATATATATATATATATATATATATATATATATATATATATATATATACATATATATATATATGTATATGTATATATATATATATGTAATATATTTATATACTTGAATTAGAGACATATAAGGTAGTACATATGCATTAAAAAAGAGAAGTAGAAAAAGAGAGATAATTCATATTCCTATAATCCTCAATCAAAGTTACGTCTCAAAAGTATTGCTAGTTGCAATAAACTTCTTTTCCAGTGTCTCCATTCAACTGTTTATGAGATGATGATTGTCTAGATCTTTCTCCTTCTGTGAATGAAGAATTATTTTTATTATCATTCCACAAGTTGTTTGGACTAAGATAATGATCTTTGTTGGTTTTAATACCTCATTTTAGCCAATGCATTCTTTGGTAGGAAATATTAATTCAATAACTTATGGGAAACTAATTTTACGTAGGTAAAATATTCTGTTAGTTCAATGAAGTTATTAATATCAGCCCAAATATAAAAACTATACATAGCTGAGATATGGTCACATCAAAATTATATCCTGAATATATGTTACCAACATTAATGAATCATCATAGCCTACATGTGTAATAGAACTATTTAAGTAAAAAATTATCTAAAATTATGTACAAGAAATTCCAGCAGAATATTTGAGCATTGTTTGTCCAAAAATGACCATAGTGACCCTGGATATCATCTTTTGAAAAAAAAAAAATTTAAATAATGTTTAGTTGAGTACTCATGCAAATTTTCAAGATTGTAGGTCGAAAAGTGTGACCAGCAATGCCCATAGACACACACACATACACACACATAGATTGCATATAGATACAGACACTCAAAAAGGACAGAATCTGTTTGGTCGGGCCATACATAGGGTGATTTGATAAAACAGAGCACTTGGAAAATTTTGTTCCAAAACTCCCTAGTTCCCCAAAGACAGTCAATCATTCAAAAAATTATAAAGGGAAGGAAGAGGTTAGATAACTGATTATGTTTGTAAAATTTCAGCTTAATTTGCAGTGGAATGAGGTGATATATAACATAGCAAATACTTGAATGTTTAATGGTGATGTTTATCGAATGTTTATTGGTGATGTTCATCAAATGTTTAATGGTGATGTGTATCAAGTGTTTAATGGCGATATATCTCAAATGTTTAATGGTGTCTGAAATGTTTAATGGTGATATGTATCGAATATTGAATGGTAATGTTTATGAAATATTCAATGGGGATGCGTATAAAAGGTTTAATGGTGATATGTATTAAATCTTTAATGGTGATGCACAACAAATGTTAAACGGCGATCTATATTAAATTTTTAAAGCTGATGGATATCAAATGTTGGATGGGATGAGTATCAAATGTTCAATGGTGATGCGTATTAAATTAAATGGTGATGTGTATTAAATGATCAATGGTGATGTGTATTAAATTAAATGGTGATGTTTATTGAATGTTTAATGGTGATGTGTATCAAATGTTAAATGGTGATGTTTATCAAAGACAAAGCTGAATCTCTTGCCAATTAATTTATCATTCAGTTTTGTCAGATTCTGACTTATCTCCTTGTTCCATGTTTAGTTTGATAAATGACGGATATTATGTTTCTATTGTCTGGCAAGGTTTTGAGCAGCTTTCATTAATTTTTGACACTTAATTTCCTCTAACATTTCTTGATCATTTTCTTTCTCTGCTCTTGAAATGTTCCCTTCCTTTCCTCACTACAACATCTTTTCCTTCATTGAGTAACATAGAACCTAATTCAAGTTGACAGTTACCACAGACCTCAACACCTAAACTAGGAAATCTAGCAAAGGTTAAATAATGAATATCCGTAACTCACATAACTGAATAACCATAGCCTGCAAATGTACCAGAACTTACTACATTACAATTTATCTAAAATTATCTTTAAAAATAGATTTTATATACACTTATCTCAAAAAACTACGAACACAGAATTTGAGCATTGTTGGTTCCAAAACGACCGTAGAGACCAAAAGAATCCAGGAAAAAAAAACAAAAAAGCTTCTTAGATGGTGCCCAGTGAGGTGGTCATGTAAATCTTGAAGGTCGTGGAACCAAAAATGAGATAAGAAGTTCCAGGAGATACATACATGCACACGTATTCAGATGAGCAAAGAGAGAAGAATCTGTAGCACACTTGGCCTATTTGTGGGGTTACAGCAATTCAATATAGAGAAGGATAGATAAATGTGAATGTGTGTGTGTGTGTGTGTGTGTGTGTGTGTGTGTGTGTGTGGCTACGTACATGCAAAATGCTACTCAAAAGTTTTAGTGTGTGAACAGAATATAATATGGACTTCTTTCACTAACCTTTATCAGCAGTAACCTTTCTATGATACTGTATGTACGCCCAATGGAACTACTTTGAAGTTATATTGGTAGGTATGTTGCTACCTATCTACCCACCAACATATCTGCAATGTATAAAGATACAAATGTTAGAAACCATCAACTAAGACTGTCTCCAAAATGTACACATAATCACATGGACATGAACACTCATCTCAAAGAGAGAAGAATCGATGACAACTTGGCTGGCTGGTTGGGCCATTTGTGGGGCTTTGGAGATTTGATAAATTACGTCATGGAGAAAAATTGCTGACTGTATACAAAAGCAAACATTACAACTGGTTTGTCACTCAAAAGAAACTGTCACGTGACCAATGTAACTACCCTGTTGGGGGTGATCAATTGAAAAATTGGAAACCCCCCCCACTAAGAATCTATTTAGGGGGGATTTTTTCAAAAACAAAAAAGGCATTTTTCTCGGCATGATATGGAGTAAATGTTTTTTTTAGTTCCATCGTTGCAAACCCACTTGAAAACTAGAGGAATGTATGGTCAGTTTAGATTTTATTTTTGACACCATTACATAAGGTTTTACTCTAGGGATTGGATTTGCAGTGTAAATCTATGCTAAATTGATCCCCAGTTTGTTTCATCATTCATTTTAAGAAAATTCAAACTTTCTTAGTGATCACTTCCCAACAAAAGGCGAAAGAAGTAAATTATTCACTGTTCACCTCTTTTTCAATTTCTTTAATTGATCAATTACCAAACATGCTGCCAAAAGACATTGGTCACATGACAGTATCAATTAAGTGACTAACCAGACCTACTTTTGATATGGTTGTGTATATGTCTGTAATTATATGTATGTAAAAGAGTTAAAGCTGCTTTCACATACTATTTAGCAATGAGTTACTAACTCAACATAAGCTCCATGAACATTATATTCTTCTATCTATCTCAACTCTCATATTGCCATTCTATGATCACAGAGAGATGAGGATGAAAGAGGAAGAAGAATCAAATAAAAAAAAACAATACATTGTAGATATGATTTTACACATGAACTGGATGGCAATGTCATTAAGATAAGGTTTGACTAGTCAGTAAATCAAGACACAAATACCTACAAACATTTTCCTGAGTTGTCTTCATTGTTTACCGTTTAAATTTGTCAAATTATAAATAAATTAGCAAAGATACTTGTTATTGCCTGAGGAAAACAGAATCTCAAAGTAGTCAACAAAGCAAAAGATATGTTTTTTTATCCCTTTTTACATAACTTAACAATGCAAATAGAAAAATTATTATTTACAAAGAAACGTGAATTTTTACTTCCAATATGTACTGCTAACTGATTGTCATACATTGATGGCCTTCTTAGGTAGTGATCAAAGAAATTAACAAAAAACAAAGATAAACCTAAATAGCAGTTAAAAATTGCTAAAAATGGTTTACCATACTTCCCCCCCCCATGAAAATAATGGATTAATTACTTTCAAGTTTATCTTAACCTGATTAAGCTCCTGGGATATGTTGAATTTCTATCAATGAGAAAAGGGAAGTGGTAGACAGAAGCTCCCCTTTGCTATGAAATGACTTACATAGCATTTTTGTCAATGAGAATGGGTAAAGGGAGGAACAAAACCTCCAAGGATATAGCAACTGTAAAATTAACGAGGTCACATCGCCAAAAAAGCAATATCCAAAAACACCAAAAATCATTTTGTTGTAAGAAAAATGTGTGCCATTCATAAGAATAACGAAAATCCTGGTACAAAATTAATTTTTCCTTATGTTTAGAATCAAAAATTGTCTTGACAGTGACTTTTGGTGACCTCGAATGTGAGAAATTAATTTTTATTGATTTTCCATGTCTAATATCAAGTAATATTAGAAGAGGAACGTCCAATCCAAAGGAAAGGCTAAAATATTACTATAGATACTACTGGACAAAGGCTTTTCACATCTCCTGTGGCAATCATGATTGTACTTGTCTCTCTCTTCTATATATGATAATGTTGCATGATCCCCATGACAATGATGAAGACAAAAAAAAAATCAGTTAATTCAAATCTGGTGAAGTTGCCAGTTCAATGAAACACAGAATTGGAAATGATATATATAAAAAGGAATTATAATTTTTTCAATTTGTCAGTGCAAATAATTTATATCCTGTCAGATAATATTCTACAAATGAATGATATATATATAGAGAGAGAAAGAGTGAGATAGACAGACAGACAGACAGACAGACAGACTGACTGACAGCCAAATGTTTCATGGGACTGTACGCAGAATTTGATTCGGGGACCCCACCAATCTAGTACTCTTGTGGGACGTTCTGGAATGCTCTTGGGGTGCCTTTTGATGTCCAGAGAGTCCTTTGTAGCTGATTAGTTCATTTATGTATCAGACTGTCTCTCTCTCTCTCTCTCTCTCTCTCTCTCTCTCTCTATATATATATATATATATATATATATATATATATATATATATATATATATATATATATATATATATACATATATATATATTAGTCTCAAAAGTTTTTCATCTTTGAACACTAAACATGAAAAAAAAATTTTTTTTGATTTTCTGTCTTCAGTGCCCCATTTCCCATTATCTGTCAGTGCAATTTATATAATTTTCTTCAGGGTTTTTACCCTGTTTCACAAATACTTTGTTACTAAGGTACAATGTATAAATTGTCTCTGGTTGGGATCAGTTGTTTACCATGTAGCTGTTTTGGGGATTTTAAAAACAAAACAATTATATTAACATGGCACCCCAGCAGTGATCAAACACCACCTCCCATTCTCACTGTATAGCTTATGTCATACATGCAGTTTTTCATTTTATATACAGTATTATGTCTATTGTATATTGATATCATTTTATACTACATATCATTTATTTTTTGAGACAGGGCTTACTTACATAGGTTATTCAAAAATCATATTTAACAATGAGGGATCAGTAAATATAACAACTGACATGACTCATTGCTCGTGTCATTTCTATCGAATGTTCTCTCATGTGAATATATATATATAGTGCTGCCCACAAATAAGTACACCCCCACCACATGTTTACTTGAAGTTAATTTTCTTCTAAACCAAACATAGCAAAATTTTTTCTTCCATAACACAATCCAAACAGATATTATCGAGTATTTTTTACGACTCTGTTCTCAAAAATATGAATATGTTGCTGTCCAAAAATCTGTACACCCTACAAAAATAGTTTTTTCTCATTCTATACAGTAAGTATATTTTCAAAACATTATTGATCATTTTTTTCTAATAGGGGATTCAAATTAACTGAACTGTAAACAAAGTACACAATTTTAGAAATAGTTATAATAAAGTCATAGGTTTTGGTGGGTAGACGTTTAGTTTAGTAATGGCTCCACATGGGAAATAATTCTCTTCAGATTTGAAGGCACATGCAATTTATTCCCACAAACAGAACAATGACTACCAAAAATAGTTTGAAGTCTGAAGATGAGCAAAAACACGGTTACAAAATCGCAATGGAAGTGGAAATGTCAGTGACCAGGTTGACCGTCTGAGCTAACACCATGGTCCACTCATTTTATCAAGATATGGGTTGAGGATGACCCGAGAAAATTGGCTACGGATATTGGTAGCGAGGTCAAAGAACTTTGAGCCATGAATATTTTTCATTTATATATATCTACATATCAGTGTCCAGATATGTTTTCCATGCTGAAAAAGAAAAAGGAAAACAACCTGAGTGCAACATCAGTCTTTATTGCTCAGATCTTGGAACTATCTTAATTGGAATAGAAGAAAAAAGAATAAATCAATCTGTTCAAAGCCAACGAAAGATTACTGGATATGATATACACGCCAAGTAGGGCAGGGAGCACATACTGGTTGATAAGTGTATCAATCCTTTCCACTTTCTTTACTGAATTTGTCGTGCCGTGACATGTGTGACCTCATTCGTTCGAAAGAGGAATGTGCTGAATAGACTGAGAGATACGGTAGCAATTAAAGATTCTCTGAACGAGACTGGCTCTCATGGCTGACATTGAATTTGGGGCACAAACAAGCCCGTTCAAAGTTTGCACGGGAGAATAAAGATAAAGATTCAATATTTTGAGGCAGCACACTGTGGTTAGATGGAACAAATCAACCTATTTTGGTTTGCTGGAATCCAACAAGTGTGGTCTGGTCATTGGAAGGTATACAAGGTAAAGTGTTTGGAATCAACAGTTAAGCATGATGATTGAAAACATTATGGTCTGGAGTTACAGGAGCTCTAATGGCACTGATAAGCTACATTTCATCAACAGAATCCTGAATGCAGAAGGTTACATTGATATGTTGAAAGAAAATATTGCTTTCATTAAAATACTAAAGAGGCGTGTTTCAGTATGACATTGCTCAAAAACACTCCACTAAAAAAAACACCCTACATTTTGAAGAAGCATAAAGTTTACAGTATTGATGGATTTGAATCCAATTGAGTACTTGTGGAGTGTACTGAAATGAAAAGTAGAAGAACTATAACCCGTCCAACAAGATAGATTTGTAAGAATACCTATTGTTGGAGGTGAAAAACATTCCATTGACTCTGCAAATCTAGTTGAATAAATGTCATCAAGACTGCAATCAGAATCAGAAAATAAAGGCAGTCACACAAAATATTGATTTTAAATAAACTTCTTTCATAGAGATGGACTAATTTTTAGACAGCAACATATACATACTTTTGGGCAACAGAGTTCCGATGCTGCAGAGTTTCTTCATAAAAAAAAACCCTGATGATATTTATTTTGATAATGTAATGTTCCCCCAGAAATAATAAAATCCTGATGTACTTGATTTAGAAGAAAATTACTTTTTTATAAAAATGTAGTGGGGCTGTTATCATTTATTGGTAACTCACGACTAAGAACTATATTTCATTTGGTACTGCTGTTAACCAAGTGTAACATAACAGAATGATGACGGAGGAGAGATGCAGAACTAATCAATTATGCGTCAATAATTTTTTTACCAGTATTAATTATCAGAAGTGCCGCAGAATGGCATCATTTGCCCTCACCAAGCCAATAGAAGTGTAGCCTTTTCTCAACGTAATTTTTAATATACCTCAAGGAAGTTAGTTTTGACTCTGGAGTAAGTACAGCATTTCTCTGCCTCACTGGGGCACATGGATTGAGATGTTTACTTCCCCTCTCCTTCTGTCTGTCTGTAGAATCAAGTGCCCGTGACTCATGACCATAGTATATACCTTTTCTTTTGCTCTCTCTCTCTTTCTCTCATGTACCTTTTTTTTTGCCTGGAAGTGTCGCCGCTGTTATATTTTGATGCTTCCACCTCTGTTTGCAACCCCAGAAATAAATATCTCAAAACTAGAATTAACCAGTGACGTTTGATTCCTCTTTTGACATGCAAGTCCATTACAATCCCAAACCTGTACATTGCCAATACAGGTACTCAAGAAGCAAATCAAACATCCTCAGATTGTATAAACAAAATAAAGAAATGTGTTGTATGGGACCCTAACCCTTGCACACAAGGAAGTAGCCTAAATGCAGTTCTGCTCCATCTGAGCTAGTGACACTCAGGCAAGTTCAGGAAATGTTAGAAAAAGCACACATATTGCTCACCTCTATTCAGTGATGATAGGCATAAATATTTGCATATGTATCTGTATATGTGCATGTGCTCCCTATGCAAAACATTAGAATGGACAGTTTATGTACGACAAAACATGAAAATTATAAATACATTTGAGTAAGAACTATATTTTATTCAATGCCAGTGTTAACTGAGTAGTGAATCAAACAGCCCCAGATTGCATAAATAAAGAAAGAAATGAGTCTTATGTGGGACACAAATCAGCATCCACCAGGAAACAGCCTAAATTCACCTCCACTCTTCTGAGCTAATGATATGAGTGTTTTCTCTATTACCTGAACTTGCCAGGGCACTCTTGGCTAGGATGGTTAGAGCAGGGACACAATTAGGCTGCTTCCTGGCTGAGACAGACTTGGGTCCTGAACGGCACTCATTTCTTTATTTATTCATACGATTTATGCCTGTTTGATTCGCTATTCATTTAACGCTGGTGCCAATTGAAATATAGTTCCTACTCAGATGTCTTAAAAATTTTCACATTCTGTCTGCAATAAACTGTCCATTCAACTGATACGTATATATATATATATTTCCCTTCTTATTTTCCAATCATATGGTCACATTTTTTGTTTTGCAGTTTCTTTGTATCTTTAAATACTTGGCGTTTGCACTCACGCGGTATGATATTACATGACTTTTTTTACTTGAAAAAACAAATTTTTCTATTTTGTTTCATTTAAAATTATTTCTTCAAAAGAGCCAAACAGTAAAACATGTGAGTATATTAAAGTTGATTTAAATACTACTATTTTCCGTATTGCAGGATATCATATCCACATACTTATCAGATATATATATATATATATATATATAAACCTACATCTTTCATTCATGTAGATTTATTGTATCATTAATCCATCAAGCAAAATCTTTTCCTTAGCATTTTACAACTTTACACCACCTTTCAGGTAAATTGCATTTTCTATTATAAAATGATTTGGGTATCTTGAAGTGGTTGGAACCACAAGTCAGACAAGGTATGTTACATAGAGTAAAATAAATGTAAGTCTGAGGGTGACAGGTCTGAAGAATTCGGAATTAGATTGCAGGCTCTGAAACCCCAATATAATATTGCAACATTGTTGGGGCTTTTACTTGGTTGATCAGCCTTGGCCGTTGATCAAATGATCATATGTTTACGTTCCTATTTTGTTGCATGCGTTGATCGAAACAGGAATAACCACAGACTTTTCTTATGGTTTTTGGTACATTCTTTAATAGTTGATATACATACACTCAAAAGTCACTCACAAGAAACTGTCATGCAAACAAAATCTTTTGACAGCATGTCATGGCTGGGGATGATCAATCAGAAAATTGAAAAACAGGGTGATCAATGAATAAGTTACTTCTCTTATCTTTTGTTATCCCATGATCGTCTAAAAAAAACTGAATTTTCACCAAGAAGTACTGACATAAACTAAGGGTTTGATTTAGCATAGATCTACATTGCAAGCTCATTTAAAGGAGGAATTTTTAAAAGGAAGATTTTTTTCCCCAGATATAATATAGAGTAAATGTTGAAAATTTCAACCCTCTAGCTCCATTGCTGCAGCCTGCATGTATGATGCATACATAGCCATCCATCCAGCTGGACCAACTTGAGAACTGAAGAAACTTATGCTGACAATTTCAGTCACCGGTTTTCTTATAGTTTCCAGTTCAGAAGGAGAGAGAAATGCTTTTTGTTGCATAGTCTCATATATTCCCAACTGCGAGAGGATCATGGCTGGAAGGGACTCCCATTTTGTATCAGTCCTGTTTCTCAGCCTTATGCCCTTGGATCTAGACCTGCCACACTGCTCTCTCTTCCATCCTCCCAGTGTTCTTTTAGCATCATCTTAGTGTCTTCTCTCTCTCACCCTTTCTCTCTCTCTCTCTCTGCAGGACTGCATTGGTCAGTCTCTATATATATCACATTTTGTTTTTGTCACGTTATTATTCTGACTCTCTCGTTTCAGGTATGGACTTTGTGATTGCCATTGCAAATATATGTGTTAGTCAGGTAATACTCTTGGGGTGTGGTCTACAATATAACCTTTATTGCTGTGCCCCATAAGATGACAATTATGGCGGTGTCTTACAATATCACATGTATCCCCAAAAATAACAATATGATACTTTTTGAAATATTCATCAACGATTCATAAACAGCTTCTTTGTCACTCCTGAGATTACCAATGCAATAAACTGCTTCATCATCTTACTTTTTTATTGGCCTGTGATCGCTGTCTTAGCTGTGCAACATGAAGATTTCTTGTTTTCAGTTGCTGAGTTTTTGCTTTATTTAGAATTCGGGTTAGAGAGAGAACGAGAGGCTGAAGGAGGGCTTTGGCTAACTCTAACCCCCGAATGTTTCCCCTGGGACACCATGTCCACTTCAACATGGCTGATTATCATCTTTTATATGCACTGATGTTTAAAAATACTTAGTTGCACCAATACTTAATCTGACATTGTACTGTATTATATCTCAAGTGACTATCTCCACCAAAAAGGCAAGAAGAGAAAAATAAGTATTTAAACACCAATTGATTTTACTTTCCATAAATTTATGTAGAACCCATTTTAATTGCTTTTTGATTTTCTCAAGATTTGTGAACAACATCTACAGTAGACTGATTGAGCAAGCAATAAAGAGCCAAATAAATATCAAAGGCACTTCTAACATATCCCTAACATTCTTCAAAAATGACTATAGGAACTTTTGCAACGTGGCATATTCATTTATTGCAGAAATTATTTCCACAATCCATTTGGTAGAACAGAGGATTTTTTTTATATACAATCAGTACAAGTTGGAAAAGGTTTAATAATCAAAATTAAGAAAACTGTGAATTAAGGAATAAGATGAAAAAGTTAATCGACATATTTTAATGCAATTAATCACAATATTGCAGAATGGGATAATTTTCCAGTCAGGCTCTTAATTGATCGTCTTCTCTCGACTCCCAGATTCCAAACTCTTTCCTCTGTTTGTGATTCCCGGTAGTTATTTTAATTTCCGCCTTATAATTGTCAGACAAAATATTCTAATTTTCCTGAAATTCATCCAGTTGGATTATAAATATGATTATTATTTTTGTTTTAACAACATATTCTGGCAGAGAGTTCCTTGTGTTTGCTGATCGGACAGGAATGTAATGATGTTGATGTATTATTTTCCGGCTGATCATAATAGTTTGAATAAGATGATGGTCATCTGGCATTATCAGAAAGAAGCTTTTCTTCAGCATAAAAAATTTTCTTTTGCTGCGGAAAAGTTTATGCGTGGAGAAGGTACTTGTTAAGCACATTGTAATATGTTTGTGTACATCTGAATGGTGTCAGTGCGAATGGTAGAATATATTCTTGTTTTGAATGGCTTAATTTCCAACAGAATGTTTGTGATTTGGATTATTATCCATTCTGATTGGTCCATAAATGTAATTTGCCTTGCTGCAATTGGTTGAGACAATATAAATTTGAGTTTGGATTTATTTTTGATGGCCTAACTGTCTGGTTTCTTTTGATCCAATTTCCGAGTATCCAAGTACAGTCAAGCGTTTTTGTAATTGTTGATCTGGAAGTGGTAGCAATCACTCCTACACACACACACACACACACACACACACACACACAGAGTAATAGTGAGTATACATATATATATAAATATATATATATATATATACATATATATATATATATATATATATATACACATATGTATATATATATATATATATAGTCACAATTACTATGCATGCTATTTATTGCTATTATCAATATTCCCACTCTTTCAACCTCCATAGGATATTTTCAAATCTGCTGAAGATATTTACCCATTTCCTGGCATCAATAATGTATCCTGTATTTATATTTGATAAGACAAATTATGGAAAATAGATCTACATACAAATGAAGCTTTGGCACTTACATATATCTTACAAAGATATTCAGTAATGAATTTTTAGATATGTCCACACATCCCAATGAGACACTTTGCGGTTGGTCAGTCAGTCAGTCAGTGGGTCCCAGTTATATTAAAGAATAGAAATAGGAAGGAAGTCTCATGTCATAATAGAAAATACAAGTACGGCATTTTTGTATTTTAAGACAATCCACAAATAGACAGAAGCGCCAAAAATGGCCATTTACAATTTTTATTGAAGTATATATTCTCAGAATATTTTTATTAGGCACTATTTTACAAGTATGAGAATCAATTGACTCAAAAAAAGACCAATTGCTCCTCTTCTTTTTCCTCCTGCTTACTATCATGGATGGTGGATGCATCTTTGAACATATCGTTCTTGTTTGAACCATAAATTTGATTATTATCTATTAGTGTATATCATATACTATTTATTTGGAATAATTTACTTTTCATTCTGAGGTCACACACAAAAACTTGGACTGCTGCCTGGAATTAAAACACTTCTTCTTGGCTGAGACCTGTGAGTGATATACTCTTCAGCCTTTGAAGTACAGAATAGATGTTTGTTTTAGTTTAATCAAAAGGGATTTCACAGTTCTCCAATAGTTGTTTCTTACTCTCCACACACTCAGAATATCCCATGTAAGGTCCTGGTATTTATTATTATGCACACTTTTATGCTTACTTTCAAATTTGCTTATAGATCTACATCCATTATTTGACACAGGTTTCCTTTCTTTTCTAATTACAAAATTGACTTGTTTTATCAATTGGACGGGATAATTACTGACATGGAAATACCATTATCACCATTCTTGAAATTAACTTTGTTTAAATAGCTCTAATCGTAACAATGTATGTTGTTGACTAATTCGATTGATCTTGAAATTTTTACTTCTTGGTCTTCTTTTGATGTCCTTCTCTTTTGTTTTCTTCATTGATTGTTATGCCTTTGATTTCAAAGTTTCATCAAGAATTGTATTTCTTTCATCTGAATTATGTTGAAATCATTGATATTTTTTAGAGATGCAACTGATCTCATTAAATTTGCATAGTATTTGAAGTTCATTTTTCTTTTATTGCATTTAATTACTGTATCTAGACCTCAGATGATTCTAGACTTCTTTTTCATGGTATCAAAATTATAGACAGTAATAACATGCAAAGCAGTATAAGTAATACTCAACAGTATTATTCTCCAAAGTAAACAACTGAAAAATTGTAGCCATCACAGATGGCAAAGGATTCTATCCTTTTCTTTTCATATGTGTATCTGTTGTTTGTTTGATAGTTTGCACCAGCACTCCAGGCCATACCGTTTTGTCTACAGATTTGATCGGCATCAATACTCCTCTAGACCCATTCTAAAAATGCTTCTTTTAATTTTTAGAAAAAAGGCTTTTTTGAACATTTTGAAGCCTCATTTTGACAGATTTATATGTTTGTTCATTTGTTCCAGTACTACTGGCCATACTGTTTTGTCTACAGACTTGAAAATTGGCATGTACTCAACTATACCCTTAAAATAAATTTTTTTATTTTTTGAAAAACTCTCATTCGACCTTTAAGCGCCTCACTCTGATGGGTTTACAAATAACATCTATATTTTCCAGAATCTAGATATTCTTTCACCCAACTTTAGATGTTTCCCAGCAGAAAACACCAATGATGTCATTGATAGAATTTATTCTAATCAAATTTATTCTTCAACGGAATATTTTTACTTGACTTCAAATTTTTCCATTATTCAATTGACTGAGATAGTGAGTCTTCATTTGCTTTTATCACATTTAATCACTGATTCTAGACCTCTAATGTTTCTAGACTTCTTTTCCATTATACCAAAATTATTGGTTGTAATAACAAAATAGTAAAAGTGTTACTTGACAATATTATTCCCTGAAGTAAGCAATAAAGATTAAGACTAAGTAACTTAAGCTCCTGTTCAAATTTCACCACTTCTTTTCATCTTCTTATCATATCTGGTGGTAATTCGTATTATTATTATTTTAGACTTGTTCAACATCTCTATAAGTACTTTGTCCCCTGGTGATTGACATTTCTCATTTTTAATCAATTCTCATGAAAGAAAAAAAAATATTCACAGTTTTCCTTCAAGCGGTACGTTCTTTTTTTAGTCATCAATAAACAATCATGTATTCTTTGTTCAATCCATTCTCCTGATTAATATAAAATTATGTCATCAGTGTTCACATGCATGAGATCATAGATTAAAATAAATGTTTTAGATACGAGTTATAGCTTCACTCCTAGTGATCTCTCTTCTCTTCGAGTGGTCCTCCCTTATCCGCAGTTCCCCTTCAAGTGGTCCTCCCTTATCTGCGGTTCCCCTTACAGTGGTTCTCCCTTATCCACAGCTTCCCTTCCTGTGCCAACCCCTCCCATATGTGTTTCCCCTTTCAGTGGTACGTTGACGCATCATTAGAATCACATTCTTGTTTATTTCATGCATATTCACGCCATGTATGCTGGTTAACACTGGAGATTGAGTGACAACAAGTCTATTCAATACTCTAACACTGTCCTTAGTGTTTCAGCCATTCTCAGCAGTGCTGTCATTTGGATGGTTTCAATTCTCCTTCATATCTACTGTTCTTCCAATCGTTTAGGGCCCTTTCAGACTGTTCCAAGTGCTCTTGAAATTGTTGACTTGGAGTAGGTTTGATGAGAACAGGGCATCTGAGAGGGGGTTGCAGCCGGGTCCTCATGAGAGCGGGGAGGGGGGGACTTTCATGGGTAGAGCTGTGTATCAAAACTTCTGGGTCAATACAATATAGATGGACTTTATGGAAGGAAAATTAAAACTAAGAACATTAGAGGGAAGAACAACAAGAAGAGCATTTGTAATAATAAAAGGCACAAACAACATCCTAGATGAGAATTCCTTCAAAATGAATGAAAGAAAAAAAAATAGTATGAAGAACATGGCAGAAAATATTCCAGGAAGGGGCTTCTTCTCTCAAAGAACTGTCATCCATTCGAAGAAATTAATGGATCACGTTCCAGAAATAATAGAAACTAAAACAGTGAACAGCTTTCAAAAAGAGGATTATAATCACAAAACTAACATAGAATAAAACATCAACCAATTAGAAATTCTTGAAAAAAGAAAAAAAAAAACGTGGATCCTCAGAGATCATATGTGAAACTGTGGCTGGCAGAAAATGAGATTGCATGAGAAACTATTGCCAATCAGAAAGTTCTTGCTCCATGATGCCCACAATAGAGATGTTTGGTGAATCTTGAAGAAGGTCTACATCCAACGACAGATGTTATGATAATAACAATAATAATAGTAATAATAATAGTGATGATGATCAGTCATATTTATTTCTTGAAGTTGCTTACTGTTTTCATTATCAGTACACTTAGGTCGGGCTATACGAAGGAGTTCATTTTTGGGGATTATTTTATGAATTGTGACAGTATACTTTATAAATTTTGTTATTGTTTCCTTTGTTTATTGCAAATTACTTTTTTTTCTCAGATTCTATCAACATTTTTTTATCATTTTGAATGCTTGTATTGCATTTCTTCTCATACTTCTTTCTTCTAGTATAGTTAGTTTTAGTTCTTGAAGTCTGTTTTATCAGACCTGCCAACTTCTGAAGAAAAAAAAACTAGAGATTTCATCCCAAATCTGGAGATTTTGGGGTGATCCTAAAAAAGTAAAAATAGATGCTGATCCTTTAATCGAGACATTCATTCTTATGAGCATTGTTATAGTTGAGTGTTGCATTCTGGGCTTTTATTAGAAGGTCATCATCTGGTAGCTATTTGTGGCACAGGATTTTAAATCTTGACTTCATGGCTAAAATTCTTGATAAAGTGCCATTTAAGATCATTGATTAGTGACTATCAGTTTTATTTTTGCTGACAATAGTCAAAACAGTCCCTCTTTTTCTATATCACTGTGTGGAAAAAGCAAAATCTACAAGATTGAAAAGATTACAAAAGAACAGAGCAAAAGTTGTTAAAATTGTTTCAAATGGTTGTTTTTGAAAGTTTGAAACTAAGATGTTGAAACTGTGTGGAATGGACATCGACTCATGAGATCTTAAGATCAGAGCAAAAATCATGTGACACACAAGAAAACCATAAGTCTACTTCAATTCAATGCCTTTCTTTCCATGTTTTCTAGATCTGTGATTTCTTTTGGGAGGTCTTGATTCCACGATTGGACTGCGTAGTCTAAGTGTGGCCTGATATATGTTGTGTTTAGTATCTTATATGTTTTCAATTCTTGGTAGTCAAATCAAGAATGCCAGAGATTGAGAGTGTTTGTGTGGTCTGTGTGGGTGGGGTGATATCTAAAATAGTTTTTCACCACCTCATGAAATTCCTCTCGGAAGCCCCTGGAAATGAATGCTAATACCATTTATTACAACTTGTTATGAACAAATTTGTTTTTTCTTAATCAATGCTGTATTTTTTTAAATGGCCAAGTCACAATTTACAGCTGTTAATAACATTTTTTAAATTTGTCGTTTTAAAATGAATTCATCCTCTAATCCTAAATTACTAAGAGCGGTCAATTCTGTAAATCATTACTACAAAACTTATTAAGTTAGTCTTCTCAAACTTCGATGTATTTATTAGAAATTGTCTATCAGAACTGTCAACATAGGTTTCTCAAGTTTTCAAGTTGGTCTGGCTGGCAAGCAAATGTTATAAAGTGAGTAAAGGTAAGTTAATATACATTTTTTCTATACTATATCTGAAACCAAATTCCACAAATTTTATTGGCAACCATCAGTCAAATCTGTCAATATAGGTTTCTTCAGTTTTCATGTTGGTCTGGCTGGTTGGCTGAATATGTTTTAATCACAGACTACACCAATGGAGCTGGAGGGCTGAAAACTATTTACTCCTTACTATGTCTAGAAAATTTTTTTCTCAAATCCCCACTTGAATAGGTTTTCAGAGGGGGGGGGTCAATTTGCAATGTGAGTTTTTTGCTAAATTGATCCCTTAGTTTGTGTCCAGCAGTATTCATGCTTGTTTTTTGAAAATTCAAAATTTTCGTGAATCACTGCCCAACAAAATCTGAGAGAGGTAACTTTATTCAATGATCGCCACTTTTCCAAATTTTTTAATTAATCGTCCCAACATGACATGTTGCCAACAGGCATTGGTCCTGTGACAGTTTACAGTTCTTTCTTTCTCTCTCAAGATGTGATAAATATAGTTCTGAGTATAGAAAACAGAAATAAGGGTTGAGTTATCTAAGGTTCTCTGTTTGGAAGTAATCTTTGATAAAAGGTTTAGCCTTGTGAATAGAAACTAGTTTGAGATTTAGATCACAATTTTTTTTTTCATATCAACTAATCTAGTACCTTTGAAAACCACAATAATCAAATGTTTAATAACAGTTACCATTTGATGCTTTGATAAAACTTATGGGGTTGAATGGCTGTAAGAGACCAAAACAGTTTTAGGTTCTATTCCAAGTGCTGTTTCATTGCTTGGTAATTAGTGGACAGCTTTTTTCAACTCATTGAACCCTTTCTCAGAATAGTCAGTCTACATGTATGTCTTATTCTTTGTGATTCTTATTATCTTCATCACTATCATTGAATCACTATAGCCCAACAAATGTCCGGCCCAACCAGCCAGCCGAGTGGGCAATAGTTGTATCAACATAACCCTATAAAAAGCTTGCCTGATTCACCAGCCAAGTTGGCCATAGATTCTTCTCTTTGCTTGTCAATGTGTCTGTGTTTCTCCAGGCACTTAGGGTCTCATTTTTGAGGCTACAACTTTGAAACTTTGCACAAGAACACCACTAAGTACCATCTAAAAATATTCTTTTGTTTTTTCAAAACAATGCTTTTCGGGGTCTCTATGGTAATATTGGACGTACAACGCCCAAATCTTGCGCTGGTATTTTGTGGATAATTTAGGATAGAAAAATCTATTTTTTTAGATAATTTTTGATGGAAGATTTTTTTTGAATAATTTTCGATAAAAGATCTATTTTTTTTTTGATAAGATTTGATAAAATTTTTTTCAGAAAACTTTTGACAAAAAATCTGTTTTTTTAGATAATCTTTGATAAAAGATCTATTTTTTACATAATTCTGTTACCATAATTCATTTATGTGAGGGATAGATATAAACATTAAAATTACTGATATCAGTATTATTTCAGTCATATTCATTATTTTTCATAATATCATTATCATTGTCAATGTGTTCATCAGTTGATGATTGATTTCTCTTCATTTTTTTTTTAAATTTATTTTCATTACTTTCACTCAAAAGGGCCTGAAATTTTTTCCATCTATATGTAGTTTTCAGATTTTTCAATCATCATCATCATCATCATCATCATCATCATCATCATCATCATCATCATCATCATCATCATCATCATCATCATCATCATCATCATCATCATCATCATCATCATCATCATCAGTTTTTTCTTCCATCAAAAACAACAGCAATATCAGCATTGTTAGTTTCACTTTCATAACCACCACCACCACCATCATCATCATCATTTTTTCCTCTATATTATTCAATATTTATATCTTTGGCTTCATTAATTACATTTAATAGTGGCCCATGTAAAATCCGTGTCATTTCTAAATGACAATCATTTTCAAGATTTTATTCAAAAAATTTTTTTCGTTCATTTCAGGAGCTGAATGCCTCGGCAAAACAAAGCAAAGGCCGAAAGTTTGCCAAATCTGTCCTTTTTATAATGAACTAAAAACATGACATTCTCTGCGATTTTTCATGCATGTTCAATGAATACATTTCCATTATATTTGTCAAAATGTTTCCCGTCAAGATGGAGGCTAATGCCAAGATATTTTTGGTGGAGGCTTCTCTTATTTTTCATTTCATTCCAGTTAATGGGCTGAACTGACAGATAACAATTCCCAAGATCCAAACACTATGCCTGATCTGAACTAGATGACTCCACAGTTTTGTCTAGCTTATTCTCTTTAAGAGTATTTCAGTATTGAAAAGCTTTCTCTTTATTTATTTATTTATCAGAGATAGGCAAGATAAACAGTAAATAAAAAGCATAAATACAATGTGCTTTATTATCCAGCAGAGATTCCTTTCTATTTATTTAGGTAATTCATTATCCCACTTTATCATATTAGGAGCCTCTCCCTCCAACATTTAGGGCAGAGATTCCCAACCTGGGGGCTGCAGGCCCATGTGGATCCACAGAGGTATAACTGGGAGTTTGTGGGCAGATCTTTCAAAAGCCTGAATTTCATGAGCTTGTTGAGTGACATAGCAAGAGATTGATGGGGATGGGTGGAGAGCTTGGCCTCTTGACCCCCCCCCCCAACATTCAGTGAAATTTGTTATTTCATGATGTTAATAGCAATGCAGTAGTGAACTACTATTCATGAAGCTTTTGGGGGAACTCCTCCCTTTAGGGTCTGGGGACAATTAAAAATTACTTCCTCCAATGCAATTCAATGTATGCCATATAACTATTCATCTTATCACAATTTGAAGAACTACGAAAAGTGTCAAAGGTTAGCAAATGGGTCCCTCATGTCCTGTCCATAGCAAATAGCCAACAACATTCCGGTTGTCATGAATCACTGCATTTTTGGCAAGTGCTTTTTTTGGATAGAGTTATTTTTCAGGATGAGGAACAGATCCCATGATAGACCTGCATCCTAGCTTAGTGATGACTTTCATCCAAAGAACATGTCTACTAATTACTTTCATGTTTTGTTCCTAATAGAGTGGCAAAGCCTGACATCAGGACTGGATTTCCAGCTCCACTAGGGAAAGAATTCATACTGAAATAGTATTTAGAGAATCTTGCTTGTTACTTTGATTATCGTTTCTTTATTATTTTGACGACAATTTTGTATATTTTGTCAGTATATGACATCAAGTTTATACTTCATACCGTCATTTTACTGACTTTCCACCCGTTTCTCCTCTAGAATTTTTGAGCAGACAATGTTTTGTACCTGACTCCAATCATCGATCAGACCGTCACTGTTGCAAATATTGCAGATTCCATAAAGATGAGAGACCATTCCGACTTTGGAAGACATTAATAAACTAAATATGATACATCCTGATAACTTAGAAGAAATATTTTTAGGCTAAGCTTTACTGCATGTTTATTGTCCATTAAGTAAAACTAAGCATCAGCGATTATAGACATGGAAATATTCTGAGTGGAGATCGTTCGAAATAAATGAAGGAAATCATTAACTTGGCACAATGTTAAGCTGAAATAGGAAAAAAAACAGAATATAATAATTCTTTGAATGGGAGATTTAATATTTTATGGCATCTCTCAATGAAAGCCACGTTTATACAGTAAAGATAGAATGAGTATTTCTTTTACCAAAAGTTTGTAGTTCTAGTAACTTAACAGTATGAAAAGAAGTTGTTCAAGCCAAGGGGCAATAGAAAAAGTAAGGACTGTCAAGGCCAATTTGAATGGTCATGTCCCAAAAAAGTCAGCATAAACCAACCTCCCCACCAAAGTGAGAGAGAGGCACTTGAGATACAACTTGCAGGAACTAAGAATCAAACATTTATGAATCGCAACAGCGGAAAATTTGTCATAACGTAATCATGGCTCTTGCTTATAAAAGAAAAAATGAAAACTGAAACATTACACCATAAAGATAAAAACAAATGCAGAAGAATAAATTTGAAACATTTCATTCAGTTGGAAAATGGTATTGACTAACTTGTTGAAATATTACAAATAAAAACAAATAGCTCATTCGCCACAAAGAAAAAATATTTATTCAACTAAAAGTTATAATGAAGATGTTTACTCATGCTATTTTTTTTTACTAAAGTGAGCACCCTGAGTTTCTTTATAAAGAATCACTCTAGAATGGCAAAATCAATCTTCAAGACCATAGAAAATCCTATAAGTCCTAAAAGGAAGAGTATACAACAACCACTGCATCCTCCTGATAGTCATGTATGGAGCTGAAATGGAACCTAACCAAGAGACATGCCCGTAAACTGAGAACCATGCAATGTGTACATGAAAGAATCATGCTCAACCTCATATAGAGAGACCAGAAGACAACAGAGTATATCAGGGAAAAAACAGGAGTATGAGACATCAGCGAAACCATTAGGAAATTCAAATGGCAATGGGCTGGACATGTTGCAAGAATGGCAGATGACTGATGAAATGAGGCTAGCAGAATTTGAGACGGCGAATTTGAGATCAGAAGATATTGGCTCTGCAACGCCCACAATAAAGAGATGTGGCAAATCCTGGGGAAGGTCAATGTCCAACGACGGATGATAAAATACTGATGATGATGATGATGATGATGATGATGATGATATATAAACCATGATATGATGAGCATGTGGATACAATATCAAACAATATCATTAAGTGGACAAAAAGAAAAATAGTAGTATTTGAATCATGTGGTATGATATTGCGTGACATTACTCACTTGAAAGAACAAACTTTTCAATATTATTCCATTTGAAATTACTACTTTGAATAAGCCAAAAGGCGAAACATGATAGTATAATAAACTTGATTTAAATACTATTTTTAATACTACTTTCCTTACTTTCCACTTAGGAATCAATAAACAACTCACTCTTTGTAGTTTGGTCTGTGATTGCAAAAAGCTCGAGTAGACAGCCCTGTTGTGTGACTCTTGGATTTTGTCTCTTTTCTGTATTTATTTATCTTCATGTTTTTTGATAGGTCTTCCTTTTTCTCCCAGTTCTAGAAAAAAACAATATTAGCTCACTTTTGAAATGTTTGAAAATTTCCGAAATCTAAAACCGTCATGACACTAACCTCTTTTAGCTGCATGCTGTGTTTGGGTGTGACCAATTCAAAAGATTGGAAAAAAGAGCGATCAATGAATAAGTAACTTCTCTTGCTTCCTGTTGGATCATTTGGAAACTTATTGAAAAAATTTCCAGAAAACAAGCATGAATCTTGCAGGAAACAAACGAATGGACTTATTTAGTTCAAAATTACATTGTAACCAGGGAGATCTATCTGGGGAGATTTCAAAGAAAGTTTGTTTTTTTAGACATCATATGTATATCTAGATTTTCAGCACTCTAGCTCTATTTGTGTTGCCTGTATACATGCCATGTGCATAGCTAGCCAGCCAGCATCACTTAAAAACTGGAGAAACCTATATTGACTGTTTTGGTTGATGGTTTTTAATATTTGAATCTGATATTGATAGAAAAACCAAATCAACATAATCCCCCAATCTGCTGAAAGAAAAGTATTTCAGAATTCAGAATATATTACCACAGAGAAAGCAAGAATAACACAAGTGTACAATTCTCAAGCGCTGAATGAGGATTAAAGCCAATGTCAGAAATCATTTTACTTTTAACTGTATAGGATTGTTGATTTCAATGTGATTTTAGTATATATTGTTTAAAATATCACTTTCCTGTTTATTGAATTTCTGCGGGCACACAAATGTCATGCCCAACTAATCAGCCAAGTGGGCGACTGATTCTTCTATCTTTGCTCATCTATGTGTGTGTATGTGTGTGTGTGTGTGTGTATGTGCGTGTATGTGCGTGCGTGTGTGTGCATGTGTGTGTGTTTGTATGTGCGTGTATGTGCGTGTGTGTGGGTGCATGTGTGTGTGTGTGTGTGTGTGTCTTCAGCTACTCTTGGACATATTTTGGAGTCTACAACCTTGAAAATGTGCATGAGTACACCATCTAAAAACGTTTTACTGTTTCTTCAAAAAAGTGCTTTTTCAGGTCTCGATGGTCATTTCTGGACCAAACAATGCCTAAATCTCATGCAGGTATTTTTTTTAGATAATTTTTGATAGAAAATCCATCTTTTTTAGATAATTTTAGATAACTTTTTTGATAATTAGCTCTGATATCCTGATAATTTGTTTGAGAATTAGTTCTGGTACACATGAGGTCTATGATGATTCATATGTGCGAGGAACAGGTATTGTAGTTAGAATACAAAAATTCTACCCAATGAGCAAATATTGAAAGATAAGAAAGATAAAATTATATTCAGGACTGATCAGCTTCAAGTTCAGTGCACTAAAATCAGCACAGCTTAATCAATTTATATGATGCAAAACTAACTTTATTAAGGGATGTGAACATCACTGCCAAGTACTGATTTATTTTAGATCAACCTTAATCAATCTGACCAAAATAAAATAATCAAAATTATCATTATGCAATTAAAAATGTATTTTAATTCAGTTTTTAGCTTTTGGGGTCTGTTTTGCAATTTAACACATTCTTTCACTTCTCTATCCTTCTTTTTGCAATCATCATCTAATTTCTTTCTATCTCATTCTCTTTTTTTCTTTCTTTTTCAAGATTTTAATCACCGATTCTCACCACAGGATTACTGTTGTAAGGTTTAGGTTATTCACGTGTTCTTATATTTATATCTATCTATCTATCTATGTATCTATCAATCTGAACTTTGCCCAGCCCTTACCATTCATAGGAGAAAATATTTTTCTTATTTTTTGGAAATTCCCCTAAAAAAAGATTCTTAGAGGGTGTTTCAATATGCAATGTGAGTTGATGCTAAATTGGTCATTAGTTTTTGAAAATTCAGATCTTTTTTAGTGATCAGCAGCAGCTTCAAATCAATACTTAAAAAATTCTTACTTTCCATAAAAAAAAATGATAGTTTTAAATATTTGATAGATATTATGAAAATTTGATCACTAAAAGTTATTTGTTTTGAGTTAAGCAACAAAATAAATAACTTTTAGTGATCACAGGCCAACAAATGGCAAGAAAAGTAACTTATTGCTTTCCCCTCTTTAACTTCTCATCGACCCTGCATATATGGGTTATGGTGATCTATAATTTTCCTTAGAATGTTTTTTCTCTTTGCTATTTCTGCCCAATCTCCATACAATAGCATCATCTTCAAATATCTACTGATTTATTTATTCTTGCTGACCATGTGTCGTCAGCTAAATTTTAGTTGAGTTTTCATAAAATATTTTTGAACTATCATTTCAAGTAAGTGTTTTTCAAGTATTGATTTTTCTACTTGTTTTACTAAAAAATCTACCTTGAGGCCATAAAAAATGAAGAAAAAATTCTTGATCATTCAATTAGTAGCAACCTCAGCCACACAACTTTCAAAAAATACACATCTTCAGATTCTGCAGTAAAATCAAATTTTCAAGGCTATCAAATAATTGATATCACTATCAAGATATAAAAACTTTCTGATGTAACTAGGTTCATTTGCATATTCACCATTGGTGGTCTCATCTCTATCTCTGTTTTGTCCAAGTTTACTATTTTGCTGTGTTTTGTCTCTCTTGGCCTTAATATGATTGGTTCTTCATTACTTAATTAATCTAGGAAGTCATTAAGAAAGATTCAGTTTCTCTCAGCATATATTCTCCTCACAACCATTATATCATTTCATCAGCAAGTCCTCTTGAAACAAGCCCAATGACAAGTAGTGGAGGGGGGGCGTCCATTAAGTCCATTTGGTCACAAGTAGAAGGGGTCAGTGTCACTAAAAATGCATTGATTTTTCTTCAAAAGTTGAAAAACTTCCCAAATGGCCAAAACATACCAAAAAATAGAAAAAATACAGCCAAAAATGGCTAAAGGTGTATGATAAAATATGAAGCAATTTTAAGTGCCAGAAATGTGTTTAAGAAATGGTTCATGTTGTAAAAATTTGCATACTAAAATTTAATTCACTTCACATTCATTAGGGGAGTGATATCCAGGTGGGCCGTGCCCCTCTGCACCCTCTTGGCAACAGACCTGTCTTGAAAAATCCTTACATCTATCTTTCTTCCCATTGATGGCTTCTCATTTTCTCATGCTTTTTTTATCATGATTGTCTTCCTATTCATTCTACTGCAAACCTTTGGCTTCTAACAGACAATCTTTATTATTTTCTAATGATCTTTGTGTAGTCCCCAAGTTCCCTTAGAGAAGAGCCAACATAATTTTCAATACTGACCAGTTCTCTTCTTTCCTCTCTCTTTTTCACTCATAGTCTATCGATGTCATCCCTTGGGAACAAGGCTTTATACCATGTCATCAACCTCCTTGATTTGTGATCCAAATTTGTCAGTTTTTCTTTTGTCCAGTTTAAGAAGTATCCTGAATATCTGACAATAGAGACTGCTAAAGTATATGTTCCTTTGATCAGTATGGACTATTGAGTCTATTTTGTAATATTTTCCTTATTCTTTCCAAGTATTCCTTCTCAACTTTTCCCTTCATTCAATTCTGATTTATTGACCCTGCTTCAAGTTTTCTTAGACACTTCTTATTATCTTTCCTGTTCAGCCCCTTGATGATTTCCAACTTGAGTTATCTAATTCCTTATGTTGATTTTTTTTTTTGCATCACCAGCATCAGACATTTCTTGATACCAGACTTTATTTCGATGTCTCAGCTGAAGATCTTGACTGTTCGTATCAATGTCTCCAATTTCTTTTTATTCTTGACAAAAGTTCTCAAGTCATCCATATACATTTGGTGTTTGAGCTTTGCCTGTGATTCTCTAAATCTATATCCTCTATTACAGTCCTTCAAGATACAATTGCAAACTGTCAACCAAAACTATTATCATAGGTTTCTTCAGTTTTCAAGTAGGTGTGGCTGTCTCTCTGGCAGGCTAGCTATGTAAATTTTGTATACACTGGTCAAACCATTGTAATGTAGTAAAAAAACCAAAGCATGCTCATAATTTTTTCAGTTTCAAAGTCATTCTAGATGGCTGTCAATTTGTCACACCACATTTGCATCAATGGAGCTAGAGGGCTGAAAATTCAAGCACTTGCTCCTCATTATGTGTAGAAAAAACTTCATGCTAAATTGGTCACTAGTTTATACTCGGCTACATTCGTGCCTGTTGAGAATTCAGACTTTTAAGGCAAGAGAAGAGGTTGATTTATTGATCACCCTTTTTTCAATTTTCTGTACACATGGTACCAAGAGATGTTAGTGAAGTAACAGTTTCTATTGGGTGACTAACCAGACCAGCTTATCATTATTGCTGTCTTAATAGATCTGATCGTTTTAATAAGTGTTTTATTAACTGTTGATTGAGAAAAAAATTCAAGAAATGATAGCAGCAAATTAAGAATAATGTAGGAATTGTCTTTTGATCTTATTCTTTTAAATTTCTTTTCTTCAGTTGTCGATGTATTATATCCACTCCAACGTCACAAAATTCACATTCCTGATGAAAAGCATTTTTCCTCACTTGTAATAGATTAGAATCTTTGATCTGAAAAATATCAAACAATATATTATAGATATATACATGATTTGTTTAACAAATCTTTGATGGTTATTGAGGTATTGGTGGTGATGTATATGTTCAGTTCATTTAGGTTAGAGCTGAGGTTGGTGATGGTTGAGTTGGTGGGTAGTCTACATCTAACGGTGGTATTGCCATCCTCTTTATTTTGTTTTGTTTCAGCTGAATGGATCTTATAAGTCTTTCTTCTACTGTTATGTATGAAATATTGTGGGTAGTGTCATGGGCTAGGGGATTGTTCAATGTACTTTTTTTTTCATCAAGGTTGAAAAAATCTTGAAAATACTTAATGTACACTCATCAAAAAACAAATGAAGCTTGTCAAGAAACTCTAAAAACATGATTTGGCTCACCAATGGGATCCCCTATAAATGGAGTGTTAGCTTGCCCTCTAAAATTTCTGGAATCAGGCTCTTTCACTAATTTAACCGAAATGGCCTCCTATTTTCATGACAGCAATGATGCCCTCATCCCACACTCAGAACGCACAAACCCAGACAACCAAGTAAGCAAACTGAACACAGTAGAACCTTCTTTCAAATTCATAGAAGAGAGAAAATCTAATAACGCACTACCTTTCCTTAACACCCTACTACACAGAAGTAACAATAAGATGGTTACTCATCTCTCTCACCCCTTTTTATCACTCTGTCCATCTGGACACATGCAAGGGAAAACATGCTCCTGCCTGGAGCAGATACATTCTCAATACAATTTATTTCTATCATTACTCACACAAAACAACACTAAAACATAGGGAACACTTATACTCTGAGATACCAACTTGTTGGTTGAATGAATAAAATAGTTCGATTTCCTAAGGTTGTGTTTATCAATCCTTTATCATCCTTTTGTTTTGACAATCCTTAAGAGATTATCTCTGCAATGGTATCATCCTCATTTATGCCTTATTCCAGCTTATATCATAGAGAATATCAGTTCTTCCATGATATTATTGTTTTTTTTCACTGATTTCTCAAGTTTTTTTTCTCACAATCAAAAATTGACGTGAGATTGGATTAAAATATCAAGTTGTATGGAGAGTAGTTATGCATTTCATTGGTATAAATTATAAGCCAACCAACTAAGACAAGACCAGGGTTAAATGGTACAAAACAATGTCTATATTTAGTTCAGCATCTCTTCTATCCAGCAATGTGTCGTTTGGAGTGTGTGATAAAAGTTTACCCCATGGAGGATAGAAACTTCAAAGAGCAAGAAAAGCAGCGGAATTTTTTTTAAAAGGCAGATTTTTCACGATAAGGAATTGAAAAATTACCTTCCTGTTGGGCCGCAGTTATTGATGATAATGCTGATCATATCATTGATAAATAGTTTTTTAATTAAACTTCACTGGCATTTGTTTTCATCTCCTTTTTGAGATTACATAATTTTCTGAAAACATGAAAATAAGTAATTACTTTCCCAACAAGAAAATACGTAATGACTTTCTGAAGACCCCAATAATATAACTCAGAAAAGACAAACGTAATAAGATTAATAAAAAAGATGCACTGGCAACGTGATACATTGTAAATAAAACTTTTCCATTTTATTCTCCTAAGCTTGAAGTTTTAGCCACAAAAAATAGATCTATTGTCTGCAAACTAAGAAGGAAATTAATTCTATGAAGGATTTTGATCATTGAAAATTTTTTAAAATTTAATTTTCTGTTTATCAAACAATTTTGGTCAGTCAGTCTGTCTCCTCCATGAAAATCATACCGAGTTTTGGTTTTATTCAAAACAGATAGCTATGTGTGTGTGTTTGTTTGTGTAAGCATACATATGTAACTTGTGAATACATATATGTATATACATACATATATATAAATGTATGTATATGTATAACATATGTGTGTTATGTATATATGAATTTGAATATATATATATATACATACGTGTATCTTATATATGTATATATATACATTTATGTGTTCACATACGTACAAATGCACACAGAGGTAAAAATATACATATTTATACACAGGATGCAAATACATTGAATGAAATAAAATATTAAAAGACTGAAACTAATAAAGAACATAGTTTGTCTGCTCATCTGATTTGCATCTTTGAAGCAGTTTGCTCTGTTTATAGATTTACAAAACTTCTGCAATGGCACGGAAAGAAAGATATAATCTTATCTTGTAGATCTTTATTGATATGAACAGGAAAAATTTGACATGTTAATTTCGTCTTTTGTCTAGATATGAGCATGTCAACCAATAACATTTGGATTTTAGATGAAAAATTTTTGATTTTAAAAGGAATAAACAAATGACTGAAATGCAGAACCAAGGCTGGCAAAATATGAGATGACGAGACAAACTGGACAGTTTCAGAAAATGTTGGTTCTGTGACACTCATGATAGAGAGATGTGATGAATCTAGGGGAAAGTCTGTGTTCAACAATGAACGATAAAAGACTGATGATGACGATGATGATGGTGGTGGTGGTGGTGGTGGTGGTAATGATGATGCTGATGATGATGGTGGTGGTGGTGCTGCTGCTGCTGCTGCTGCTGATGATGATGATGGTGGTGGTGGTGGTGGTGGTGATGATGATGGTGGTGATGATGATGATGGTGGTGGTGGTGGTGGTGGTGATGATGATGATGATGATGGTGGTGGTGGTGGTGGTGGTGATGAAGATGATGATTTTAATTTTTTTTTTCTTTCTGAATCTTTTGGAATTCAACCAATTTCAGAGATATTTTGAGATCATATGCCATAGGTATTTGGGTGTACACTCCTGGGCAAAAACAATTTTTTTTTTGCAATTTCACTGAAAAAAGGTTACATGGACCAACTTAAAAAATGACTCCAATTTGTAACACCTAAATCCATTCTACTTCTTCTTCATCGTCATCATCGTCATCAGTCTTTTAATGTCCGTTTTTGGACATAGACCTTTCCAAAAATTAGCCACACCTCTCTACCGTTGGTGTTGCAGAGCCAATACTTCCCGAATTTGTCTAGCTGAAACATTGAACCTAATCAAGAGACTGACCTGCAGACTGAGAACCATGCAATGTGCACAAGGAAGAATCATGCTCAACTTCACTTGGAGAGATCATAAGACGGCACAGTATATCAGGGAGAAGATAGGAGATCAAGACATTATAGAATCCATTAGAAGACTCAAATGGCAATTGGCTGGTTAAGTTGCAAGAATGGTAGACAACTGCTGGACATCATGACTCTCGACATGGATCCCTAGAGATCAAATGCGCAACCAAGGCCAGCAGAAATTTAATTGTTTGTTTCAAAATATATTTACTCAACTATTTTTTGGTCTGGATAACATTTTTTTCAGAGTACTCTTTTATTCTTACAATTATAGGTGAAATATTTGACCGTGTTATACAACAGTAATTGCAGCGTTTGGAAGCCGAGTATATTTTAATATGGGAAAGCTTTCCTCTTGTTTTTCCTCAGAAAACTTAATCGTTTGGTCAAGCTGTTCAATTGTTGTTTACAGTGGGCTGAAAATGTTGTTCCAGTCATCTCTGACTGCTTCTCACACCTGGTTGGTGTTCCAAATTTTCTCTGAACCAGTTTAACCATATAATAGATCTTAACATCATAGAAAATATATGGATGCATACTAATGCACCCATATGTCTCTACAGTGTTAAGATCTTCTATGATTGACAGTTCTTGGCTCACTTTTTTGCCCAGGGTTGTATATTGGCTGATTTTTCTTATCAGTGAATTTTTCAAGTTTTAGTAGTATATAGCAGGTGAAAGCCATTACCTTCTCCCCCAAAGTTCTCACTTCACTAACCCACTAATTCTGAACGCAGTAAACCCTCGCTATAACAAACCTCAGTATAAAGAATTTCAGCTTTATCAAACTCTTGGATCCATCCGAACTGATTTTGGATGTATCAAATTAAATTTGATATATGCATCAAACACATGGACCAAATAGAGGTATATGAAAAAATATTTGATCATTACTTAACCAGAAGGCTCCATATAGGTTGGGATAAATGAGTACAATATGTTAATGAAAATTGAATATAAATTAGGTATTGTTTTATGTAAATAGTCGGCAATCGTTGTTATGGCAGTAACTTTGTGTACGTAGAAAAGTAACCATGAAGAGTTGGTTTGAACTTATTTTTACATCAGTTAATTTTTTAATGACGAGTATTCTAATATTTGAGTGGCTAAAAAATAATTTCATTTGCTTCTTACCTAAGGAAAATTAGATTATTATTTAGGCTTGGTTTTAATTAAGTAAACAAAATACAAAAAAACGATAGCTGTTTGAACATTTCAGACTTCGATATTTTTAATGTTGTTTTCTGTCAAGTTCTTAAAATGTATTTCTTAAATTAAAATCCACATAATTCTTCGGAATTTAGAGTCTAAAGCTATTTATAGTGAAATATCTAAAGCCTACAACAATCATTTTTGTGGGTGGGGGCTGTAAAATGTAATTGTCAGGTAGATAGGTTGCAACATAGTGGTCAAGCAAATCTTTATATTTAAAATGAGGTATAGAACCGTACCTAACATTAGTCATTTAAGGAAAGGTCAAAAATAGAACGATTGGCAACAACTGGCTTTGGACTACCTGAGCATTGTAAAGTAAGTAGAAAATAGGATGAAACGGGAACCGAATTACATTTGGATATACAAACGCTTGCTAAATGCAGCAAACTACCAACACTACTTTTTATTTACCGAGTGTTGGACTATCATCAGGTATAACAATTGGCTTTAACGACCATCCCCTTCCCCTAATTTGTTTGTTATAGCAAGGGTTTACTGTTTAAGCAAAAGGACAACTTGCCACCATTTTTTTTTAATGTTTGGTACTCGAAGACTGATAAAGTTTTCTTTGAAAAAAATCTCTCAGGCTGTTTAGGCTACGTGAGTTGCTTCAAAAATAAAAATGTGCTTCAATGCTTGTACGGATGATATCACACAAATGAATTGCCATAGCTTCCATGTAAACCGGACCTAATTATCTAAAAGAATTATTAAAGATTATCTTAAAAAATACTAGCACAAAATTTAGGTATGCTTTGTCCAAAATGACCCTAGAAACCTCAAAAAGCACTTTTGGTGGGGAAAAAATGCTCTTAGATGGTTTGTAGTGGTGTTGCAAATTTTCATGGTTGTAGTCAGTGTGACCAGGAGTGTCCAGACACACACGTGCACACACGCACAGATATATAGACTTGCAAAGACAGGAAAAAAAATCTGTAGCCCATTTGGCTGGTTGATTGGGTGGGCCATTTATAGTGCTATGGTGATTCGAAAGATGTTCTGTGTCAAAGGTTATGCTGCTACAGTTGTTTCTGTCTTGTTAATAAAGAGAACAAAACAAACTGCAGATAAATTTTCCTTTCTGGGAATGAAGACAAATTTTATTTAATGTTCAGCCTCTGGAAGAAAGACTAAACTGTATGTACCATTCAATTTGTAGTGTGATTTTTCGCCATTGCCACGGCATGAAAGATCAAAACATTACCAAGAGGGTCAACTAACCACTCACTTTGACATTATTGGCACAAGACAATAACAAGCAGCTACTGGAATTATTACACATGGAATGATTTGATCTTACCAATATGCAGTGACCTGATACGAGTCCACATTTCCCAAGGAAAAATATTGCTGATGTAGACATTCAGGTTGGAATAGAAGTAAGTTCCTCGCCTTTCTCAAAGTAAACAGTCGCTCAAGCATACATGCATGTCAATAAAAATAATGCAACTTTCGATCATTTTACTGACTCTTGCCATCAAAGCATCACAGTGGAATATGGTGGATCAAAACTCTGACCCTTATTGAAGATAGAATAATACAAGAGAATGAAAATAATCTTTATTTGCAACTGGTCTCAACTTCAATAGCTCTGACGGTTTTAAAAAATCTTTCAAGTAAATCTTTTTGAATTAAAATATCTTGCTTCTCTCCTATGCCAATTATAAAATAATCTTGATCATCAGCAGCAGCTTTTTAGCATCTGTAGTTGAACATACCCCTTCCCCAAGATTCGCCTTTCTATCATGGGCCTTGCGGAGAGAGTACTTTCTGAACTTATTTCGTTCATACACAATCTTATATTGTACTGTCCACAGTTTTGCATTTGATCTTTGGAGATCCATGTTGTGAGTTGTGTTGCCCAGTAATTGTCTACCATTCTCACAACGTGACCAGCCTATTGCCATTTGAGATTTTCAATGGATTCTATGATGTCTAAGACTCCTGTTGTCTCTCTGATATACTGTGCTGTCTTCTGATTTCTCCATGTGAGGTTGAGCATGATTCTCAATTGCATGGTTCCACACACACATATATATATATATATATATATATATATATATATATATATATTACGTTGTTTAGAGTGAGTGATACATTAACCATGTAATGACAGGAGATCATTTCAAATAAGTTTCTATGTATTGTAATGCAATTTATAATCATTTTGTCAGATCACATATATCCATTTCTTTACACATATATATACATAATGAAATGAAGGATTCAATAAACAAATATGTTTATCTTTCTGTCCAGTTTGGGCTTCTCCAGGTGAATAATTCAATTTACTTTAGATCGCTATTTAGGACGTTTTTTGTGGGGGTGGGGGTCTATTTTTCTGGGTTGAAAACCTTATTCCTATTCTATTTATATATCTTTTCTTTTTCTTTTTCTTGTTTAGTTGTTGGTCATTCCTTGTTATGTTTTACATAGTGGAGACAATGTTCTGTCTGGTTGTTATAAATGTGCAGGGGATGCTGTGGACACTTCTTCATCAGTGTGTCGTTAAGACATCATGTTTTTATTGAATGTTTCCTCTCTGGAAGGATTTTATTTTTACTTTAATCTGCTCCTCTATGCTGGGGTTCACTTTGAGATGCCCTTAGTTGTTAGTATCTTGGTCTGGTATGTTTCTATGTATCAAAGACAATTATGGAAAGCTGATTGGGTTGTTTTCGAAGTGACTGGAAGTATAAACAAATAATAATATTAGTGTTCATAGTAATGCTGCTACAACTATTTTTGATAATAACAAGGGGAATGATATAGCTGAATCATCATCATCATCATCATCATCATCATCATCATCATCATCATCATCATCATCATCAGTTTTTTAACGTCTATCGTTGGACATTGACCTTCCCCAGGATTCGCCATAATTCTCTATCATGGGCGTTGCCGAGCCAGTACTTTCTGAACTTGCCTAGCTTGTCTCTCCATCTAATATTCTGCCAGCCTCAGTTGCGCATGTGATCTCAGGGGATCCATGTTGTGAGTCGTGATGTCCATCGGTTGTCCACCATTCTTGCAATATGGCCAGCCCACCGCCATTTAAGATTTTTGATGGATTTTTGAGCAGTGCCAGTATTTTAATGCTACTTCATTTCTTCGACTAATAATCCTGTTTTTTTAATTTTTTGCTCATTTGGCAAAGGTGAGGACTTCAAATTTCTCATTTAGGCATAGGTAACATAGAGTTTCAATGTTCTGGCATATGTGTGTTTGTTTTGATGTTTTCCATCTGACTGAGAGTGTGAGGTTGCTATCTGTTTGTCTCCAGTAATGTATTGACAGTGATATTGTTTTTGTATTTTTGTTTGTAAATGATGATACATGGTTGGCTAATCTTAGTTTGAATTCATTTCTTTACAGATATATTTTTTAATTTCTCTGCATTTTTATTTATATATATATATATATATATACATATATATATATATATATATATATATATATATGTATATATATATATACATATATACATATATATATATATGTTGATGTGTGTGTCTGTGTCTGTGTGCATTCATACACATATCAGCGTGTGTGTACATATATATGTTTCATGGATATAACTCTATACCACATTATACCATCATGTGTACTTTGTATTCTCTCTCTCTCTCTCTCTCTCTCTCTCTCTCTCTCTCTCTCTCTCTCTCTCTCTCAACATTGAAGTTTAATTCCCAGTTTGAATAATGTATTTGTTATTGCAAATTATTTTGAATGTCTCTTTTCCAATCAAAAAAAGAATTTTTTTTCCTGTTTGACACTGATTTCAATCAATCTCCATAGGTTTATTACTCTAGTTGACAATTTATTGCCTGCAATGTGGCCATCTGATTCTGTGTCTTCTATTTTTAACCAAGTATTTATTTAAAGCAACACTTTTGGACAATAGTTTGTTTTTATTACAAATAAACCACATAAAATATCTTCAATTTTTCCTTTTCTGTTCCACATTTTTAATTTGTGTTTTATCAGTAGGCTGCAATATTCCCGACAGGAATAACGCAATTTCTTTCAACGTTTAGCTCAAAACATACCATCTATATTTTTTTCATTCTTTTTCTCTCTTATCCTTATTCAATACCAGGACTTAACGAAAAACGACACTGACTAGCAAATCATTAATCGAATATAAAAAGAGTTTTTGCAATACAATGTAAGTAGTGTTTTAGAACTTGCCCAAGACCTTATCAGATGCATTAGAAAGAAAATGTCCCAACAAATGCTAAATCTATTTGATTTATTTTTTTTGCTTAGTTCTACATCTACTTCCTGTCTGGTTTCTACTTGTCCTAATTTGAGGAAGAAAAGAAATCCAAGTACAACAAAAATCATTCTACTATGGCAATGATTTCCCAAATCTAATGTAAGAAACGGAAATTTAAAAAGAAACAGTGCATTGAAAGTCATAAAATGATTTATATATAACACCGGTTATTTTTTGTGAAAAATATTCAAAGATATATTTGAATTTCTCCGAGATGATTTTTAGTTGAGAAACTAAATATATTTACATGTATGTGTGTGTGTGTGTGTGAGAGAGAGAGAGAGAGAGAGAGAGAGAGAGAGTGAAATGACAATATCAGAAGGCTATGTTTGTCCAAATTATTTCCTTATTTATATTCAACGTTTCATCAACGTTGGCTTTATCAAGAAAACGGAGGTATTTTCTTAAATGGTGTTTTTTTCATGCAATCTCTGATGTGTGAGGTTAATAATCTTTTACAATTCTGAATGTGCAAAAAAAACAGCGGCTAGATAGAAACATGTGTCAAGTCCGCTCAGGGATCTCAGCTGGCATTTTGGTGTGGGATATCAGATAAGAATTCATGTCTTTAAAAAGGGGCTGAAACATGGAACATAAACAAGAGACTGACATACGAACTGAAAACCATGCAACACGCACATGAGAACATCATTTACACTTTTGTTCCATGAATTGTTTTCCTGTGAAATTAAAGACTGAGTTGTGGAGGATGTTAATTGTGTAAACAAATTTTTGAGTCTGAACAGTTTTCTTTGTTGTTCTATCAAAAAGACACCGAACTCATTTAAGTAGAAGAGTCAGTTTTTTTGAATGCTGGGCATACAATTTGTTTATCAACTGAACTTTGACCTTCAAGTGGAAAAGATCATTTGATTTATCTAGAATAAAATCATAGACTTTTTTATCAATTTTTGCCATTGACTTTATTTCAGAACTTATTTACACTTTTGTTCCATTCTTTCCTGGTATCTTTCAGGCAGTTTCATCATTTCATTCTCACACGACTTTTTTATCTTTCTAAGTAAAGAACCCCTTTAGGTGCCCTTTGCAGTCTTCCAGATGAATGAAATTGTTTATTTAAGAGGAATCTATCTTCCTGATAGTCACCCATGGGGCTGAAACATTGGACATAAACAAGGGACTGACCTACGAACTGAGAACCATGCAACATGCACATGAGAAAATCATGCTCAACATCAGATGGAGTGATCAAAAGACAGCACAGAATATTAGGGGAAAAACTGGAATATGAGACATCATAGAAATCATTGAGAAACTTAAATGGCAATGGGCTGGTTATGTTTCAAGAATAGCGGGCAACTGATGGACATCCCAACTCACCACACGGATCTCCAGAAATCAAATCTGGAACTTAGGCTGGCAAAATATGAGATGGTAAGACAAACTGGATGGGATTAGAAAATATTAGATCTATGACGCCCACAAAAGAGAGGTCTAGTAAATCTTGGGGAAGGGCTATGTTCTACGATGCTTGCTAAAAGGCTGAAAATGGTGTTGATGACAATGATATCATCATCGTTTAAATATACTTAATTCAAATCAAAATTCGATAAATTACGCTCAATGCTTGCACACACATGCATTCTACGCTTAACATATGCCGGCAGAATATGAGATGGCAAGACAAACTAGACAGGTACAGAAAATATTGGCTCCGTGATGCCCACAATAGAGTGAATTTTTGGAAAGGTCTATATCCAATGAAAGATGATGAAAGACTGATGATGTAAAGAATGGAGTAAATTGTTACTCAAAGGTACAATATCTGATGGATGTGATGAATGAGTGAAAACTTCCCGGCCAAGCTGTAACGATTGGTCATCAAAGAAGTATGCTGTCTAACAATATCTTGATAACAATATTACACCCTTTTCATGTAAACTAATTCCTAAAACTTTTTTGTCGATGGCAGCCATCAATTGGTCTAATTGGAAGCAGTGGCCAGCCAACGATTGGTGTCAACAGGGGCAGTAACTCCTGGTGTCACTCTACTCCTTCCTGAACTTGCTCTCTTCCCAGGGACACATGGACGGACATGAAGCTTTAGCAATGTGGTGGAGACATATGACTAAAACGAACAGGAAGTAATTGTACGTGGTTCCAACCCAAAATTTAATCACTTCTTTCATATCCTATTTCGCACCTTTCCACAAATTTACATTGGAATTCCTTAAGAACTTGTATAGATATTGAATGGAGAGACATAACACTTTGGCGATACGTGCTGTGGACATATGAATATAATATGAAGGATTTGATTTTGCATGGATCTGCCCAAAAATTCAATCACTTATTTTGTGGTCTGTTATCCACCCTTATATGAAATTTAATGGAAATTCATTTGGGAACTTAGGGGATATTGTGAGGACAAAAATGTATGAAAAAAAATATCACCCTATCAAGAAAATTCAAACAACTTTCCCCTACCCCATTCACCAACCTTCCACAAAATTCCATAAAAATTTCTTGGGTGTTTTTGGAGATATTGTGAGGACAGTCAGATGGTTAATTGGGGAAAAGATTACCAAGAAACTATACAAAAATGTTAGGCAGTTATCTTGGTAACACTACCTCTGATATTATCACCTGGGGCAGGTCACCCTCACTTGGTCTTACACAGAGTGAGAGCATTTCTTTTTGAAGCGATCATTTTATGGAATGTGTTCATGACAGAGGATCCCTTTCCAAACCTACTATATTCAAAAGACTGGCATTTGGTATCGTTAGTTGTGATTCATTTTGCTTGCTCTACAGACTTCTGCACCTCATATTGTTGCAAAGTATCAACTTTTCATTTCCTGTAAAATTTGTTTCAAAACCAGAATATTAGAAACCATCGACCAAAACTGATACCAAAATTGCCAACATAGGTTTCTCCAATTTCCAAGTAGATCTGGCTGGCTATGTATGTATGTAAGTATCACACATTATGTCAAGGAAAAATGTTTTTTTGTTTTTTGAAAATTACCCTCTTGAATGAGTTTTTGAGTGGGAGGTTTAATTAGCTATTTGAGTTCATCTTAAACGGATCACTAGCAGCATTCATGCTTGTTTTTAAAAAAATGTTCCAGTTTTTAATTATTCATCCCCAACATGGCATGCTGTCAAATGGCATTGGTCATGTGATGGTTCCTATTGAGTGACCAAACAAACCTGTTTTTGCTATACTGAAGTAGCAAATCATACACAGAAACAAAGTCCGAAAGATTATTTTCTCCCCTTCACTTATGTGGGTGTCACTCATTAAAGCAACTAAGATAACCAAGCTTTTGGGATGATTTTTAACATCCAATTTGGATATTTTGAGTATATTGACTTTCTATTTTAAGACCAATAAAGAAAAATATACCAATTTTGAAGAGAACCTTTTGAAAATGCGTACAGGCATGACACTTGTCACAGAACAATCAAAACTCTACGTCACAGTCAATAATTGAACAACCATAGTGTTGATATTTGAAGTCATGTATAAAAATTCTATTGGAGAATAAATATGGTCATAATGAATTCTTTTTATGACATCACTGACATTTTCCACTTGAAAACATCTGAAATAAAGTTAAATGAAATATCTACATTCTGAGAAACTAGACATTATTGATAAACTCATCAAAATAAGGTCCCAAAATCAAAAACCTTTTTTTTTCAAAAATGAAAAAAAAAAAATTTCAGAAAGGGTTTAGTGAGTACTGATGCCAATTTTCAAGTCTGTAGACAAAACAGTATAGTCAGGAGAGCTGGAACTCTAATGCATAAACAAACAATCTAACACATGCACATGAAAAAAGATAAAACTCTTCACCAGCTTTGATGGCTATGGTAGTTCAATAAATGCTCCTAACATTATCTAACAACGAAAATAGAATAAACTTTTGAGCCCACCCAGTATATATGACAAGTTTGTATCTGGTGTTAAAACATCATAGAAGATTTCAGGATCCCTAATGAGGCTTTTGACAATTTTCCAAAATTAAATATTTTCAATGTGATTATGATATAGAGATTTGAAGCCAATGGCTTCAGGAAGATTTTCAGCTTAGGCTTTATCCAAAGCAATGAACAGACATAAAGAGGAAAAAAAAATTGGGGTTATAATCATAATATCAGGTTTGATTTTTACATTCTTAGTTGTTCAATGATGACAAATATTATGTCTTGTCTTTTTTTTCTTGGACAAAAATAACAACGGATTTGAACATAGACCCAGGAATACAAGAAAAAAACACTCAAAAACTGAATCTTTTTACCAAATAAGTTGAAAGCCGATAAGAAGTTAAAAAACTTTACAGTAAATATACATAAATGTTTGGTGTAGGCATATATTTAAAAATCAACTCCCATTGTGAAATGGGTAAAAGATAGAAAACAAACTAATCATAAAGTATGTCTGTAAAACTAAATACAGAAAAGAACAGCAACGGACTAAATATTGTGATCAGAAAAAAAAACTTGTGAGAAAAATCTCCTCACCAGTACAACTCAGATGCTACAGAGAGTAGAGAGAAGAGACACCAAGACCATTCCAAGGCTAGGATATACATCTTACACTGAAAGATTAAAACTTGATCTAGACACTCAGGAATAGAAAAGAAAAATGTGTTGATCTAATAGAAGTCCATAGAATCTGGAAGAACATAGATATACAGAAGATACTGACATTCATTGCTCAAAATACCCTGGAAAGAAAATGTTGACTTCATCGAGTTGCAATAAAACCTGAGGACCCATTGATGGACTACAAATTCAGACTTCCAGTGGGGCAAGAAAGAAGTAAATCTCAGCAAGAGTAGCAAATGCATGGAACAGTCTGAGTGAAAAGATGGTCATGTTCAAGAGAATTTTGAAATATATTCTTCTGATATCAGCCACACTAAATTTAAGTGCTAATTTTCTTATTAATTTCACCCCACCTGAACAAAACTGAAGCTTGCTCAATGACTCAATTAAGTGCTGTCAAAAAACTCAAGAACTCATGTATATATATCTATATATATCTATATATCAAAAATCAAAAATAAGAAAGATCCCATTAATTCTAAAGAGAAGGGTGTATAACCAATGCATCCTCCCAATAGTCACTTATGGAGCTGAAACAAGGGACCTAACCAAGAGACAGACCCGTAAATTGAGATCCATGCAGCGTGCACATGAAAGAATAATGCTGGGCCTCACATGGAGAGACCACAAGACAGCACTGTACATCCGAGAAAAGACAAGAGTCAGGGACATCATGGAGATCCATTAAAAATCTCAAATGGCGGTGGGCTGGCCATGTTGCAAGAATGGCAGACAACCGATGGACATTGCGACTCACGACATGGATGCCCCGAGATCACATGCGCAACTGAGGCCGGCAGAATATTAGATGGCGAGACGAGCTAGACAAGTTCGGGAAATACAGGCTCCGCGACACCCATGATAGAGAAGTGTGGCAAATCCTGGGGAAGGTCTATGTCCAACAACGGACGTTAAAAGACTGATGATGATAAATGATGATGATGAATATATATATATATATATATATATATATATATATATATATATATATATATATATATATACATATATATATATATATATATATATGTATATATATATATATATAGAGAGAGAGAGAGAGAGAGAGAGAGAGATATATAGATAGATAGATAGATATAAATATAGATATAGGTCTACTTAGTCACTCAATAGAAACCATCCCATGACCAATGTCTTTTGCCAGCATTCCATATTTGGGATGCTCAATGAAAGATATTGGGAAAAGTGATCAATAAGTAAGTTACTTTTCTTGCCTTTTGCTGGGTAGTGATCACTAAAAAAAACTTCTGACACAAACGAAGGATCTACTAAACATTAATTTACACTGCGAATTGAATTCCCTCACAAAAAACCTAATGGAAAATTTTGAATGACAGTTTCTGATATCTTCATAGACTACGGATTTAGAGACATTTATCCACTCCTACATATATATATGTATTTGTATATATATATATCTATATACATAATAATAATAAAGTCATCCACAGATAGCTGTTTCATTGTATTACAACTCTTCAGTGTGGTTATAGACGATCCAACATCCCTTCCAGTACCATGAGGTCGGATCAAAAACTTTGCTTCAGACCCTGAGGCAGACATTCTACCCCTGTCCTTTGTAGAACTGGACGGTCAATGGGACCAAATTAAGTGATATATCTACTTATGTATAATTCTCCATCTACCAAATTGCCTTATCTCAGATACATATACATATTGATATATGATTTAATGACAATACTGGAAAAATTATCATACTTTCTTTTGTACTTTATATCCTGGAAGCATTTCAATGCTCACCATCTTTTTCATATATGATGATTTTAAATTGGATTGTGTTCCCTGTTCTCATAGGAACTTCACAACATTTCTCTTGCAATGATATTTTTGCATGATGTTATAAGAAAGTATGGTAATTTATCCAATATTGTCATTAAATTGAATAGTGTCTTGTCAGAAAACACTATTTCCTCTATTACAGAAATATGATTATATACATACACACTCACGTACATATATGTATATATACATAGAGAAACAGAGATGGGGTTTGATGAGCACTATTTGTTTGCCATGATTGTATAACAGTTTTGTTTTCAAAATCCCCTAAACCGTTACATGGTAAACTACTTATGATTTATGCAGAGTACCATAATAACAAAGTAAATGTAAAACAGAAAAACACCAAAGAAATTAACATCAATTGCACTGACAGATATTGGGAAATGAGTGACTGAAATGGCATAGAAACATTTTTGAAGTTTTTCAATGTTTAGTGGTCAAAGCTGTAAAGCTTTCTAGACTGTACACACACACACACACACACACACACACACATATATATATATATATATATATATATATATATATATATACATATATTGGAGGGAGAGGGTGCAAGAGAGAGAGAGAGTGAAACCAACCGACAGACTGTAACAGATGTAGATCTAGTTAAATAGAAATACTTATACAAATTTTATAATTGAAAACGTTCTAAAAAGACAGAATTATAGCAATTTTGTCTTTTTAGGATGTTTTCAATCATAGAATTTGTTTAAGTATTTTCCACCTGAATTATCATTTTCTTTTCATTATTAATTTGTCTCATTTTATTTTGTCTCTCTATGTGAGAAACGGACAATCAAAACTGTCACTAAAACAGGCATTATAGGTTTCTTCAGTTTTCAAATTGATCTAGCTAGCTGGCTATGTATGTATATAACAAGTGTACAGGTCTCACTACAGGAGGTAGAGAGCTGAAATTTTCAACATTTACTCCTTGTTTTATCCAGTATAATTTTTCTCTATTCCCCCTCCCCCAAAATAGGTTTTTAGTGGAGGGGGTCATTTTGCAATTTGCCTACTTGTTTTTTTTTTTTAAATTTAGACTTTTTAGAGACCCAACAAAAGTAACATTCATTGATCACTTCATTTTCCAATTTTATAATTGATCACCCCCCTCCAACACTACATGCTGCAAAAAGATGTTGGTCATGAACTGGTTTCCATTCAGTGACTAACCAGACCTATTTTATTTCATTCCATTGTTATTGATTTCCTGATAAGCATATAAGTCACTGCCAGTTATTCTATTCTCAAGGTGATGTCAATTATCTTAGAAATATTGACAAAACCAATCAAAATTCCTTGTTTATAAATCAGAAAATGATTGTCTTCAAGCATGTATTTTAGAATAAATTTCATTATATATATATGCGTTTGTGCGTGCTTGTGTGTGTGTGTGTGTGTGTGTGTGTGTGTGTGTGTGAGAGTCATAGAGTTATTTTCATATGTGTGATGGGAAGAAAGTTAACGATTGGGAAAAGAAAAGACTTGAGGCTGATTAGTACATTTCAAATTCTTTATTAGTAACTAACATTTTGTCCAAAATTGTCTGGCAAAGAATGGTTTGAGAAAACGATGGTAAGTTTACATCAAGCGAAGCCTAGCTGTAATGTTGTAGTAGGGGGAAATTTGTGTTGTTAATCATGTTGTTATACAAACAGTTTTGAAAACTAACTATTTTTGCAAAGTTCCATCGTAGAACATTATCATGATGGGAATGAAGTCCCGACAGAAACTTGCAAAGTCCCTTATGGAATGTTTCTACGAGATGAGGAATGTAAATCATGTTCTATCAGCGAGATTAATTTCATGAGTGTATAAGGATGTGGATGGGACTATCTCGCTGGAATAATTTTTGGTCGATTTCTTTTCTTTAATGACATAGCTCTAGAGTGATAGAAAAAATAAATCAATCGATTTGAGAAGAATGAGGCTCTTTAAAAAGATCAGTGTGATGTATTGCAGGGTCACTTCTGAAAAATATCCACGCACCTTTATTAGACGCTGGTCAGTCAGTTTGTCAGTCAGTCTGTGGGTCTCAGTTTTATAAAACAATGGAAATAGGAAGAAAGGAAGAGATGTGATATCATTAAGAGACGTGACATCATTAAAAGGTATGATATTGTTAAAAGAATATTATTCCTATCAATTTTTTTATCAGCAGCTAATGATGTCATAATAGAAATTTTGTATCTTAAAAAAGCCAAAATGGCTAAAAATGTCACAAATGGCCATTTACAATTTTTATTGAAAATAACATTTGCAGAATACTTCCATATCGAAATGTTTTACAAGTATGAGAATCAAGTGACTCAAAGAAAGACTACTTGCTCTTCTTTTTCCTTGTCATCCTTCCAGAGATGGTGGACGCACCATTGGGCTTATAGTTCTTGTTATTTAATGTTAAAATGTTTGAAATAAATTTCTTGATTAATACCAGTACCCATTACACTTTTCATTACATCTTTTGAGCACAAATATTTACTTTAATTATCCATTAAAAACAATACGATATAATAAAGATGATTACTTCAAAACAATATCATTTTCTAATCGAATTTTGACTTTTTTTTCAACGAACGGATTGAGTTTGTACGTGAACAACATGCAACAATTCCAAAAGTCGAGTGCATTTTCTTGTCATGACTACAATGTCTTGTTTTATTCAGAAAGTATTTGACTTAATGCTTAAACATACATATACATCTACCACACAGTGTAAAGTATGTGGTGTCGCACAGATTATACAGAATTTAGTGTTGCACACAGTGTACAGTATATCATGTCGCACAGATTGTAGGGCACTTAATGTTGCACACAGTGTACAGTATATCGTGTCACACAGATTGTACAGCATTCATTGTTGCACACAGTGTACAGTATATCGTGTCACACAGATTGTACAGCATTCATTGTTGCACACAGTGTACAGTATATCATGTCTCACAGATTGTACAGCATTTAGTGTTGCACTCAGTGTACAGTATGTGTTGTCACACAGATTGTATAGCATTTAGTAGCATTCAGTGTTGTACAAAGTGTACGGTACACGGGTGCACGCATATTGTAGGGCATTTAATATTGCACCATGTGTAAAATATGTAGTGTCACACACACAAGCTGTAACGCACGGAAATTCCATAATTCATAAGATATTAAATTCAACAGAAAAAAAGACAATTGATTCTTTTACCTTATCATCCTCAAAATTTGTAATGGAATAGAAAAATTCTCTTCCTATTTCATCCTGTGTTACCAAGTATATGGTTTGTTATTCATAGCTGAGACTGTCTTTGAAAATGGCTGAAATCAGTTTGATTTTTTCATTTCCAGTCAAATTATCAAATAAAATAACTCAATACGAAAACTTGAGGACAAATTATTAATGAAAATTATACGTTAGTTCTTATCAAATTCATCTTATTCATTTGGGTATTGTAGATTTTTATTGGCTAAAATGGAAAATAATCGGCCAGATTTAGCCAGGTAATGGCTAATTTTGCTATCATATCCAACCCCTCCCTTCCTCCTTCCCTTCATCTTTCCTTTTTCTTTTCCCTTCTTTTATTGAATCTGCTCAAATAGTGTAATGGTTAACACATCTGCCTCACCTGTAGAAGGTTATGGGTTCAATTCCCCATATGAGCTAAGAGTGTGGAAAACTCAAGAGGATGAATTTCCCTATGCACTCAGCAGCAAATTGAGAACACTTTAAGCTGTGAGATTAGGGTAGAGGTATCCCTTTGGCAGACTTGCATCTGCAAAGAGGGTGGTCATAAAAACTTGTAGATGTAAAGTCCTGGTCTTGGACCAGACTGGCTTGAATCACCAAGCTTACAGAAACTGCGCCACTAGCCATCATACACCATTGGGGGTTGTTTCTTAAGAGACGTGACACTTTATCTTACTTACCTTCTCTCATTGAAGTACCTGACTATAATGACTTCATTTTATTAAAGGGTGGCAGTTATAGACTTCAGTTATAATGATAGTGTCCCAACAGATTGTACTGCATATTGTTTAGATTATACATTGTCACATAAAGTGTACACCATATAGCATCACACATGTTGTAGAGCATACAGTGTTACACAAAGTGTACATCCTAACCTATCAATCAATAACATCAAACATGAAAGTAGGCAAAGTACAACATCAATGATTTCATCCTCGAATAGTAAAAAAAGAGAAAAATAAATTAGTTTTATGACCTTTAATATACTGCATAATTTTCATACTTGATTTTTTTTTATTTCTTGCATTTTCATTGTGGAAAACTCAAGTTATCATCCTGCGTTGGTGAATTTAATTCCATAAAATTCAAATGAACCAAACAAATTCAAAAAATAATCCTTCAGGACAGGCTCTATAAATTGATTTTTGAGAGAAAATATCAACATATGTCTGTTAAAATGCATACATGAATCTATATAAGCATAAACTGAAGATTTATTTGTCCATGAATATTTTAGGAATCATATCAGATGCTGAGTAGAACTTATTCCAAGTTTATCTTTGTTTCAAAGAGGGTAATAATGACTTTTCAGTTTTGCTCGAGGCCTGTAATAACACATTTCGGAATATCTGTACCTCACATAAATAAATCACCACAGCCCACACATGTACCAGTACTCAATTATCTAAAAGAACAATAAAAAAAAATAGATCTTTCATCTAAATCTAGCTAAAAAAAATATCCGCATAAGATTTAGGTATTGTTGATTTAAAATGACCATAGAGACCCCAAAATACTTTCTTTAGCAAACTAAAAAAAAAAATTTTTAAATGGAGCCTAGTATCATACTTAGGCAAATTTTCAAGATCGTAGCCCCAAGTATGTGACCAGGAGCACCCAGAGACAAACACTAACAGACACAATGATGCATAGATGAGCAAAGAGAGGAGAATCTGTTTTCTGATTGGTCAGACTGGCTATTTGTGGGGCTATGGTGATTCAATAGTAGTTTGACTCCTGTATTTCTACTGGGAGAGACCCCTCACGGATCCAACAATCCCCACCCCCAAAACGGCCAAAAATACCTCTAGCTACGCCTCTGGGAAGACTACTGGCAGTGTGTTACATTAGAATAAAATCATTTGTTGAAAACCCTTTGAATAGAAAATTCCCTGTAACATCATACCCCTATGGATGATAATTGTTCACCATCCAATAAAAGCCTTTCACTAACAAGCACTAAGAATTATTGTAATATCTCTACCTGGCATAAATGAATCACTGTAGCCCACATGTGTACCAAAACTCAATTATCTAAAAGAATTATCTAAAAACTATAGATCTTTCATCTAAAATTAACTAAAAAAAATAGCAGCACAAGATTAGCCCCAAAATGTAATCACGAGTACCTGGAAACATACACACACAGACAAGCAAAGAGAATTTGTTGCCCATGTAACTGGTTGGTTGGACGTGATATTTTGTGGGGCTATGGTGATTTGATTATAAAGCACACACCAAATATGGTGGACAAAATATACCAATATTATATAGAAACCACTATTTATTTGTGAAAAAATCTGATAATTTTTTTCTTTTCCTTATTCTTGCCGATGGATTAAAAAACTACCTCTTGAAAGGAATCAAATTTTACTTCTACCATCTTACAAACACAACGAGTGTTAGCAAACAAGTAAGAAAAATATTTCTTCTCCAAAAAATGCTATGTATATCTTATTTATAAGCTTACCAAATATATCGCTTTGTCTACCTGGACAAAAAGCAAAACTATCTTGTGTCAGTCAGGTGCAGATTCTCCATCTAAGGTGACACAACTGAACTGAAGACCATTTTTCATTCTTCCCCAGAAAGAAGAAAATTGCTGTCTGGTTGGATGTGCAATGTATTATTAAGAGAATAGGTAATTTTCTGCTTATTTATGTGTGAGGTGAAGGTTCATAAGAATGAAAATGGTCGAGTGCAAGACTGTATCATTCTCATGTGACATAACATTATTTTTGTGCTTTGCTATGATTAGATCATATCAGTGCCCTGGAATTTTCTTCTTTTCTTTGTTTTTTGGCAAAGTTAGTTGACACAATCTCTCTGCGAGGTCTTCTTTGTTTATTTCTGTTTGTGTGTATGAATTTTGATGAGTAAGGAGTTCAGGATGATTGTAAACTTTCTTTTCATAGACAAGCAGCGTCCATTGAGAGAAAAATTATTTACAAAAAAGGGAAGAAAGAAAGTGAAGGGATGGGCGTTCTGTTTAGTCACTCAATTGGAACCGTCATATCATTTGGCAGCATCCAAGGTTAGGGTTGATCAATTAAAAAATCTGGAAAAGGGGTGATCAATGAATAAGCTACTTCTCTTGCCATTTGTTGGATCATTGAAAAGTCCACATCTTCAAAAAAAACAACACAAACTAAGAGACAAATTTTGCATAAGATTACATTGTTATCATGGGGGGAGATGATTTTGCAAAAACAAAAAAAAAGCTCTTTCTAGAGAGTAAATATTTAAATTTTCAGTCCTCCAGCTGCATTGGTGCAGCCTGTATTTGTAAAGCCAGGCAGAATCACTTAGAAACTGGAAAAACCTATGTTAACAATGTTGACAGTTTTGGTTGATGGTTTCTAATTATCAACTTTCTTTTGGTAGACAAGCATCATCCATTGAGGAGAATAAATTGAGAGAGGAAAAGAAAGAAACTTGAAGAAAGGAGGGAGGGATAAGTAGAAAGAAAGAGCAAAGGGAAAAGCAGTGAGTAGGAGGTGAGATGAAGAGGATTAGTGGAATGGCTGGAAGATTAAAAAAAACAGGAATTCACCGCCAGCCATAAATGCTTCTTTTCAACATGTAAATCAAGCAGTGGTGGTGGTAATCCTAGATAGAATGGTATAGAACCAATGCATCCTCCCGATAATAACCTATAGAGCTGAAACAAGGAACCAAACCCAAAAGATTGACCCTCAAGCATCGTGCACAGGATAGAATCATGCTCAATTTTACAAGGAGCAATCACAAGACAGAATAGTATATCAGAGAAAAAACAGGAGTCAGATATATGATAGAAACCATTAAAAACATGAATGGCAATGGGCTGGATATGTTACAAGAATGGCATACAACGGCTTGACAACATGACTCACCATGTGGATCCCCAGAGATCATGTGCAAAACTGTGAAAAACAAAATATGAGATGGCGTAGCAAACTGGACAAGTTCAGAAAGTACTGGCTCTATGACGCCCATGATAGGAAGGTCTGGCTAATCTTGGGGAAGGACTATGTCCAATAATGATGATGGTGGTTTAAATCATGAATTTATGATTTTTAAAAGAACAAAACAGGTCTGGTACATAGCTCGATAGAGTGATCAATCAAAAATTTGGAAAAAGGGGTGATCAATGAATAAGTTACTTTTCTTGTCTTTTTGGGGTTGAGATCGCTAATAGGGACAAATTTTCAAAAACAAGCATGAATGCTGCTGGACACAAACTAAGGGACCAATTTGACCAATTTCTAGTGTAAATTAAACCCTCCAATAAAGAACTATTTTGGAGGTGAATTCTAGAAAATAGAGAAAAATGTTTCATTAATCATTGAGAGGAGTGTGAGTGAGTACATAAAATTTCAAATATATACAATGGATAGTTAGTGCTGAGTGAAAAAGTCTGGATAGATAGATAGATAGATAGATAGATAGATAGATAGATAGATAGATAGATAGATAGGCATACATACCTCACATAAGTGAATCATCATAACATGCACAAGTAACAACTAATTATCTAAAAAATTTTCTAAAACTATTCAAAAAATAGATCTAAAATTATCTTGAAAAAATAAATCTTTTATCTAAAATTATATTAGAAAAATAGATATTTTATCTTTAAAAAAATACATCTTTTATCAAAATATATCTTTAAGAAAAAGATCTTTTATCTGGAATTATCTTCAAAAAATTCCCACACAAGATTCAGGTACTGTTGGTCCAAAATGACCATCGAGACCAAAAAAAGCACATTTTGGGAATAGAAAAAAAGATAATTGTTTTATTTGATGCCTCGTGCTACACTTGTGCAGATTTCCTGGTTGTAGCAGCAAAATGTTATCACTGGTACCTGGAGACACTTGTACATAAACGCATTTAGATAGACACAGAGATAGACAAAAAAAAATCAGGGAGAGAAGAATCTGTAGCCCACTTGGTTGGTTGGTTAATCTGGCAATTTGTAGGACGATAGTGATTTGATAGATAGATAGATACATATAAATATCTGAATACATAAATAACGTAAACCTAGAAACAGTGGTTAAACCAGTCTGTTGTGGCTTGCGGTGATTAACAGAGAAAATCAACAAAGGAAAAAAAAAGATGGAAAAAATGAAAGGAAGTTTAGAAGACTGTAATTTTGAAAAAATGCGTAAACAAAAAGAGGGAAAGAAAAAAAGAATTAACTAATGTCATAGAAGAAATAATTTTCTTTCAAGTTGCAGCAAGTTTGATCCCAAGGACTCTCTTTATTATGTGACTATTTACCAGACTGGTAGAGACAGGTAGATGAAAAAGAAATATGACAAGTGGCGGGAGAGAAAGAATTATTATTCGCATTGTCGCAGAATTGTTTGAGAACACCTAGCTAAAAATAAGACAAGGTTATTTCAGGTTTTTCTATGTTTTGCACAATTCTTTCATACTTACGTCAACAAACATTATTCAATATCTGTACCTATGAATATCAACTCATGTTGATACAAACACATAAATAGTCATACAGGCTTTGGGCAAATTCTTTGTCTCTCTCTCTATGGTAGTACAATCCACAATATGGAATAGGATTGGTTTACTGAGCCAAGAACAATTTAGCTATTTGGGAGCTAGATCTAACTATTTTGAAGCTAGATTAATATTCTGGAGTCCATCATGAACTGTGCAATAACAAACAACATAACAGGGGATATAGGCAGACGGGAACTCTTCATATATGAGAGACAAAAGGTTGGATTTGCCTGAAATTTTCCAGTTATGCCCAAATTATACTGATTTGTCCAAAATTCAACATGTATTGCCTGAATTTGGAGGTCACCCATTTGTCGGACTGGCTTATATGCCTATGGCAGGGGAGGTCTGTATCAGGGTTTTTTTTCTTGGTAATCAATGAATTAATGTACCTATTAAGTCTTGAATGTAAAAACAAAAAAAATCAACTCACCAAAATACCTGATCAAGAAATAAAACACGAATAAGATTATTATTAAAAAAAAAAATTTATCAAAATATTTTTCAGAATCTGAAAACAATAAAAACATGATTGTTTTGTTGTTTTTTCTATTTTTTTATGATATACTTTCGTTTCTGTTGATCTGAGAACAATTAAATTCGATCTCGGCTTGTTGAATTTTGGAAACATTAATTCTGAGAGATGATTTGCTCTGATTGTACTTTTAATTGGTTTTGTAAGTTATCTTTAGTGAAGGGGCTTACAATGTAATCATAAATGACACTTCTGATTTGATATCTTATCAATGCAAGCAGACAAGAGTTTACAAATAAAGGAGCCAAACAAAACAATGGAATAAATCTCATTCGCAATAAAAAAATTAAAAAAAAGATTATTTGATTTTTGTCTCTATATCATACTTTTCCTATGTACATACACAATACATAAACATGTGGGCCTAACACTTAGGTCTGACACGCACTCACATACACACACACACACAAACACACACACACACACACACACATATATATGTATATATGTATAATGTGTACTGTAGAGAGTGAGACAGACTCGGGAGTGAGGTGTTTGGAGGTAGGGTTTATTAATCCTTATAAGTAAATTGTCCATGGGATTCTTCCCATCATCAGTGGTGTGTGCTGTGTGAGTGTGTATTAAAATTTCCCATGTGGAACCAGAGTCCACTATCAGGAGCTATGCATTGAGGGTAAATTGTGTTGTCAGGGCTGCTGGAGGCCTCCTGCTGAGTGGGAGAATGTCCAGTAAGGTATCAGGTCTTTGGTTAAGCAGTGGCAGTTGGTCTTGGGGAGTGATGTGGAGTTAAATTTTTTGGTATGTTAGGGGTAGTGTAAATGGAGGGGTAGTGAGGTCAAGGAGCTACATAGGTTTCAACCTTATAAGTTATTGAAAATGTGTTGGCTATGATTTGGACAGGGGTTATAACTGGCTAAGGTGAAATTTTTCCTATGGGTCTGGGTGACTTTGGAGCTTCCATTATTGAATGTATCTTAGATGTGGGTGTGAGGATATTAATGGTAGGAGTTTTGTGTATTAGGGTTCTGTGTGATGAGGGTTGTTCAGTTTAGTGCTTAATCCATTAGGATATAGGGTTTCAAGTTTGTTGATCCACATATCTTCGTGTTTCTCTAGAACTTTAGTTATGTCTATTGGAGTAGTTTTTTCTATTTTTTCTATGATGGTAAAGCTAACGTCAGTGGCAAAATTGTGGTCAGGTGTGCGAAAGTGTAGTTCTACGGGAAGTGGGCTACGATTGTTTTTTGACTTAATCCTATGTCTATAATTGTTGAGTCTAATATCAAATTGCCACTCTGACTTGCCTATGTACTGTAACTTACATCTATTGCACTCTAGAAAGTATATAATGTTCTTACTGCGGCAGTTGGTATTGTGATATATGTGGTAACTCTCTTTTGTGGTAGTGCTTGTGAATGTGTTGGTGTACTTGAGGTGTTTGCAACATAGACTGTTTCTTATGTCGCAAGGTGTGCAGAATTTAATGGTTCTAGGTGTATTTTTGCGTACGACTTTATTGTTAACGATACTATTGCTACTAATAATGTCTCTGATGTTTTTGGGTCTACGGTAGGCGATGACACTTGGGTCTGTGAATGTTTCTCTTAGATCTATTTTGATCGTGAGAATGTATATTTGTATATATATATATATATATATGTCACATCTGTTGTTATACTTACTGATCTTTCATCATTAAATACATTTCTGGGGTAAACCTACATGAATAAGCCCAGTTTCAAAAGGAATCAAATGATGTGTAGTACAAAATAACATCTGTATACAATACAATATGATAATACCCTGTATGAAATAACAAACTACATGTATGACAGAAGCCATATGTTGAAATCATTGCTGAAAGGGAGAAGGTGTTTGATCAACACTGCGTTGGTGCCATGTTAACATAATTGTTTTGTTTTTAAAATCCCCAAAACAGTTCCATGGTAAACAAATGATGCACCCAACAAGAGAAAATTTACACATTGTACCATAATAATAAAGCACATGAAAAACACAAAAAATAAATTTTTGAAAAAGTTATTAATGAATCTCATGTTTAACACTGTAAAGCTTTCTACATTAAGTATATATATATATATATATATCTATATATATATATATATATAGTAAGGTCTGCTTGGTGGCTTGGATAGTAGTGTTTTTTTAGCCCTGGTAAAAGTAAGGATTTCAAATGCTGATATGAATCAATGAATGCTTTTGCTTAATGTATACTTTAGCAGAAATTCTTTCTTAAAGTAAATTTCCTTAAACTCAAAAAAATCTTTGTTGATTTCACATTTTTAGTAATATTTCTTGATTGCAAATAAGTTGTTTTTTGCTGGGTCACAAGGAGGAAAGATCTGTCTAAAGTTTGTAATATTTTAAGTGTCTATGAAACGCAATGAATAATTAAAGCCGTCTTGGTACAAGTGAAGAGAAAGTGGTCCCATTTGTAAATTGACAAGTTTAACATGGTTGCCTCTTTAATGATACAAATGGTAAACAATTAAAAAGGAATAAGAGAATTTCAGTGGTACAAAGTTTTGAATTTCCCTTAATTAGCAGAAAAACAAAAAAGAGGAGAAGAAAAAACGTTTTGAATTTATTTTTTAGAATAAATCCTTAAAAGCTTCTTTCGGCTGACACTCTTATCAGAGGATGACCTGTCAGAAAATGTTTGAAAGTACCGTGTCAAAATAATTTGAACAAATATTATTTAAAATGGCAAACAAACATGTTGAAAACATGTGCAAAGAATTGCAGGCATAATGATGGAAATCCAAAACACATTCAAACTGCGGTTAAATCTTTAAGATAGAAAAATTTTATGTTGAAACTTTAGCATGTGTCTTCAATGTGTTTGTTTGCCATTTTAAATGACAATCTCCTGAACTATTCAAATTCTTTCCATTTCTCAACATTTTCTGATCCTCTGATGAGTATCAGTCAAGAGTCAGTAGATTTTGTTTTGAGAATCAGAATATTTTTTCATGTGTAAATAGTATAAGTAATCTCTCTTTTCCTTCCTTGGGTAAGAAGATTTATATCAAAGAACATATTCTTCCTGAGTTGTTATGCTGAAGTTATTTCTTCCTCTGAGCAACACCAGATATCCCTGCAAGTGTCATGAAATTACCACCGCCATGTTTAACTTTTGGAACTGTGTTCTTCTGCTTATAGGTTTCATTTGGCTTCCTCCAAACATTACGTGAAGAATTGCGACCAAATGATTTATCTGATCAAAGTATCATCATCATCAGCCTGTCAGCGATCAACTTTGGACATAGACCTTCCCCAAGATCTGCCAGACCACTCTATCATGGGCATCTTGAAGCCAGTATTTTCTGAATTTATCTAGCTCATCATGCCATTTTACTTTCTGTCGGCCACAGTTTTGCATATGATCCCAGGAGATCCATGTTGTTTGCAAGATCAAAGTATGTTGCAGAAATATTGATGGTTTTTAGCTCAATGTTCCTCCTTAAAGTTCAGTCGTGCCATAACATGTTTTTTTGTTAATAGTGAAACCTTGGCAAATCTGCAAAACTTCAATTCATGCAGTTGGAGTATGTTGTTGACTGTTAGGTGAAGGAAAACCATTCTTACCACCTCTAAGTCTCCAACCAAATCCTTTTAGGCTATATGAGGCTCTTCTCCCACCTTTCTGATGATCTTTGAAAGATCCTGAGAGATTTTCCCCAAGCCCATGTTCTCTGCGCGTTCACTGTAGCACCATGTTGCTTCCACTTGTGAATTATTGAGCCTATTGTGGTTACATGAATATTTGATTGTTTAGCAAGTACTTTATAACCTTCCCCTGCTGAATATTCTTGAACAATCTTTTCCCTGAGGTCAACTGATTGTACTTCTCATACGATGATGGCAAAGTTGTTCCGATAATTGTTATATGAGAATCATACCGCATTTTGTTATTCTGTGTGCATATATATTTGTCTAAAATGTTTTGGAATAAGTTGAAAATGTAGTTTTTACATTTTTCGCAACCATTTGATATTAATATCATGTTGTGTGGAAAGCAATTACTTACATTTGTGAGCAGAAAATAATTACATATTTTTGAATCACAATCGCCATTCTTAAAACCTTTCAAAATAGAGCTGACATTTACGAACCTTCTCTGCATCAAAATATATTCCTCAAATGTTTCTCGTTGCCTACATAGCAGTGCTACCCTTCCAAAATCCATACAGTAAGCCATGACAAATATGTTGCACTTTCAAGTCTCTATCCTCAACGGGATTAAACTTTACTATACACTATAAATGACACACTGCTGGATAGAAGAGATGATGAATCTAGGCATTGTTTTGTCTTATCATTTATGTCAGTGAAATACATAATTACTTTTTGTATACAAAAATACGTTATAATTTTTGAAACGTATTTAATATTAAAGGATTTGAATACATTTCCACTGCACAATAAATGAAATAATTAAATATCCCTTTTTATTAGCCAACATCTTTCAATTGTCATCAAGAATATTTTTTGTAATTCAAAAAGTTGATCAGGGCATATATCTAAGTTAGACCTTACAATTAGAAATGCATCTATTCTTAAAACAACTATTTTTTTGAATAGGATTGAATACTTAATAACTACATAGTGAATACCTTTATTCAGCATTATATATCATTGAACTTCTTTTCTTCTCTAGAATGAAAATGGTCACTTAATGAGGATAAAAGATCCTTCAATCGCTAATTATCAAAAAAAGAAATATATAACTCAGCATTGTCATTTGTATGTGCCAGTAAAAACAAACACTGAAATCTTTAACCTTTAAGACACGACCCCCTCAAAAGTAGCCCCAGACCCCAACAGTCAAGGCATCACTTCTGTACTTTTAGAAACATGAACTATGTTTTGATTGTCATGTGATTGCGAATGCAATTACATTATACTATCCAAGTATATCTCATTTGACAAACACCTGCTTCACAAACTCCTGGCTTTACGAACTTTAAACTTGATGGACATTTCATGAGATTTCATTTTTGTTGATTTGGACGCTGTAAAATGTTGTTCACAAATAAATATCACCGTTACAAGTTTGCATGTAAGTGTCTGTTGATGGAGGATGAGTTTGTAAGTTCTTCCTTGCTTTTGTGGTAATGTGTAATAGTCAACGCAATGAAGAAGGAAGTAAATGCATACTCTTCACTGAAGGATTGATGTAAGATAATTAACACTTCGTTATTTTTATGTAGTTTTTTTATGCATTTTCTCTTCTTCCAATATGTACTCTATGCCTTTTGACATTAAAATATTCCTGTCAAGCATTGCAAATGAGATGGAAAGGATCCGGGTTTTAATTATTGGCTTTTCAATTTGTGGAGAGTTCTTGGAAACCTTATGACACAGAACGACTTGTGTTCATATACGATGAAGAGGAATGATGAGAAAGTAGTTACAAATATATGGAAGTTTTTATAAGATATCTGGATGACTATTTTCTCTTTGCTCTGGAAAATTGTTCATCAACTAACTGAAAACTGAATGAAATGAAAAAATAAAACAAGGGAGAGAACACCGAATGTCCAAATATTGAGTTTTGTCCCTTGCATTTTGGATCTGCCCTTTTTAGCGATTACTTTTATCCTCTTTTTCATCAGAATAGTAAAATATCTCTCAATCAAATACAAGTTCCAGGATCCATCAAAAAACTTAATCAATTCTTCTATAATACACGGCCAATTCTCACCAAAATTTCATTGATATTCATCCAGGACATTCAGAGATATTGCATAGATAATCAGATGGACAACTCCTCATATCCCACTTCAGGATAAGTGTAGGAACGTTCCGAATCTCCCTTCATTTTTCTTTCATTTCTGTTAGTTGATATTCAATTTTTTATGTTTCAATCAAGTGTAGCTTGTTTTGCGCAGAATGTGGACTTAGACAGTGCTGCTATTAGAGTGTTTTCTGCGTTAAATTTAGTGTAATCTTCATTGTTTAATACTTAGCCATATTTTTAGCCATTTTTAGCAAATTTTGAGATATTTTCTTGTCATTTTAGCAAATATAGTCATTTTTATCTTTAGCCTGTCTCAGCATTTTTTGGAAATTTTTTCTTGAAAAAATGTTTGAGTTTGCAACACTAAACGTAGAGCTGCTTCAGCAAGTCATCTGTGAAAGATTAATATTGAAGTACATGTATTTACATAATTACTTTGATGACACATGAAAGCTAATTCATTTACTTTCAAGTTTAGTCAGAATCATTACCTGAGTAACCTGTTATTGCATCAGAAGGTCTGCTTCAAACAGAAGGATAATTCAAATTTCATATAATCCTTACTATAATTTAAGAAAACTGTGTGTGTATATGTGTATATGCACGGAAGTAACCAGACAACTAACCATTGTACAAAGTTGATATTGATCAAGTATGTTGGTCTACGCACCAGACACTGCAGTGTCAAGTTTGAAGTCGTTTGGGTCAACAGTTCTTGATATGTGGTGGGTGCTCAATTTATGATAAAATATTTAAACTGAAATATCTTGTGCCTGTAAAAAGTGACATTTTTATGTGTGTCGATTCATTTCAAAGAGGTTTCAGAAGAGAATTGATAAAGAGAGAGACAGACAGACAGAGACATAAACAAAGAGCGGGTGATATTTAGAGAGAGAAAGAGAGAGAGAGAGTCAGGGTTTTTTTGACCAATTTTTCCATAAAACAAGATTAAATAAAATCATAGTTTGATGACATAATAGCATTTTTTTAAAAATCTGTTTTGATTGTTATTGCAATTAATAACAATATCTCTGTTCTGATTGTTTCTATTAACAACATTATAGATAAATAAATAACAGCGTGTCATTATTTCAAGTTTAAATCTCCTAAAGATTTCCCCAAAATCAGATCCACTTTTTTGAATGGACATGCCCCCGTGGTATTAAAAAGAAATAAAGAACAATCTTTTTATCACAGATTGTCAACCAAAACTGCCAACATAGGTTTCTCACAGTTTTTACTTTGGTCCTGCTGGCTGGCAATGAATGTACCATGCATACAGACAAATGAAGCAAGAAGGCTAAAAATTTGTACATTCATTCCTTATTATGTGCAGAAAAAATATTTTTAGTTCTTGAAAATACACAAAAAAAAGATTTTTAGTGGGATAATAAATTCATAATGTAAGTTTATGCTAAATTAACCCTTTGTTTGTGTCAAACAGCATCAACACTTGTTTTTTAAAAGTTCAGAGTTTTTTAGTGATCACTGTCCAACTGAATGCGAGAGAAGTAACTTATTCCTTGATCAACCCTTCTTCCAATTTTTTAATTGATCACCCTGAACATGGCATGCTACTGAAAGATATATGCCTCTTAACAGTTTTGATTGTTCCCATTATAGGTTTTATGATTGCTTCGCTTTAATATCTTAAAGCTTGTCTGCATGCTTCAAAACCTTCTGAAAGCAATTTGGTGAATGACACTTCAATTGAATCACTTTAGCCCCATGAATAGCCTGCCCAAATAACCAGCCAAGTGAGCTACAAATTCTTCTCTCTTTGCTTGACTGTGTCTCCAGGCTCTCTTGGTCCCATTTCTGGGATTACAACCTTGGAATTTTGCATTTACACCACTAGGCACCATCTAAAAATCTTGTTTTTGTTTTTTTTTCAAAAAATGTGTTTTTTGGGGTCTCTAAGGTCATTTTGGACTAATAATGCCCAAATTTTATACTGGTATTTTTTTAAAGATAATTTTAAATAAAAGATCTATCTTTTAACCCCCAACAGAGTGGTTTAATCACTGTTGCTTGGTTAATGCTACTCATGTGTTCTGGCAATTAAATATATCTTTGTATCTTTCTTTGCCCAGCCCCAACCATTCATAGTGAAAACTTGAAATCTCCCACACACATGTACACCTTAAAGAGTGAGGAAAATGTGTTTTGTTTTTTTTTGTTTTCTGGAAATTCTATTTCCGTTGTTGGATATAGACCTTCCCGAGGATTTGCCACAATTCCCTATCATGGGCATCGTGGAACCAGTATTTCCTGAATCCGTCAAGATCATCTCTCCATCTCGTGTTCTGTCGGCCTCGGTTTCTTTTGTGATCTCTGGAGATCCATGTTGTGAGACGTGATGTCCATCGGTTGTCTTTCATTCTTGCAACATGGCCTGCCCATTGCCATTTGAGTTTTTTAATACTTTCTATGATGTCACAAACACCTATTTCTTCCTTATATACTGTGGTTGATGTCTATTTTTTTTTTAATCCTAAATTTATGATTCAAACCACACTGGTTGTATTTTCATCATGGTAATCTAATTTTACTACCAACACTGCTTGATATATGAAGTATAAAGAAGAATCTATGGTTGACAATTCATATTTTTCCTTCAAATGCTAATTTCAGATAATCTTTTAGATTATTAGTTGTGGTACATGCACAGGCTATGATAATTTATTCATGTGAGGCTCTGATATATTTCATATGATTTTTACGTATGAAATATATGCATTGCGTCATTGAAACAAGTTTAGAATCAGTAACGGAACATTTCTTTCAATTCTAAAGAAGGCAAAAATATGTAAATATACAAGTGTGTATATGTTCATGTTGGTATTCACTGATGCATGCTTGTTGGACAGATATAGTATTGAATACAGTTGACAAAAAAGATTTGTAAGTATTTTGGTGATGCACATTTCTCTTAAGGTAGATTTTCCTGTTTATATCTTTAGATTCCAAACTTAATTAAAGTTCTATCAAATGCTTGGAGACATGCCTTTTATTTTTCTGGATTTTTAAATTATCGATTTCGAATACATTTATTGTAAGAGCTCTCGCTGATAACATTTTTTCAAAATGGTAGCAAATGAAAATGAGAATTCGTTGAAAACTGAAAATATATACAATATACTCACATATATCTGAAAATATGAATAGGCATATATGCAAATTTTTCCTGTTTGTTTGAGCTCATGTATCTGATACAACCTGATGTCCATAGTAGACTTGCCATAAAATGATACATTCATGTCTAAGAGAGAGAATACGGAATAGAGGGGAAATGGACTATTCATAATGTGATTATCTCATTGCTTTATTTACCTTCCTATCATGACATAACAATAAAAAATGACATCATAGAAACTCTTAAGACTTTTTCTGATCATACATTGAAATAGCCTGAGTTGAGACTTAAAAAAACATACGATATTAGAATAACCATATAATGAGTTGATATGCAAATTTTTCTATTTATTTATTCGCATGTTTGTGCTGAAATGGGATTATTTCATTGGTTGATTTACCTTCCAATTATGACATAACAATAAAAAATTACATCATAGAAACTCAGTAGATTTCATATCAGATCACACATCGAAAAAACTTGAGATGTGGTGATACTTTAAAGAAACTTGAAATCAGGAAACTTGAATTATTGAAAATGAATTACTTAACAAAATAGCTTTAAGTTTCTTAATGCAAATCCCTACATAAATATCATTGTGGATGGGAATATCCTAATCATTTGATAAATAACCCAGCTTTAGGCTCCTTAGTGCCAATCCATAATTGATAACCCTATTATTTTTGAGAGGGTTTATGCTAGTATAGTAATTACTAGCATCCCAAGGAAAATCATATTCTTCTTTTTACTTCATAAATTAAGCAGAAGTGGGATAAAATTTAGTTACCTTGATGAAAATACAACGAGTATGGTTTGAACCATAAATCCATGATTTGGGGGAAAAAGGTCTGGTTAGTCACACAAAAGAAACCATCATGTAGCCAATGTACTTGGGCAGTATGCCATGTCGCATGGTGATCAATAAAAAAATTGGAAGAATAGGTGATCAATGAATTAGTTTCTTCTCTTGCTTTTTGTTGTGTCACTGAAAAGTCCATATTCTTTTTTTTTTATCTAAATTTAATCACTGCTGGGCACAAACTAAGGGTTTGGTATAAACTTACATTGTAAATCAGACCCTCCACTAAAAAATTATTTTGAGGGGGAATTTTTGAAAACAGAAAAAAAAAAACATTTCTCAATTTTCAACTCTGAACGGATAGGACAGGGCAAATTCCAGATACCAACATACATGGGTTCAAATATATGCTAGAACATATGAATAACCTGAACCCAACAACAGTTTTTAAACAGGTCTTTTGCGGGTAGTGATGATTGATAACAGCCACAAGAATAACAATTACATGCATAACAAATGCAGTATATGTGAAAAGCTGTGTTTTCTCACCCTTCCAGATGATCAACTTCTTTTGGAAGCATGACATGTTGGGGATAACGAATCAAAAATTGTTAAAAGACGTCATCAATGAGTAAGTGTGAATGCCGCAGGACACAAACAAAGGTCAAATTTAGCATAAACTTACATTGTAATTTGAGACCTCCATTAAAAACTGGGGGGGGGGCAATTTCCCCAAAACAAATAATGCGTTTCCCTCATTCATTTATGAGTGTGTGTACAAAATTTCAAGTTCCTACTTTGAATGCTCAGGGCTTGATTAAGTCCAGATATATGGATATATAGATACATATGTATATATATATCTGAACACACAAATAACCTAAATCCGCAACAGTGTTTAAATCAGTCTATTGTTGGCATTGGTGGTTATTAATAGCAACAATAATGACAGCCACAACAGATGAGATATATGTGAAAAGGTGTGTTTTCTCACTCTCCAAGCGATAAAGTTCTTTGAAATGATTAGGACTCATATCAGTACACATGAATAACCTAAACCCAGTGACATTGTTTAAATTGTTGCAGATAGAGGTAATAAATATTTAGTTTACTCGTATTGAAATATCAAATTATTATTATTGCTATTATGAGCTATTTCACACCAGTTGCCTGGTGGTTACCTCTGAAGGTCGAACAACAACAAGTCTCAAGTCTCCAGCCCTCATCTCCACATTCTCATAGTCCACAGTAGTACTGTGGTTTACAGTTTCACACCAGCTGCCTGGTGGTTATCGCTGATGGCAGAGTGACATCTTGTCTCATCTCTCCCCCACCTATAACAGCAGTGCTGTGGTTTGTACCTTCACCACCATTTGGGTGGGGTTTTTAGGGGGGTGTTCTTCTCCTATGTTAGGCCATTGCTAACAGCTGGGGTCGTGGATTTCTAGCACTTTCCTAAGAATGTGTGCAATTCCTAGCAGTGCTGAAGTCTACACAGTTTCAATCCTTCCTTTTATCCTTACTCCCTCCCATCTTGCTTTCAGTGCCTTTGGTACAGTTCCAAGTGCACTTATCATTACTGGTACTACTCTGACTCTCATGTTCCACACCTACTTCAGTTCTCTTGCCAGATCTAATTTTCCTGTTTTTCACTCTCTTTCCCCTTTACTCTATGGTCTGATGGTACGGCTACATCTATTATTTGGCAGGTGTTCCTCTTCTTGTCCATGATCACTAGGTCTGGTCTTCTTGCTCGGATTGGGTAGTCCATTTGTATGTCAAAGTCCCAAAGTAATTTGCAGTTTCCATTCTCCAGAGCTGTCTATGCTGGTACTACTTTCCCTGCTTGGTTAAGTCCCATTCAATTACTCAGTTCCCAATGTATCACTGTTGCTACTCTATCATGTCTGTGTTTATACTTCTTCTAGGTTAGTTGACTGCATTTGCTGGTTATGAAGTTTAGAGTCTCATCTCTTTCCCCACATAGGCGACGCTTCCTGTTTGTCTGTGTTCTGTTGATATTTGTTTTGATTTGTTTTGGGCTCCTTAATGAGCGATTCTATTTCTCTCTTCAGGTTTCCTTATCGTAACCATGTCGATGATCTCTTGCCTGCCGTATCCTGTATCTGTCTTTTGAATTCTCTATATAGTTTCTTCTGTTCCCATGTTTCTTTCCTTGTTTACTGTGCTGCTCCATTGTTTTCTACTCTTATGTTGTTCATTGCACTGCTTCAGGGACTTTTTATGATGTCTTCACTGTTTGCTTGCACTTACTTTTCCAGACCTGCCTCTGGACAGAGTCCTCCATGCTGATGAGCTCTCTGCCATCTTCTTTTCTCTTCACAAATAGTCTATCCATGTCATCACTTGGATGTAAGGCTTTGTGCACAGTCATAAGCTTCCTTGTTTGCCGCTCCATTGACCACAGTTCTCCCTTTGTCCATCAAAGGAATGGTCCTGTATCTTACTACTGATACGGCCTATGTGTTCATTCCTTTTAAAAGGTTTCTGCTATTTAATTTGGTCTCAAATATTTTCCTTTTCCCCTCTTAAGTATTTTCTTTTTATTTTCTCCTCCATTTCTTCCTGTTCTATGATGTCATATTCAAGAACTCCCAGGTATTTGTATCAGTCTTGAGTGATCAGTGTTCTAATCTTCTTCCTGTCTGGGAATTTGATTCTTTCTGCCTCTGCAAGCCTTCTTTATGCATTACCATTACTGCACATTTTTCAATCCCAAATACCATCCCAATGTCATCACTGTGTTCCTTCTACAAATAATTTTATGTCGTCCATGTACATTCGTTGGTTGACTTCTCCTTTCGTTTTGGAGAATTGGTATACTTGGTTGTTTTTCATGATTTTGTCGAGTAGTATCATATTTAAAACAATTAATAATGGAGACAGCAAGTCTCCCTGGAAGATTCCCCTTTATATACTTACTTCTGCTAAATTTTCTCCTGTGGCAGTTTAGTCCACTTTCCAGTTTTTCATAGAGTTGGCGATGAGTCTCACCATTGGTTCACTGATCTTGAACATTCTGAGGCGTTTGTGTATCCAGCTGTGTGGAATCATGATGTATGCTTTTTTATAGTCTATCCATCCCATTGCAATGTTCTTCTTCCTTTTTCTTACTTCTTTTAAGATCGTCTGGTCAATGTAGAGCAAGTCATTGGTCTCCGTTGGTTCCTCTCCTGCATCCTTTCTGTTCTTCTAGTAAGAGTCCTCTTCCTTCCATGAATGTACACATTCTCTCCGTTATTTGTCCATTATTATTATCATTATTATCATTACTATTATTATTTTGTTGGTTAATTTTGTTTTGTCAGATCCTCAATTAGCACATTTGTTTAAACATGAAGTTGGAAAGATTAAACAAACAAGTCTGGTTAGTCATATGACCAATATCTTTTGGTAACATGCCATGTTAAGGGTGATCAATTGAAAAATTGAAAAAAGTGATTAATGAATAAATTACTTCTCTTGCCTTTTGTTGGGAAGTGATCACTAAAAAAGTCTGAATTTTCAAAAAACGTGTGAATGTTGTCAGACATAAACTAGGGGACTAATTTAGCATAAACAAACATAGAAAACTGAACCCCCACGAAAAAATGTTTGGGATGGGTTGGATTTTAAAAGAACTAAACGTACGATTTTGTGGACACAGGGAGTCAATATTAAATTTTCGGCACTTTAGCTCAATTGAAATGGTCTGTATACATGAAATCAACTTGAAAACTGAAGAAACCTATGTTGACGTTTTTGGTGACAGTTTTAGCAGACGGTTTCTGAAAATTCATTGGAGTCATATTGAGGAGACATCGTTTTCCTTGTCTCAACTAAATAATACAACATTTCTCTTCCAGACTTTTCATCGTGATTGTAGACATTGGAAATTTGTTTTTTTTTCAGGTCAAGTATACAGACTAAACAATTGTCATCTGATATTTTCTGTCAGTTGTATTTACCTTGAATTCAATTTCATTCTTATCTGGGTATAAAAAGGTTTATTCAACATTAATTGCCTTTATATAATACTGGAATATATCACCGTGGCAACCATGGAAAAAGAGGATGTGCTATATGTGTGTATGCGTGTGTTTGTTAGAATATCTACGTGGGAGTGTGCATGCATAGGTAGATAGATAAATAGATAGATAGATTGATAGATAGATAGATAGATAGATAGATAGATAGATAGATAAAATGTCCTCTTCCACGCTAGTGCCCACCTTGTAAATAGAATGTAAAAGGGATATACAGACTACTTCCAAAATAGAGTTCATGATTTTTATGTCATCATCAATATCATCATCATCTGTCTTTTAACGTCTGTTATTGGACATAGACCTTCCCTAGGATTTGCCACACCTCCCTATCATGGGCGTTGCAGATCCTGTACTTTCTGGATTTGACTAGTTCGTCTCTCGATCTTGTGTTCTGCTGGCTTCAGATGTACCTGTGATCTCTGAGGATCCATGTTGTGAAACATAATGTCCATCAGTTGTCTTCTGTTCTTACAGCATGACCAGCCCATTGCAATTTGAGTTTTTCAATGGATTCTATGATGTTGCAGACTCCTGTTTTCTCCCTGTTATATTATGCTGTCTTGTGATCTCTCCATGTGAGGTTAAGCATAATTATTCCATGTGCACGTTGCATGCTTTTCAGTTTGAAGGTCAGTCTCTTTGTTAGCTTCCATGTTTCAGCTCCATAAGTGATTATCAACAGGATACATTGGTTAGATACCCTTCTTTTTAGGATTAAAGAGATCTTTTTATTTTTGAAGGTTAAGCTTGCGCTGCCAAAGGCTTGCCATCCTAGAGTGATTCTTTGCTTGATTTCTACTTCTTTTGAAGGTTTCATAGAGGTCTGCCAGATGTATAACACCCAATATAAATAGAATTTTGTAGGGCCTATGGACCACATGAATAGAGTTACAAGGCTGAAATGTTTAACGCTTACGCCTTTCAAACATTTACTTGGCAGCATTCAAATTCAGTTTTTGATAATTCAGACTTTTTAATGATCAAACAAAACACAAAAGAAGTTAATTATTCATTGATTACCCCTTTTTCCTATTTTTTAGTTGATCATTGCGGATATGGCATGCTTTCTGATGACACTGGCAGTCTGACGGTTTCTATTGAGTGACTAACCAGATCCGTTCCTCTTTGTTTTACTCACATATGAAAAAATTTGACAGAAAATAAAAAATTCCCAGTAGCGGAATTTTCTGGAAGCATATAAACCCAAAACAAAGTCTGTACAGCTTTTTTTTTTCATATATATAAAATAGGATCATATCCTACCATTTCTTCAACAAGCAAGAAAAATGTATGTCTGCACAATGTGTTAATATGATTATAAAAACTCAGAAAATACTGTACAAGAATATCTCTACATAAAATAGATAAAGAAATATTAATGCGTTGGCACAAAATAGCTATTCATTGTGGTATGTACCAACATGTAAATAAACATTGTAAAATAAGTTGCTCAATTTTGCTACTGCTTTAATATTTTTCTTATTGATCCGCATTTCTCTAACCTTAGTATGTATACATGATGTAATCAAATATAAGTAACATTGTTAGTTTTTTTAAAGGGTTCATAGGATGATTTAAAAACACCAGCCTTTCGATCATTGAATGACAACGCGAACCCCCAGTACCACAGACCATATATACAAGAGTTAATTTATTTATGAATATAAATCATTTGTGCCTGACTTTTGAAATCTCTCTCATTTCCAGCACTAAAATTCATGATATATATTTACAAATCAAAGAATCTTTGTTTTTATGTTCAAAACAAAATATTCGTGGACGCGGAGCCAAATTAAATGTATATGGAATGCAATTTGTGTGAATCAAAAAAGATACTCAAAATAAAAGGTTTCGATGAGTTTCATTTACATTGGCTGAGTTTTACAAAAGTTATCACAGAATTAAAATCATTGATTTGTGTAAAAACTCAACTTACTCATTTTAAGGGTTGAGGACTAATTCTTGATTCTTGAGGCCCATGGGAAAATCTTCTGTTATTCATTAGGGCTTAATAGCCGTATTATTTGAGAAGTCATTCAAAACTGTGTTCTCTCTTCTTGTCAAGTGGGAAATGATATAAATTGTCATAACAAAATAGAAAAGATGAATTGTCAAAGAAGTGACATCTGAGTTAATTGAACAAACATAGACAGATGCTCCAAAAACTGAAAAAGATAAAAAGAAAAAACTTCAGGCCCTCAATATCATCTACAGTTAAAAGCTTCACCGGGGATATCACAATCTGTCATCCTTCTCTTAGTTATTGTAGTTACTTTGTACCACGGATGGATTGAAGCAATTATGTTCCTAATATTCATCATCATCACCATCATCATCATCAGTCTTTCAACATCCATCGCCGGACATAGACCTTCCCCAAGATTTACCACACTTCCCTATTGTGGGCGTCATGGAGCCAGTATTTTCTGAATTTGTCTAGCTTGTCTCTCCATTTAATACTCTGCTGGCCTCTGGTTCACATGTAATCCGTGGGGATCCATGTTGTGAGTTGCGATGTCCATCAGTTGTCCGCCATTCTTTCAACATGGCCGGCCGACTGCTATTTGAGATTTTTAATGGATTCTATGATGTCCTTGACTCCTGCCTTCTTCCGGATGTACTGTGCTGTCTTGTGGTCTCTCCATGTGAGGCCAAGCACAATTCTTTCATGTGCACATTGCATGGTTCTCAATTCGCGGATCTGTCTCTTGGTTAGGTTCCATTTGTCAGCTCCATAAGTGACTATTGGGAGGATGCATTGGTTGTACTTCCTTCTTTTTAGGATTAATGGGATCTTCTTATTTTTGAAGGTTGAGCTAGCTCTGCCAAAGGCTTGCCATCCTAGTGTGATTCTTTGCTTGATTTCTTCTTCCTTTGAGTGTCTCAAGGAGATTCGATGGTTGGTTTTCATCAAGTGTTTTTGTGATTCGGTTAGTGATGGTTTTTGTGAAAAGTTTGTATACAGCAGTTGAGTAGGCTTATAGGCCAGTAGTTGTTGAGGTTTTTTGGATTTCCTTTTTTATATGAAAGCATTATGATTGCAGTGTTCCAATCATATGGGACTTTACTCTGTTTTAGACACATGTTGAAAAGGACGGCCAGTTTCCCAGTGACAATTTTACCCATTTTTCTGGGTAGGTCAATGGTGATATTGTCCGATCCAGGGGCCTTTCCCTTCTTCATCTGTTTGATGGCTTGTTTCACCCCCATGGAGTTACGTCTGGGAAGTCCTCAAGTTGATTGCTTGCGTCTTGCATATCTTGTTCATTGTTTTGTAGTCCTTGTTGGGATGAAAAGAGTTTTTGGTAAAATTCTTTGGCGTTCAATGATCCTGTCTCTGTCTGTAGTTGGGTTTCCATTTTCCTAGAGTATGCTGGTTAATTGCTTCTGTCCTAAGTTGAGACCTTTGTTTACAGCTTTGAAGCCCCAACCTTTTTAGAGAGTTGATTAAATGACTGTCATCGTGTATCTTTTCCTGTCATCCCTTAGTTTTTTCCTGATTAATTTATCAAGTTCAATTTCTTCAATTTTCTCTCTTGTTGTTCTTGGTGGCTTAAGGTTTCTGCATTTTTCCATGAGATTCCTGGTCTCATCTGAGATTTAACTAATGGGTTGCATGCTCATTGGTTTGAATATTGCGGTAACTTTTATTATAGATGCTGTCACTTTGTTGTTTAGTTCATTAATGTTGATGTCATCTTGTTCAGTAAGAATTCTAAATCTGTTTTTCTGTTCAAGCTTGAAGGATTGAGCATGCTCTTTTGGTATGTTCAAAGGTTGCGGTCTCATCTGGAACTATTTTAATCATTTCAGTACAACCAATGCATCCTCCCGATTGTCACCTATGGGAGTGAAACATGAAACCTATCCAAAAGATAGACCCCCAATCTGAGAATCATGCAACATGCACAGGAGAGAGTAATGTTCAACCTCACATGGAGAGATCACAAGACAGCACAATATATTAAAGAAAAAACAGTAGTCAGGAATATCATAGAATCCATCAGAAAACTCATATGGCATTGGGCTGGTTATGTTGCAAGAATGGCAGACAACTGATGGACATCATGACTCACAACATGAATCCCTAGAGATCATTTGTAGCTAGCAAGATATAAGATAGCATGAAGAACTCAACAAGTTCAGAAAGAATTTGCTCCACGATGCTGTTGATGGAGAGGTCAAGTGAATCTTGTGAGAGGTCTATTTTCCAATGACGGATGCTAAAAGAATGCTAATGATGATATTAATACAAAAATATACTCATTCTAGCGCCTAGTGTGAAAATGGCTCAATGCTATTCAGTTGTTAAACAAAAAAATTTGTTTTTGTTATTATATTAGTTTTTTTATCTTTAAAGATTTTTTCTCTTGATATATGCCCACAGTTTTAATCAAAATATATCATACAATTAATGGTAAATTGATTTTTTGGTGGGGTCTGGAATCCACCACCCCCAGCCCATATGTAAATCCAGCACTGCTTTATACCTGGCGGCTTCTCTTAATGTCTATTGTATACAGTTACTTCTTAGGAATTTCAAACTGAAACATTTATTCAATTCATATGGATAGACTCTTCTCATTCAGCTGTCCCTATGAGGCGATATTAAAAAGTATTTACCTAAACTATCAAAAGAGATTTGTATCATATGTACCGGCCACACCAATAGTGCTAGAGGGCTGAAATTTCTATCATCCACTCTTTATCATGACTACAAAAAATAGTTTTTTTGAATATTCCCCCAAAATAGCTTTTTAGCAGGAGGTTCTATTTGCAATCTAAGTTTATGCTAGATTGTTCCCTTAGTTTGTGTTTGTATTCAAATTAGTTTTTTGAATATTCATTTTTTTTTCTCTGATAACTATCCAAAGAAAGGCAAGCTAGGTAACTTATTCATTAATCACCTCTTTTTTCCAATTTTTTAATCGATCACCCCCAACACTGCATATGACATTGGTCATGATGGTTTCTATTATTCACCAGACCTTTCTCATATTAGTTATTTATTCTGTGATTTCATCCTTTGTTAATTCATCCTTTGTTAATTCATCCTTGAGATGCCGCTTCTGCTAGTTCGATTGAACCAGAGTATATAGATTCCATGGAGAGATACCTGACCAGAGCAAAGCCTCCTTCAAATGTAAACCTATAACCACACTAACACATTCAGAGATTTGGAAATCAGTCAAGGGAATTAAAAAGTTGGCCATGCAAATTTAAAGATGAAGAGAAGCAGTCGTCAGTCAGCCAGGGAGAGAGAGTAATGCCTGGTTAGCATCAGAAGACTTGTGAGATCTGTGTGATCAAGTGGTCAGATGATTTAACTGAAGAATAAACCTCATCCCTCTACCAATCTCTCATTCTCTCTCTAACTAAAATTCTGAATACAAGATCCACTCAACAGGGTCAGTTGTATTTCAGCAGTCATTCCACTGACACAACGATTAGTATCCTACGGAGAAGAATAGAATTGAAGCAATTTATCATTTCACAATATAATCATATTGATATTGATATATTGATAAACAATTCATAATAAATATAGAAAATGTACAAAAGGCACTGCAGAAAGAACACAATAAAAATAATTCTAGCTAAGAACCTTTACCAATCTTTTCGAGATTATTCTTTAGATAAATTTAGATAATTTTTTTAGATAATCAGTTCTGGTACATGCGCAGGATAAAGATAATCAGTTCTGGTACATGTGCAGGCTATGGTGAGTCATTAATGTGACGTATGGATATTTCTACCTACTTTATATCAAAATATTTGCAGTGTTGATGAATGGATTCTTAAATTGCCAGAAGAAAAAAATCATAAAAGAAAATACAAATTTCAAACTAAAAAATTTTCATTTCTCCATGATAAATGCAGTGAACAACAACAAAAAAAAACCTTAACTTGCATAACAGCCATTCATAATTAAAACACAAAACTTCTCAGTTTCTATGAATTAAATCAGCTTTTCTGGATTTGCCAATTTGGGCTGATCATTTAATAATGAAAAATATTGAATATTCATTGCATGCTGAACCACTTGCCAGTCGTATATCCACACTTTAAATTCACCTGCCAACTAATAATTCATCCGACTCTTAAATTAGCCAATCAGAATTGAATGTTGTGGATTTAATGAAATTTGAAAGTTCATTTGATGTCAGGATTGTCCAACGGATAATTTATTATATGCTTAGATCAGAAATGAAGACAGACTGATATGAGTACTAAAGAAAATAGAATATTCATTTCATCCTCTGAATGGACAACAATTAATATATTAGGAGCTTAGATAAGCCAATCGGAACTGGGTTTTTACTGAAACCGATGAACAATTTGAATATTTATATCTTGCCTTCGAGGCCGATTGATAATTCATTTGGAGCAAATTTTAGCTTGGCTCTTTATTGAAGCTAATTAAGTCTTTGAATATCTCTCTATACTCAAAACGAAAAATGCTGAAATGATTGGAATAATACTTTGATAAATTGAGTCAATGTTCTAAAGGTGATAAAACTCTTTTGTTTGTATTTTTTGAGTGTGAAAATTTGCATTTAAAAGGAATTTCAAAGTGTCCTACCTGAATTTCCCATATATATGTACATATATATATATATATATATTATTGTGTCATACACAGACAGCTGTTTCGATGTATAATATCTCTTCAATGTGGCTATAGACTTTCCATAATCCCATCCAGTACCGCGATGCAGGATTGAAACCTTCACTTCAGACCAGGAGGCCGATATCCTACCTCTGGGATATATATATATATATATATATATATATATATATATATATATATATATATATATATATATATATATATATATATATATATATATATATATATATATATATATATATATACACACACACACACACATATATATATATATATATATATATATATTACTATATATATATATATATATATATATATATATATATATATATATATATATATATATATATATATATATATATATATACATATGTATAAAAACTAGCATATACCCATGAAAAATGACAGGCTTATTTATGTATGGGTCAGCACTAGGGAGCTAGAGTTGTTTTAATTGTATTTGAATACTTAAATTATCAAAAATTAATCACTATTTATTTTTGATAATTCAAGTATTCTAATTTTAATTTTTTAAAAAATCTCAATTTAAACTGTTTTAAAGGATGATAAGACATTGGATCCTAAGATGAAATGTTGTGTGAGAAAGAAAAAACTCCACTTATATTGTTTGGTATAAGAATAAATGTCATAGGAAGAAACTTATTTTATTAAAAGTATAACTCTTCTTTTTTTAACTGTTATTGCACAACAGCCTAACTCATTTCATTATAACCTTATGACTGTTTTTTAGCTCTGTTAATCCATTTCACATGGACCAATCCATTATAACTAGGATTATAACAGGACTCAGATTGAAAATATATCCTTACAATTATACAATTGACATACTGATTTGCATATTTGGCTTTTATAGATATATATTCATAAATTTGCTTGTCTCTAAGTATGTTTTTATGCATACATGATCAAAAGAGAAGCAAAGAGAGATTTAAAATATTTTGTAACTGTGTACACTCTGCAGATTGTCTGATGGAGATATCCTTAGGTACTGAGATCAGATTTCTAGTCTAACTCATGTTGCTGTTTTATCAGCAGTCGCAAGCTGTCATCAGACACATATAAACAGATCTTTATTGAATAACTCAATTTAAATCAAGTTTTTTTGTGGAAATTATTGATAATCAATTTTTTCAAGATAATTGGCTAAAATTAATTTTTCAGTTTTGCATACATTAATTTTTCTCAAAAATTGAAAATTCCTGAAAGAAATGAAGGTCAGATTTGGTAAGTTATTTTTTCAAGACTTTTGAGTAGGTTTGTATTTATGTTGTAACTAAAATGCTAAACTGGACTATTACTTTCTGTCTGTCATATGGGAGTACACATTCAAAGTTACTTTCATTTGTTCCTTTTAGTTACCCCTTATTTTGTAAAGAAATATCTGGCCATCTTTTATTTTGTAAACGCAAAAATTTTGCTCATTTCATGTACCAGGTGATATTCTCAATCTTAAACCCAAACTTCCACTTTCAACCATTTCGAAAATAGTTACTGAAAAAGCTGTGTGGACTATGTCAACCTGTCTGAGGGTGTACCACACCGGTACACAACCTGCTAATCAGTACATTTGATACACTCAATCTATTTTTTAGCTTGCAACAACTGCAACCACTTGGCTGGGTTGTGTAAGAAAATATTTATCAACAAATATCTTTAATTTCTAAATACAGATATAAATGTGCCATTATTTCTTTCCTTGGTAATGCTAAGATTTCTGTTGTATGCCGAAGTATATAGGGCGGGACTGGCTCGAGGTTCATAAGAGATTCTTCCACCACCAGATCCTGCCAGGAATTCCTGCTAATATGTATATATGAGTATTCAATATGTTAAAAACAATTAATAAACAATTGAACTATGTTAGCCATCAGAGATGGCCAAGGGTTCTCTCCCTTTTAAATTTGCCTATGTTTGTTTTTGTACTTGTGTGTTCAAATGCTCCTGGCCATAACATTTTATCTACAGACTTGAAAATTGGCAGCAGTAATCCACTAGACTCCTTCTATAAATGCTAGCGATGTCATAAATAGAATTTATTCTGACCATATTTATTCTGTGATAGAATATTTTATTTTTTGCATTTTTTTTTCACTTCAAATTTTGACTCTGGGGTTGTTCAATTATTGACTGTGCTGGCAATTCATTTTCAAATTTTTACGTTGGAAACATTTTTCTCAAACTCCTGTCCAGACCTGGAATTGAATTTGTTATTCTACCATGACAAAAACAAGAACAATCCGCACCAAATTTTGAGGTGTAAAAAATCAATATTCCCTACGGTAAATCATATAAAAAAACTATGTAAAAACTAACAGGTAGTCATATCTCTAACTAAATGAGCTAAATTGCCGAGTCTTATATAAGAGCCCAAATTTATGCTAGAAATATTTAAAGGTTTATTTCAATAATGAATAAATACATTTCTAAAATAAACATTTCCTTGCCACATTTTGAAATCATGACCAACTGATTAGTATGCTGGTATTTTACTGACTGAGCTAAAATGACAAGTCTTACAAATATACAAAATCTATCTTACAGATATTTAATGGGCTTCTTTCATTCTAATAAATAAATATATTTATACAAAAAAAATATTTTCAAAATTTTTCATTTCATAGACAGATGACTGCCCCCCTTTAATGCTAAGGGTTTGGTTGAGCATAGTCGCTAAAATATAACTTTAATAGTCCTTTGCTTAATAAGGTATTTGTCATTAAGTTAAATAACAATGAATTACTATGAATATATTTGGGAATTATATTTTAATAACTCTAATCCATCAAATCCTTGGTGTTTTTTTGCTTTTTTGACCAGGGGTCAACTGGTATATATGATACGGATGCTGTAGTAACCAACAGGATAGAAGTAGGGCTGGGAGTTGACCCTGCAGCAGCCAGGCTTGCCTTCATTTGTTTTCATTTTTTCTCTTTTTCTTCAATCCCATGGTGTAGAGTATGATATCTTGTCTTATCAGTTAAACAAAACAAATTTTTGAAAAAAAATCGATAAACATACCAATTAAAACTGTTCATTCTATGACGTCTGTCAGCTGATATCAAAAAGGTCTGGTTGGTCACCCTTTAGAAACTGTCATGTGGCCAGCATCTATTGGTAACATGGTGTATTGGGAGTAATCAATCAGAAGAATTGCAAAAAGGGGTGATTAATCTGTAAGTTACTTCTTTCATCTTTTTTTGGGGTGATCACTAGAAAAGTCTGAATTTCCAAAAACAAAGCAGACACAAATGAAAATATCAATTTAGAATAAACTTACATAGCAAACTGGACCTTCAATGAAAAAAGTATTCATGGAGAGAATTTGGGGAAAAAAAACCGTTTTTTTCTGGGCATGATAAGGAGCAAATGTTCAAATTTTCAGCCCTCTAACTCTATTGATGCAGCCAGTATGCATGATACATACATGCATATATTCATAGCCTGCCAGACCAAATAGAAAACTTAAAGAAACCTATGTTGACAGTTTTGGTAATAAATTTTGGTCACTGGTTTCTAATATTTCTGCTTTTGAACAGCAGATTTGACAAAGAAACACACAGGTAGTTATAAGTTTTTATTTATAAAGATTCCCTACACCATATAACAAAATTTCTGATTTGTTAAAGCTACCCCACGGCTCTTGAAGTTCACGGATCAAAAATAAGTTTGAACTGAAATGAATTTTTCAATCTTTTATTTGGAGTATGATATTCTTTGTGGTGTCAATTCTTGTAAACTCAAAACACAAAGGAAGAGTATTACACTCCATAGGACTTTATGTACAATGAGCGACTCAAGAACTAATGATAATATTTGTTTTTGATATTTATTTTATAGTAGTATTGTCAGTCAATAGCTTAGGACATCATGAACCATAATTATAGATTCGTGTAAAGTATCCATTTTGGTAAAGTCCAATTACTCGCATCTACAAACTCTCCACCAAAGATGAATTACTCACTTTTGTACGTAGTGACTGATTTGTTTTTTATTGTGCATCACTGAATTTTTTAGTATTCATAGATAATTTTGGAGTCATTCTCTATTCAGCATGTACGTTTTCGGTAGTTGAGGGATAGTTTAACACCACCTCTATTCCAACACCTGTTTTAGATTTCTTCTAGAAGTATAGACCAATCATAATGAAGTTTCCAACTAGACTTATTCCCAAGTCCCAGATACTACGGTCACAAAAAGCTAATACCATATATACTTGAATATAAAAAATGGTCCGAAATCAGCAGATCAACTTATACACTGGTCACCCCAAAATATCCAACAATTTTGCCTACATTCAGGGAGAATAATCAGACACAATGCACATTACTGAGCAATATTGTCGGGTGTTTTAACTCAATTTATTATCATTGTTTTCTATGAAAGGCTATGTTGGTGGTACATGGGGTCTGTTGTGTAATGTCAATTTTAAATCATTTCTTCTGATACATTTGTAATTATTGATTAGGCTTTTACTTTTACAATATGGAAACAGTAATTGATATGGTGAAGATGGAAAGAATTTCCGTTTGTTTCAGCTGACCAAGTGCTGTAAACAATGCATTCATAAGAAGGGGATATCTCTCAGGATGATGTTATGGCAAAATAACAGACATAGCATACGTTTGAGTCAGTTGATTTTCCAAAATTTATACTCAATACCAAACTCGTCTTCATGGTTGACTTATATTCAAGAATATATGGTAATAAGTTGCATGTGTTTTATCATTGTGTACTTGTTGCAATTCTACTGATCGATTTCACTGTAAAATATTTTGAAATTCTAAAGAGACCAATTTAGCATTGATACCAACTCCCCCAAAAAGTGGTGACCATGATGTCACATCCTGTTTCAACACTGAAGAGTTCCTGATTATGAAAAGCAGTGCTTCTGGCTTTCTATCTCTTGTCTATCCTTTTTTCTTATGCTGAATAATTGACTGATGGACGTGAATGTCTAAGCATTTGGTGACATGATTTATCAACAGAGCCTTCCCTTTTCAACCTGTAATGTCATTCAATGTTTCTCTTTATCACACACAAACATAAGAACTCTCAAATACAAACATTTTATGTATTTTTCTTGCTTGAATAAATGAATTTGTTTCCTTCAAAATATAGATTCATCCGTGTTTCCTTGCAGTCACCACATATTCATCAAAATATATGACCATCTTTTCTCATCACTAGAGACCTAATATAACCAAACCTTATATTATGGAGGACATTACTTCACTTTAATTTTCACATCCACAGAATAATGAGTGTGATATCTCTTCTTTACAAATTGTTACTTTACTCACTTGTTATGTTCAGGACTTTCAGGTCATTTTATTTCAGTTGATTTCCAAGAAGAATTTTTTTTTATCTGCTTCATTGTTCATTCTATATCTCCAAATAACCTTCAACTTGATGTTCCCTGGTGCTTACAGCAGTAGATCAACACAGAGCAGTTCGATTTGAAGAGTTTATTTCATGATCTTTGGTTGGACTACGTACAACAATGCTGAAAAGATTGACAGCTGTTCATTAAAGTGCCAAATCGAAAAGAGATGCCAAATCTAAAAGAGATTACATTAGTGTGAGAAATAAACTCTGACCTTTTTCAATTTTGCTTATTATTATGATTTGGGCTTCCTGTTACCACGAGACTGCAAGACTATACTCTAAGTAGTGTTGCCAACTCAAAAAAAATTTTCACTCTAAATCAACCTTGAAGAAGCATCAAAAAAGGCAAAAATGTGCTGAAAAATACACTTTTAGCCATTTTATATGATCATCTTCAATGGTTAAAGATGACTAGAATTATCCAAAATGGAAATAGCCAAAAGTGGCTAAAATTGAGGAAAAGAATATCAAATATAGCTATATACATCACAATACAATATCTACAAAAAATCATTCTTTCTACTCTCAGTATCTGAAAAATCTTCAATTAACTCCTTATACTTGTTCATCTTTAGAACATTGTTCTCTACATCCAGAAAGCACAGGACATTTAGTCTTTCATGGGTTATAGTGGTTCTCAGATAATCCTTTATCCTTGCCATATCACTGAATGGTCTCTCTACTGAATATCTAGAGAACATCATGCTTAAATATATCCAAAGAGCTACATTAACACCTGGAAAGGTATCAGCCAGCCCTTCATCATGGAGTAAAACTGCCTGTTGAGATGGCGTAAAACTTGACCTGAGTTTGGAAAAGATTACTAACTGGACAATTTCTCTACAAACAACTTTACTGAAATCATGAGGAAAAGCAACAATGGGTTTCTCAGCTTATTTCTTTATCAGTTAGACTGCATAAGTTGACTATGACTTTGAACCTATAATACACTGATGGGTACATTGGCCTGTGTTCTAGTAAGGCAATAGAAAACTTATCTAAAATGACACTGCAAGTTCCACATCTGCATTTTTCTCTTGAGGATAAGACAACTTCCTCTGAGACTGATGGATGTGGGATCTGCATCGTAACATTTGTTTCTCTTTCTTGGTCTGCCTGTATTTGCTTTTTAGTCCGTGTTGCCACAGAAGTTCCAGGCATCCAGTTAAAACTCTCCATACTTATTTTGAAGTGATTCAAGAAACTTTTCCAGAGAATCAATTAGATCCATTATATTCTTAAGGTCAACTTTGTCTCCTTAAAAAGTTGTATTAGTGCTGTTGAGCCATACAAGAATTGAGTTCCAAATCTTGGCTATTCAAGCAATTTCAAGACAGTCCATTTTGTCTGCCAATATCTGAGCTCCATGTCCTGCTTTTGGTGTTTGTTTCAAGTCATTTACAATATCTCTGTGGGAATTTTGAATGCAGTTGTATCCATCTACCAGAGCTTCAGTAGCATTGACTCATGCTGACCAACAAGTGACCAACAAATTACTGGGACTCACAGTTTGCGCTCTTTTATTTCCCTGAAAAGACTCCATTATATTTGCCAGTCTCTGTGTTGATGCAGAAAAAATGGTGTATAACTTTTGTATGAAGCTAAAATAACAAACAACTTCAACAAAGATTGGCTGCATCCTGTCTAACAAGATTCAATGAATGAGCACCACAGGGAATGGAAACTGCTGGTGGGTTCTTATTCTTGAGTCTGGATTGTATTCCTGTGTACTGACCAGACATATTGCTAGTCTGTTGTTGGACTGCACTCTGCAGTTTTTAGAAAATCAGGCAGAGATGTAGCCAGGAAAACATCCTTGTAGGAGCCAGTCTGTAGGGAAGATAAAAATCTTTCTACAAGCTTCTCAGAAACAACATATTACACAATGACTGTCAATAGTTGATCAACAAAAGCCTGATCTGGTTATGAATCTATGGAATCAGAGAAGTACATGGCAGTTCCAAGTTCTACCACAAAATGACTCTTAACATATGTAGTCATCAGCAGAACAACTTCTTTGTAGATGGTCGGTGATATGTATGACTACTTAACACTTCCAAGATTGCCAGATTTTTTGAGTTGACCCACTAAAAATTGATCAAATTGTGCAATGTTTCATAATTCCTAAAAAAAAGTCCATTATGCTTGGATCCAATAATATCTTCACTTCCCCTAAATGCCAGGCCTCTATCAGCCAGAATGATTGTCATCTTCACAACACCACACAATATGTCAGTTCAGTATATCTTGTTTTGTTGCACTAGTCTCTCCAACTCCCTGTCAACACAAGAAGATTTCCTACGTTGAAGATTGAACGTCAGCTCAAAATTTTTGTGGCTTTGGCTTTGGCTTGGTTCATGAGTTATCATTTTTCCAGAAGTCGTGTCCATCTCTGCTGTATCAAGTTTCAGCAAACATTCCTATATAGTGATTCCTAAAATGAGGAAATTTTGAAAAAGAGATAGGTATGCCCCCCAAAAAGTGACAGTGACGGCTTGGAGGAGAATAGAAAGAGAGGATAAAGCAAAAGACACATTGAAAAAAGAAGAGAGAAAATTAGCTGAAAATCTGCAGTAACAATCTCGTAGGATAAGGTTAAAGAAATTTATTCTCAGAATAACAAAAGAACAACATATATAGAAGCTTTGTATAAATTTAAAGGAATGCATAAGTCATATCTAGATTTGTAATTCATACTCCTATTACTATTACCAGAATTTTATTGATTCATTTCAAACAATTGAAGAAACAATAAGAAGAATTCCAAGCAGTAATTATTCATTTATTTTTTATTAAGAAACTAATTTTTCAATTATAATGTTTTTGTATGTAGAAGTCCCTAGAGGGTAACCCGGGGGGCAATTGCCCCTTTTGCCCCCTACTGGCCCTGGCTGTAATTCTATGTTGCAGGTGAGGGAAAGATTTAGAAAACAGCTATATTGAAAAATGGTAAGAGAGTAATAAATGTCGATGTTTTTTAGTCGATACAACGGACAAAAATTTCCTCTATAAAACAATAAAGAAAAAAAAAACACCATGAAATCTCCCAATATGCCAATGATTAAGCAAAAAAGGTAAGTTATATCTGAGACAAAGAATATCTCTCTAGGTCTTCATCTCTTTACTGATTAGAAGAAGCAGATAACTAGAACAAAAAACATTGCCAAAAGCATGATTTAAATCAAAAACTCTGAGGAAATTCAAGTACTGTAAAACCAAATGATGACCTTTTGACTTATTCATACAGTAAATTCCAGTGACAATAACATTTAATGTTCAAATCAGAATTTGAAGATTCCAGATTCAATAAATTATTTTTCAAACTGCTGTCTAAAAATGTCCTCCCACTGGATGACATATCATATGGTGTTTTCAGTATAAAATGAGATTTTACTTACATAGAATTAAGTTGACAGCTTTCATTTGATAAGTTGGCATAAATATTCTGTTCAAATCATTTTTTTTTAATAAATATCTCCAAGTTTTTATCATTCAGATTTGCTCACATTTTCCTTATCGATTTTGTCCACAAGTACATGCTAATGTAGAAAGGAAAACAGAAATATTGTTCTCAAGATTCATCAAATAAAAATGTTGTTTTTCAATTCATTTTTGTGTAATTTTCTTGTAAAGTTATTAAAAAATCAAACTGTGTTTTGAGATGAAGTGAAAACAATGTGTATATTTGGAAAAAAAAACTTGAAATATAACAACTTAATTTTAATTGATTTCTAAGCATTCGAAGGTTAAAGGTAATTATTTTGGTTTTGTTCTTTGAATTTTAATGCAGATAATTCTGTGTCAGTGCTGTCACATGTAATTGCTTATGTACTTCTCTTCTTTATTTATTAATGTTGGAGGCCAATGACAAGATCAGAAAACGGCCAAGATGACTACCAAGTGGACAAGTCTATGCAACAATCAGTTCATATCTTTCATTATGTTCAAATCGTGATGAAAGAAAGATCTTAGTTTTATTACAACATAATTTGGGGAATGATTACTCATATCATAGCAAAACATTCACATCTCTTTTACACAAGTGAGAGTATTTAAACTGAAGTAGCATTTTTAGATATGTCCATGCACCTCAATTAGATGCTTTTTGGTTGGTCTGCTGGATGGTCCCAGTTGCTTTAAACAACAGAAATAGGAAGTAAAGAAGAAGTGTGATGTCATCAAGAGGCATGATGCATTAAGAGAAAATCTATTCCAATAAATCTTATTTCCAGCTGCTAATAACGTCATGGTAGAAAAAAAGCTAAAATTGGTTATTTATGATCTCTATTGAAAATAATACGAGCTGAATATTTCATATTCCAATATTTTACAAGTATGAGTATCAATTGGAACAAACAAAGACTTGCTTTTCCTCCTCCTTGTGTATACATCATTGAACATATGGTTCTTGTTTACATTCAACATCAACCAAGCATTCTACAAATTATGTTAATCACAGAACCAATATCTGTGGAGATGAATATTCCTATTTTCCCAAATTATCTAAAATAATTATAATCCTAGCTTTTCAATGTTTTGAGCCAACAAATTTAACTCAAATATCAGCTTTGATTCAGTCAATGGTTTTCTCATCATGAACAGCATTGAATTGTGAAGACATCGTAGACTAGTCCCCTCACAATCATGGGGTACCATAGACCAGTCTTGACATCTCACAATCATTAGGTATTTAGTTATAATACCTCACAATTCAATACTAGTATCAATCTATATCCTCTTGTCAATACTTGCATACAGCTATAGAGTAAATATAAATATATACATATGTACAGATTCAATAGTAAGTATAAATGTATATATTTGTGTAGGTGACTGCATAGAAGCATGTATATTTATATACGTCCATGCACACCATCGTACTTATATTTTTCATGCATGAGACAAAGGAAACAGTTGTGTGCCTGTCTGTATATTTTTTTTCCCGGTTGTAAATGTGAGTTTTGATTCCTCATGTATGTTGGTGGAATCGTTGTTAATGATCAGGTGACCAGATTTGATAGAATGATAATCATGTTTGTTACATTGGAGCAAATGTTTATGGCTAAGGAACTGTACATATAACATGTAAATACACATGTAAGTAGGATTATCCCCATGTGCGTACATCCATACTTCACATAAGGGAATCATCATAGCCCATGCATGTACCAGAACTAATCATATAAAAAAATTATCTGAAGAAAACAGATCTTTTATCTAAAATTATCTTTAAAAAATACTGGCCCAAGATTTGGGCATTGTTGGTTCAAAAACGTCCATAGAGACCCCAAAAAGCAGCGTTCTTTCAGATAGTGAATTATGGTGTACTCATGCAAGTTTTCAAGGTTGTAGTCCCAAAAATATAACCAGGAGCACCTGTATATAAATATGTATATGTAAGTATATAGATGTATATAAATATATATGCTTCTATGCAGTCACACACACAAATACATATATCTATACTTACTAGTGAATCTATACACCTGTATATATTTATATTTACTCTACAGCTGTATGCAAGTACACACGTAAAAGCTGAAATTATCTTTTTAAAAAATTGATCTTTTATCTAAAATCATCTATTTATCTATCTAAATATTTCTAGATTGTGCCTAGTGGTTCATTCATGCAAATTTTCAAGTTTTTAATCCCAAAATGTGACTGTGAGCAGCCGGAGACATGTGCACACACACATAGACACAGAGACACAGACACTCAAAGAGAGAAGAATCTGTAGCTCACTTGAATGAATGGTTGGGTCATTTTTGGGGCTACAGTGATTCAATATATGTATGTATAGAAACATATCAGACTGACAGTAATATGATAAAATTGATTATTAGTTATTATTATATTCTGTATTTTATTGAAATATTGTTATTGATTTATTTTTAATGATCCTAAATATGGAGCACTCTGAATTTCCAACAAGTACATACAAATATATATATATATATATATATATATATATATATATATATATATATATATATATATATATATATAAATATATATATATAAATATATATATATATATATATATATATATATATATATATATATATATATATATATATTTATTTATATATATATATATGTGTGTGTGTGTGTGTGTGTGTATGTGTTCATGTTTGATTAGAAAATCAGTGAGCTATGCCCAATAATAACACATCTCCTAAAAAGCTGTGTAATGGCATATCCCTCTATAGATTCAAGTATGCTACAGATGGAATGAAGAATGGCTTTAAAGAAGGTTGGAAGTGCTCTTCTATGACCCAATACTCACATCAAAAGCATATCTCACAGGAGATGTGGAGGCATATTCTAAATGTAACCACTGGCAAACCACAAGATTCTCATTGAAGATATTTGAAGAATAAATTCTCTGGAGCAGCCCTGATCAATAATTAGGTGTTCCGGCCCTATACTGGTTTGACATCAGAAGAATTGCTAAAAACCTTTGATTCGGACTGCCATTTTGAAGAACGCTCCCTCAGTCAATTTTGAAAATCAGACTTCAGGATATTTAAGAGTGTCAACTTGTTCAAAGCTAGATATGGTGAGAAAGAAAATAAGAGAAACAATTACAGATGAAGAAAGTCTATATGTACATTTTGAAACATTCTTATACGTATTCAGTATTCGATTAGTACGCTGGTATGTTTTCCAGTGTTACCATTGAACAACTGTTGCCACCAAAGGTTGCTAAGGGTTCTATCCGTTTTTACATGGGCATACCAATTTGACCATACCATTTTGTCTACAGACTTGAAAATTTGCACCAGTACTCAATTGCACTAGTTCTAAAGATGTTTTTTTAAAACATTTTTCAATCAATCAACCCCAACTACCAAAAGATATGATCAAATGATGGTTTCCATTGAGTGACTAACCAGACCTGTTGTTTAAGACTGTTTCATATTGCTTTTGCCAATAATAGAAGATTACATGAATGAGAAATACAGGTATTGCAGTGAAAATCTGAATATTTTATCATCTAAGTGAATAGTCAATATTAGGATATACACTCTTGGAGCTTGGTCTCCAATAGGAATTTTTTCAGGATATTCCAACCGGTTTTTGTCCCTCCCTATGCACACACTCACTGCAAAACCACACCTTGTCCTTTACCCATCCTGAGTCCATCTGCTTATGACCCTTTTAGCCCACCAGACTATACTCACTTGCTGGTGGATGATAGAATCAATCAATCACATTGATCTGGAAGCTTACCTCTCAGGTCCCCTTTGGTCTTCCTGGCTGTGTTGCGATGAACAGACTGTCCAACCCACATCTCAGTAGCCCTGCATGTTAGATACAGAACAAATGTATTACAGGATATTTGAAGCAAACAGTGAAAAAAACGTATTGAAAGACTGGAATTACAGGTCAAAATCAAAATGTGCCCATTGGGAAAGAGTATTTTAATTTCTGTTATACAGGGTGGCTATACTCCATGATGGCTAACCAAGAATGAGAAAAGTTATCTTTTTCATGCTTTTAAAATAACAAAGATGCTGATGTCCGGTTTCACTGAATTTCACCAACCAGTTCTAAATTCTTTGTTTTCTTCTAAACTTATTTTGATTTACTTCTAAATTTATCTATGAGCTTATCATAGAAGCTACCAATTAGTTTCCAGCTTCATTTCTTTTTTTCAAAATCCATTCTAAGAAATTGAACTTCAATTTAAAAAACTGGACTTCAAATTAAAAAAGTTGAAGTTAACTTTCGTGGCTCCACTCTTTGATTCTTTGATATTAACTGAGACATCATCGCCTGAATCAATGCTGTTGGTATTCTTCATCGAAAAGTACAATAATTTGGAGAATGTACTCAACACTTCAAGCAGAAAACTGGTATGGTTATAAGTGTATCTCCCAGGATAAGTTGTACAAAGTATGAATCATAGATATTTGATTTTGATGTTCAATATTGAAAATTGTGTTGCTTCTGATTGGTCAGATAGCAAACAGGGATGTGATTTGGGTTTGTGCTATGGTTAGTATATTATCTGCTGCTTTGTACAATATGGTTCCCTTTAAAATTCACTGAGTTTTACTTTGAAATTTCTTTTAAAAATCTTATTTCAACTTTTTGAAACTATAGTTTGGCATTACAAGATTTATTTTCAGTTTTTTTTAAATTGATCTAAAGAGGTGTAAATATAACTTGGTGAGAAAAAGTCTCAGCATTTGATCAAAAAATTGTGTTTCATTATTCAACGCATAATGGAAAATGTATTTAATCTAATTTAAGCCATTACTGAACACAGAGAAAACTTATACCAAAATTAAATTGAGTTGCTTCAAGCTTATATGACTCTGGTGAATATTTTCAAGGGTTATAAACAGAAAATTTTTCTGAGGCTATTTAATATACTAAGCATTTATAAAATAATGAGATTTGCTTCAAATATCACCTCAAGCAATCTTGTCTGAGATACCATGATTGACTATTTAGTCACACATATTGGAAGATTAGGCATCAATGCTTTATAACAAATAGAAATATTGTGCTTGTGAGTGTATTTGGGTGTGTGAAGTCTTCACCTAAATTAAGATACTAGTCAGAATAATTCATAGTACAATAGAAATGTTTTATCTCTGTAATGATGAAAATAATTAGAATATACCCCTGATGATGATGTGTTAAAGTACCCTGGGGCTTACTATATTACAAATTTACTAAATATTATAATAGAACTTACAAATAAGCAACAAAATATATGAAAAACATGATCAGCGGAGACAAATTGGTCTAGAGGTAGAAATCTTATGATATCTAAGTAAAATTTTTACTCATTTAATAAAAATTCAATTGAGAGCTTTTTTTTGACAAATTTTCTGTATAATTCAGAGGAAATTATTGGTTGAATGTTTAAAGTAAATTCAAACCCTATAAAAGTTATCACTTTTCCCTATTAAATGAAATGGAGTCTCATGTTTGTGATATTCGTTACTGAACCACAAAGGAAATACTTTTGATTCCATTAAGTATTGATGATGCTTCTGTGTATTTCCTGTCTATTGACCTGAAACATGGTAGCAAAGTGAGCTATAGATTCTTCTCTCTCTGGTTGTCTTGTCTATATATGTATGTATGTGTGTTGTGGTTACATTTTTGGAGCTACAATCTTGAAAGTTTGCATCAGTACACTATTAAGCACCATCTAAAACCTTTTTTCTTTTGGGCCTCAATGGTTATTTTGGACAAATAATGTCCAAATCTTGCGCTGTTATCTTTTAGATAAGATATATATTTTTTACAATGATTTTAGATAAAAGACCTATTTTTTCAGATAATTTTCAAAAATAATTTTAGATCTTCTTGTTAATTAGTCCTAGTACACAAGCATTTATACAAGGTACGGATATATCTTTATTCTTTTTTATCATTTAGAAGACAGAAGAGAATTAACTGCTGAGTTTCAAAGGGACTATAAAATGATGACATTTTTTTGGTTCTCAGCATTAAAACAATCTATATCTTCTATAATTTATGATTGATTTTTTCATTCAAGTTCCAAATGGTCAACACCAGTCTTTAATTATCATCATAAAACTCACAAGTGTTATTGCTCTTTTGATGAGGATGAATGGTTTGGATGCTAAAGAAATGAGAAGAAGAGAGAATCTCCAGGTATTCCATCATCATCATCAGCAGCAGCCTTTTAGTGTCCTTTGACATAAGCCTTCCCCAAGAATTGTCAGACCTCTCTGTTGTAGGCTTTGCGGAGCTAGCACAAGATTTGGGTATTGTTGGCCAAAAATAATAATAGAGCCCCAAATTGCGCTCTTTTGAAAAAACAAAAAGAATAATATTTTTAGATAGTGTCAGTTGGTGTACTGATGCAAATCCTCAAGGTTGTGGCCCCAGAAATTTGACCAGGTGCGCCCGGAGACACACATGCACACATAGACATATAGATAAACATACATTCAAAAAGAGAAGAATCTGAAGCTCACTTGGCTGGTTGGTTGCACCGTTTGTGGGGCTATGGTGATTCAATATTCCTGTCACTATATGATATATTCAGAACAGAATATCATAACTGAAACTATTGCGTGACCTACATTTTCTGGCAGCATGCTGTGTTGCGAGGATCTATTGAAAAATCAGATAAAGGGGTGATCAATAAATAAGTTATTTCTCTTGTATTTTGTTGGTCAGTGATCATTAAAAAGTCCAAATTTCTAAAAAGCAACCATAAATCCTGCCAAACACAAAATGAGGGATCAATTTATCATAAATCTAGATTGCAAATTGAACTCCCCAATAAAGACCTTTACAAGGTGGAATTTTTTTAAGAAAAAAAATGAATTTCTTTTAGAAGTAATGAGCCAATGCACAAATTTTCAGCCCTCTAGCTCTTTTGGTACGTTTGAACCAGTGATATATACTTATTTACATATATGCATACATAGTCATCCAGCCAGGTAGTCCAACTTGAAAACTGAAGGAACCTATGTTGACAGTTTTGGTTGACAGTTTCTAATTCTGAGAACAAAAATTGCTGGATATTCTTTCCTTTTTCACCTGATTTTATCTCTTCCTTTTCAGCAACCTTCTTTTTTTCTCTCTCTTTTTTTTTTCTAGTACTCATAATCACCTGATACTAAGTCCAGGGGCCACTCTAGGTATAGGGCTTAGGTAATTTCATGACAGGTCTGTAAGATGTTTGTTGATCCTGGATTTAAAGAGATGGGTATTATATCCAGTCTGGAAGCACTCTCAGGGAAGTTAGTTCTACAAAACAGCATATCGGAGAAAGAAGCTGTTTGAGTGGAAATTAACTATTTTTCAGCTAAGGGAATGCTTCAGTTTATCTGTTTTCTCCTGTCCTAAGTTGTACTGCTTTTTTAGCTGGAAAATACGATTATTATCCAAAAAAACTTTGGAAAAAATATACTGATACTTGTATCGTCAGGAGACAAAATGATTTTGATTTTTTCCTTCAATTTCCTTTCTTAGAATCTTCACTTCAGAAAATGACAAGACTTGTAACAGTCCTGGCAGTCTATAAATTGACTGGTATTTTATATATCATGAGTGAGATTATCTCACATTGCCCAGATTAGAGAGGCATCCAAATATTACATCGACTTTTGCTGTCACTGTGTCCTTGTCAGAGTAAGACAACTTTAATCTTAAACGCTTTTACTCTGCGACCTAGCAATCATATGTTTTTGAGCAGGATTATAAAAGTCAAGGGAAAATTTACTAAGAAACTAGAAAGCACTCAGAGAGTGCTTACCTCTGCCAGTACCACTGTCAAGGGAAGTAATTGTGCATGGATCGACCTGAAAATACAATCAGTTCTTCCATAGTCTATTGTCCACTCTTCTACAAAATATCATCAAAATTCAATTAGAACTTTTAGATAAACCATGGGCAAACTTTAAAATCTGGCCGTATCATATGGTTTGGACATATAACTCCAATATAGACAAGTTAATGAGAAAAAAAAAATATCTCTCAATCGAGAAAAATTCCATGCATCCGCCCCAAAATGGTACCACCTCCTCTACATCCTATAGCCTACCTTTCCACAAAATTCAATTTAGTACTATCAGGGATATTGTGTGGACAGACAAACAAACAGATGGACATGACTGAATGCCTCTACCTTTTTTCAACCTCATTGACGAGGGTAAATAGTTGAAAACTTACAGGTATTTAAGAAGTGACATACCTGTTTATTTTGTACTGAGAATTTGCAAAGTTGAGTGAAAAAAACCATCTTCAGTTCATCTTATAGATGTACTTCATCATAGAATAATAATTTTTTCTCCTTTTTTTACAAGAAAATAAGATCAAAAAGATATTTTTGTAGAGTCAGAAACATCTGCTTTTTACCTTTGATGTTCCTTAAAAACATGAACAATGTTTTTCTTATCGTCAATATAATTTTTGTTTGATCATAAAGGAAATATTCTTGAAGAATAGCTTCCTTTCCCTTTTTTTATCTTTGAGTAAAGCACAAAATATATTGACATTGTGTCATTTAGAATCATAATTGAATCATCGTGGCCTCTCAAATTGCCTGACCAAGCAGCCAAGTGGGCTTAGAATTTTTCTCTCTTTGAATGTTTGTGACTATCCATCTATGCATGTTTATATATTTGTGTGTGTCTCTCTTGGGGGTTACTAGTCACATTTTCAAGGTTACAACCTTGAAAATTCGTATGAATATTTCACTATGCACTGTGTTAGAACATTCTTCTTTAGGTCTTTATGGACATTTGAGATCAACAATACCCAAATCTTGAGCTGGTATTTTTTTCAGATAATCTTTGATAAAATCTTTCTTTTTTTTTTAGATATGGGTTTTATTCAAAGTGCCGAATAAAAATATCTTTAATCACCCCTCCCCTATAATTGGAAGTAAGGAAAAAAGAATGCACGTCTTGGCTGTTTTCAGTCACTGTACCTAAATATCTGTCATATTTGGTAATTCTCAGAAAATTTTTTAATGAAATCCTTCACTTTTTTCAGCAGTGTATTTCAGTTTTTTTTTTTTCTATTTTTTTTTTGTCTATCCTAGGAATAACGCAGTTACTTGAATTTCTTCAATGTCTTGAACGTCCATTTTGAATAGCTAAAAGTGCTAGAATTAATAAAAGAGAGATAATTTGTATGCTGGACATGATAATCAACAGCATGATTTTGAACAAAGGTTTTGTTTTCATTATTTTGTTAATAACTGATCAATATGTCATATAATTATACTATATGTATTTGTGTATATATATATATATATATATATATATATATATATATATATATATATATATATATACATATATATATATATATTTCACTTTTCTCTCAAATTTATTCAACCCTTATAGCAAAATTTATCTACCTATTTTCTATTTATATATACTCAAATAAGATAGATATTTCTATGTGAATGTAAAGAACAGTATCTTTTGATTATGAATAACATTATTTAACATTTGCATTTAGATTAAGAATAGCATTATTTATGAATGTTAATATCTTATCGATAGGTGGTATACTTATATTTTTTGGAGCCTTTGTATGAGCTTCTGGAGGGTACACTGTTGCCTATGAATAGAATACCCAATTTCAGCCATATTTCAAAGTCTAACCACTTATAGCCATTCAGAAAAGCCTATTTGAAATGGTTGTTCACAAAATCAAAGAAGCTGTTTATTCCGAGGATTGTCCATATTATTTTGTCATCACTAGCATCCTTCCTAAAAGTATCTGCTTTCATCATTGTTTCTTTTCTCCTTATGTTCCTTCTTTGCTATCTTGAATCACTCCTGTCTTGAAAAAAATACAGAAGCCTGTACAGCATTGGGACAGCATTCAGACATGACACCAGTCCAAAGAGCCATCTAGGGAACACGAAGGTGAAGTCAAATGCCTACAAAAAATAAGACTTGAAAAATATCAAAAAGCCGTAGGGAGAGATTATGAAATTGGGATTAGCTGAACATATAGGGATGGAGAAAGGAGCTGTAAAATCAATATAAAACAAAGGTAAAATACTAGACCAGAAATAGCGTTGGAAAATAAGATAATTCAAAGGAATGGTACATATGCTATGCTCAAAAGATCTATTTAACAAGCCTATCATTAAAATGAACATGTGAGAGCCTATAATTAAAAATCAAAAAACAGGTCTGGTTAGTCACTCTACAGGAACTGTCATGTAACCAATGTCTTTGGATAACATGCCGTGTTGGGGATGATCAATTGAACAAAAGTTTGAAAAAGTTATGAATAAGTTACTTCTCTTTGGTTGAGCAATGATCACTGAAAAAAATTTGAATTTTCAAAAATACAAGCAGAAAGTTAGTGATCAATCTAGAATAAATTTACTTAACAAATTGAACCTCCCATAAAAAACTTGTTTAGGCAGGGAATTTTCAAAGCGTTTTTTGTAAACATGATAAAGAATAGATTTTCAAATTATCAGTTCCCTAGCTCCATTGATGAGGCCTGTACATGCGATACACATTTAACCAGCCATCCAGACCAATTTGAAAACTGGAGAAACCTATTTTGACAGTATTTCATAATTAGTTTAAAGATTCCAAAATCATTTGATTTGGGCCACTAGATAAAAGCATTGATTTTATTTCTTGTGAGTTGTGAGTTCAAACCCTGGGTCTTGCAGTGCAAAAATACATCAACTCAGTGAGGAAAGATAATAATTACTCTCTTATATTACACAGAAGGATTGTAGAAATGAGAGTAGAATGCAAGTTGCGGATGAAATAAAGTGTTTGTCCAAGATTCCTTAAGGCATGGGTGTCTGCTCAGGTGGATTGATAAACGAGGCATTTGGCCTCCCCACTGGATCAGGGGTTAGGGGGTTTGAAAGTTGGAACCCTATTGTCAATATAGGATAATGGTGTTGTACTATTGTTCTATGGAACCCTAATTTGATATAACCATATAAGAAAATGATATTATTCTTTGCTCGTAACAGTGATGGAATTGTGGCTAAGATACATTCCGAATATATCGTTCTGCACCCTCCTTCATAATATATCCTTTTGTCACCCCTTCCCATTCCCAGGAAAGTGGCAGTAGATTCTCATGTTTGGAGATAACCTTAAAGATTTCTTTTGCATTTTTATAATAAATGGAGTAACTTTAATGAGTATATCTTCATTCAATTTTAAAGATGAGTAAAACTTGCCATCACAGTCAATAATTAGACAAGATCTGAAATGTAGAAAAAATCCATCAAAAGAATAGATATGGTCAGAATAAATACTTTTTATGATATCACTGGAGTTTTCAACTGGAAAACATCTAAAATAGAGTAAAGAAAACACTTATAAACATTTAGATTCTGGAGAATCTACAGTTCATTAATAATCCCATTAGAATGAAACCCCCAAAAGGTCAAAAAAGTTTTTTTTACCAAAAATCAAAAGAGTTTTTTTTTTGGAAGGGATTTAGTGGAGTATTGAAGCTAATTTTCAAGTCTGTTGACAAAGCAGTATGGCCACAAGTACTGGAACACACAAAGAAACACACACACATGCAAATAAAGGATAGAAGTCTCCTCCATCTTTGATGGCTATGGTCAGTCAATGTCTTCTTCTTCATGTCATATTGGTACATAGATACTCTTTGAAAAAAAATAGCTTTTGTCTGAAAAACCCAGTATCTATGGTAGAAAATTATGGATCCCAACTTTCGCTTTATAATGGGTCTACAGTGTACTTCCTTGAATCTCTCAGCAGTTTTAGATCTGAATGGGAACATTAATTGAAGTCTAATATGTCTGTCCTAATTGTAGAGATGTTGCAGATCACTGACATCTATTCTTATATTCCTGCGAGTCTCTTTTTGATGGAAGATCAAAAATGGACCATTTATATAACTCAAATCTTCTCATGATACTAATGGAATCGCCAGGAATATTGCTTTGGCAATTCTTTTACCATAAAGAACAAATCAGTTTCTTGTGAAATGTGTTATCATATCTCAACTGGACAAGACAAAAAAACCTGATTCTGGGATCTTAGTTGTCCGTTGCCTGTTAGTATGGACCTACCATGTCTCGTGCATTTTGCATTAAAGGAAAATTCTCCAGCTTTTCATAAAATGTATTTGATTCATTAAATTGGTTTGGATTTCTGATAGAAATTTAACGAAATAAACCAAAGAACTCGGGAAATCAGAAATTCTTTTGTTAATAATTGTTGGCTGAATATCCATATGTATTCAGTATATATTTATAGAAGTTTAAAACTTACATTATTTTATAATAATATGTACAAAAGTTTTGTAACATTTTTTTAAAAGACTTAGACAATACTTAATTTCAGTAGCAATTGAGTAGAAAAAATCCATCAAAAGAATAGATATGTTCAGAATAAATTCTTTTTATGTTATCACTGGTGTTTTTAACCGGAAAACATCTAAAATGGAGTAAAAAAAAACATCTATAAACAATTAAATTCTGGAGAATCTATATTTTATTAATAGTCCCATCAGAATGAAACCCTCAAAAAGTTAAAAAAGCCTTTTTTTCCAAAAATCAAAAGAGTTTTTTTTTAAGCACAATTTTAGCCAATGAGGGATATTTCTTTCTTGGGAAGCATGTTCTCAGACTTAGATGGATCCCCCCAAATTTTCTTCCCTATGCTTCAAAATTTTTTCTTTTTTTTTTTTTTTCTTCAGGGGAATCATTATTCTCACCCACTGTTAACATTGAATCTTGATTGGTGTATAAGCACTTCAAAAGAAAGTGAGACATACGCATACATGTACATGTATGTGTGCGTGTGATAATCACAAAGGGCTGGGATAGGGTATGCAGACAGAAACGGGAGTGACATCACATGCAAGCCTAACAAATAATAAAGAGTGAAAATTAATGGGCCCTTTGCAGAAGAAGTGACATTTTATTGGATTGATTTTATAATTTGATGGATTTTTAGCCTCCGTGACCTATGCGTAGCTCAAATAGCTGCTTTTTGACAGACTGGACATTATTTATAGAAATAGAGAATTATATATATGATGAAGTAAGTGGATCCCAAATATATTCAATCAATTATTGAAGGAAGAATATATGATAGACCATAAAATTTATCTTATATTTGGAAAAGAGATAATAAAAATCATAAATACAGACAAAACTTTTAATGAAACTATGACTGGGGCTTCAATTTGCAGTTTACAACTGTATTAATAGCAGAAACAGGTGCTGCAGACCTTGCTAATTTGGAAGAGGGGAGCACAGGAGATCTGGAAGTATAATATATTTGAAATACCATGAAAAATCTTTAAAGTAATCAAAAAAGATCAAAAGAATTGCAGAAGGGTACAGTCAGAGCTAGTGCCACGATTGTTGATTGGAACCAATGAAACAATTTACATTTTGGGGAAAAATTGTTCAACTAAATAAACTGGATGATTGCAAGTGATTTATAAGGACTAATCAGGAATCGTCAACCAAAACTGGTAAAATTGGTTTCTTCAGTTTTCAAGTTGATCCAGCTGACTATGTATGTATCAGGCCATACCAATAGAGCAAGAGAGCTGAAAATTTAAGCATATACTACTTGATATGTCTTTAGAAAAAACCTTTTTGTATTTTATCCAAATTCTCCCCCAGATAGCTTTTTAAGTTTAAGCTAAATTAGTCCTTTATTTTGTGCCTGACAGCATTCACAGATTTTCTGAAAATTCAGGCATTTTTGATGATTATAGCCAAACAAAAGGCAATAGAAGTAACTTATTCATTGATCATCCCCTTTTTCAATTTTTTAATTGATCTTCCCTGACATGAATTGCTGCCAAAAGACATTGGTCATTTCTATTGAGTGACTAACCAGACCTGTTTCTTTTTTTTAAATTCTTGCAACATTTCGTCCCTACACACTCCAGCCTTCCTTAAGTGCCTGTTGTGTCCAGTTATCACCACAAATCTTCCACTGAGAGCATACACACTTAATCTTCTACATGCCATTTCTGGTTTTTGAGTCTCTATGTTCTTGGGATTATCTCCTGACCTCTTCACTGAACTTGTTAGGTGCATGTCTGGGTGAGGGTTCCGAGGTGCTGTTTGGATAGTTGGTGTTGAAGCACATCGCTCCCACCTAAGGCAAGTTATATGGCTGACCCTTTAGGGACTGATGACTGAGCAGGAATTTAAGATCAGATTAGGATCCATCTTTATCAAGTAAGTGGTTTACTAGCTGGTCCTACAAATTTATTTTACAAGCATTCAGGTGAGTAATTCGTTTTTGGTCATAGCTTTCCCTTAGTTTTCAGGTTTTTAACTCAGTAAGAGTCCACAGAGGTTTCATCTTAAGATGAATGGGGACCTTCTATTTCTGTTGAAGAGAAATTCTCTTAACATTGATAGTTTTAAAAGAATTGAAGTATTTCCACCAAAAAAGGTCTCAGTCTAGCTCAGATAAGCACCGCTTTTAAGTTCCATTTTTTATCTAATTTCAAATTCTACTGTAAGAAATATACTTTTTCTCTTCTTTCTCTCTCTCTTGTTTACCAAAAGGAATGAAGACTACAAGAGCTTTTTACTGTAATATGTCACTAACTCCAAGTACATTGAATGTAAAAAGTAACTTAAGAAATCCTATCCAAAACAATAGTAGTGTCTCCCCCTACCCCCATCAGAGGTGGCTATAAAATAGAAAGGATTTGATTACTCTTTAGAGAGCAGGATGCAAAGTGGGGGGAAAAAAAGACAAGCTCTAGAGGTGGGGATATGTCACCAGTGTTGAGTGTCCCTGTGGTGAGGTACCTATGACATTAGACCACATCCACCTGGCCTGACTAAGACCTGATGTGAGAAAATGACACAGCTCTCCAATGGATAGACCAATATTGTGACAAGATATGATGAATGCTGCAAATCTTCCACTAAAGCCGTGTTCAGGATCAATTGCCATCTATAAACTCACCCAAGACATATGATTTTACTAATGATACTTATTGCATTAATTGGTATTGTGTGTTGTTAATTTCCTCTCCAAATGAGAATTTGTGTTATTTATTTTCTAATATTATGAAAGCCAACAACAGGAAAAAGGAATTATTCAAGTGCTTCAAACTTCTCACTTTTAGCTTCAAAAACTTCAGCATGTCTCACGAAAGAGATTGGATATTGCTGTTGGAGCAACAACAAAAAGTAAAAAGTAAAGTTTTAATTGAGGACAAGAAAACAAGAAATGTTTCTACTTCAATAAAAGTTACAAAATAACACACTCAACAGAATTTGAAACAATTGAAGATAACTTACAACAGTTCATTCTTTTCATTATATCGACCAGCATCTGTGCTTTTTTTTTCACCTCATGGAACAATATGGCACCTATTAACTCATAACATAAAAAAATGGCTGGCCTACCAGTAGTCCATAAGCACTCTCAAACCGAAGGGGGATAACTCAATACTGAAAATAAGATTACTTACTTGAGAAAAGTACTTCACTTGATGTTTATAATAAACTATATCCAAAAGATCTGCAATGAAATTATATCTAACAAAATAGGATGTGAAAAATGAGGAAAGAAAGCAAAATGTATTTTCATATGAGTTCAATAGGCCAATGAGAAGTGCATATTAGAACTGTCAACATAGGTTTCTTCACTTTTTAAATTGGTCTGGCTGGATGGCGGGCTGGCTTTGTATGTATGTATGAAGCATTAGATTTAAGCATTTTCTCCCCATTATGTCAAGAAAAAAATGTTTTTATTTGTATTTGAAAATACCTTACCATGATAAGTTTCCAGTTGATGGGAGGAGGGGATTTATGATGTAGATGTATGCTAAATTGCTCCCTTAGTTTGTGTCCAGCAGCTTTCATACTAGTTTTCTGAAAAATTCAGATTTTTCATTATCATGCCCAACAAATGGTAACAGAAGTAACTTATTCATTGATAATGCCTTTTTCCTATGTTTTAATTCATCACCCCTAAAACGGCTTGCTGCCAAAAGACATTGGCCATGTGACCATTGAATATCTGACCATTTTTTTTAACAATATTTTGCCATCGGAACTTATTTCTTGTATGCCACTTCTGCTTTTTCGGTGTAGTGTATAAAGAATGCATACATCTTATATTCATTGATCATAAATGGATTTTGTGCTTACTAAATAAGACAGAAAGTTTTCATATCTCTAAAGTATTTTATATCACTCAAGTAAATAAGAATGATAGCTTGAAGACAAGGATTTATTATTCTGGCTTCTGAAATTACAAATGGTGTATGTCTGTTAAATTTTCCCAGAATTCATTTTCGCTAACCTTCACACCAAACGCAGCACGCATAAATCTTGTTGCTGTATCAGTTATGTTATTAAGATTATTGTAAACAAGAATCAAAATAATTCATCAAAGAATTTTATTATCAGTTTTGAAACTGTAATAAAGCTTAATAGCAGTCGATGGATTTAGCTATTAACTTTGATAAGACATGCAGTCGGTGTCAGGAAAGTTATCAGATATGTTGCCAAATATGTAGAATAATTTCAGGAATCTGGTGAGCTTATCTATCTGTTCCTAAAACCTCCTTGCACTTAGTTTTCAAAACTGTAATCAGAAGTAATTTGGGGCAAGGGGGGCAGCTTTTCAAACATAGTATTTTACAACGTGAATTTTTATTGTGGGGTTGTAAATTTATGCCAAAAGAGAAGATAGTGGTTTCCAACCTTGTGACTGCAGACTCCTGAAGGTCTACAAAGGTATCATAACCATTGTTTAAAATTGAAATCAGGAAATGATTGCTGTTTTGTTGATGTGAAACGAACAGATAAAACACTTTGATCTTGATGGGTATGGGTCACAAAAGGTTGGTCAAAGAAACGAATAGTGCCCCAAAATTAAATTTCAAAGAAGATATTTGATGACTGCAATACGTTTTCAAAGAGTGCAAAAAAAGTGCATGGCAGATGCTAAGATATAGAGATGGATGAAATGGGAAAGAATGAATACCTCACCATTTCTAGTTTCCTTTGATTTGATGAACTTTTCTTATAAACTTAAAATAAATCTCTCAGAATTTTTGAGATGAGGTATTATTATTATTATTTCTATTAATATTTGGACCACATGAACACATAGCGTAGTGGTTACAGAATCAGACAAGATTACTGCAAGTAATCTGATGGTTCTAGGTTCAATCCTAGTGTGAGGTAATACTACTACTAGTGTGATCAATATACCCTGTCAGTTAGATAAAGTGTTCGGTTCGTTACTTCCCACACCTACCAGATGATACCTGATGAAGGCCGTCGAGTACAACGGCCAAAACATTGTATGAAAAACAACCAAGATGAGGATGGTCCAAATATTAATAGGAATTAAAATATATCAGTGAAGCGAACAGCAGCATGTATTTGTCAAAAAAGTAATAAATTGAGTGAAAACTCATCACTGAAGATCAAGAAAGTTTCAAATTTCCCAAGTTTGCTCCTCTGCACATTTAAGTAATGAATTTTATTTCTTTTGGGTGGATCTTTTTTTTACCTATAACATATAGAGAACTTTTGTTGCTAGAAATAACAAACCATACACTGAAACACCCACTAAAATCTTTCAATCACTAAACATATTTCTGTTTAAAACAATGAATGCTAAAACTGGAGAACATGGAGATGCTTAAATAAGCAAGACATTTGTCACTTGAATAATTCACAGATTTTATTGTATAGAGAAAGTTTTTATGCAGTAATGAGATAATTTTTATCCAGTTTGTGATTAGGAATAAATATTTGATTCAATAAGTCTTACACTTTCTTTTTTTCATAGGGGGCTCTAAGCTGTACCCATGCCAGGCAGGAAGGGTAGCTGCCCCTGTTGCCCCCATAATTCTGGACCCTCTGACTAAATATGCCAGTGCATTTTGTTTACAAAAGAAAAAGAAGACATTTTCAGTCTCTTAAATGTACACCTATTCTGGATTGAAAAAAAAATGATTTTATATTCTAATAGAATCCCTCAATGTCTTACTTTAATGTTTTGAAATAGTTGAAAGAAATGATGTCGTTTTGATTATGCAGTCTGGTAAAGAATGATTTTCATGTCATTGGTGCCTTATCTCTTGAAAACAGGATCAATACTCGGCTTGCAATCCACTATTTCAAGTAAATACTTTTTTTTTTTGTTCTTGCTAAAGAAAGGAAAAAAAAGTCAGTAATGTAAATCTTTTCAAACAACATTTCAATAAGTTAGCAAGTAAAGATTCTATTTGCTGTTTTAGACTACAATATTGTACCCCCAGGACTGAAGACTATGACCACATTCAATGGGCAGCTGTGGCATGTCATCAGGAAACATCCACGCAGACTTCTCACAATTGCAAGCAAATTCAATAGTGCTATTCAAAACAATTATATTCTTTGATTCTTTGAAGACAGGTTCCATTTCAATTCAGAATCAATCTCTTTCATTGACGAAAGGAACAAATCATGAAGAAACTACAAAAGATAATCAAAGGAGATGTGCAAAATCAAAAGAAACATGTTGGGGGTGATCAAACAAAAAATCGGAATAAGGGGTGATCAATGAATAGGTTACTTTGCTTGCCTCTTTTTTATCACTAAAATGTTTGAATTTTCAAAAAACAAAAACTAAGGCAAAAACATACATTGTATATTGAGCTCCCTCTGAAAAATGTATTGAATGGATTGAAAAAAAAACTTTTTTTTCTAGACTTAATAAGGAATTCTCAGCTCTCTAACTCTATTTTACCAGTGATATCTAAATGCATACATACTTACATAGCCAGCTAGACCGGTTTGAAAAGTGAAGAAACTAACTTTGACAGTTTGGGTGACAGAATCGGTTGACAGTTTTTACTTGAATACCAAAAGCTTGTCAAAAGTTCCTTGGTTCATTCTACCTAAATATTACGTGTAGAAGTACAGTGGTAAATACACTGGTCTTGCAAAAAATCGATAGTAAGTTTGATCTTCACAGAATGCTCAGAAGTTTGACAAAACCAATTACCAAATCATCAAATGTATGTCAAGTGTTTTTTTTTCAAACAGGTGATTGATTTTGATCTATCAAATGGCTCTTATCAAATATCTTCTCTTAGATATCACTTGAACAATTGATATTTTATCTAAAACTTTGTAGGCTCCTATCAATTCTTTTTATTAATTTCTATCTTGTAAACCTTTAGGAACCATGGATAAATCTTGTGAAAACTGACTATACTGAAGATTGCAGACATTTGGAGATAATTTGATTAAGTATAGATGCATAGTTTGGTATATTCTCAAGTGGAGTCAATTGCAGTTCTGACTTTCTCAGAGGTACTGTAGCATTTTAGGAAATGAAACTTTGCCGTAGTAAATATTGTTAGTTGTATTAAAGTTATACCATTTGATTACTTTGCAAACTATTATACTCAGTATATAAAATAATGATTTGAAAAATGTTTTGTGAAACAATTCCAACCTTTTCAAATGCCTGTTAATTTTATCATTTGATGCTTTGTCGCAGAATTTACTAAAAGAACATATGGCAATTTCACAGGTGCAAAAATCTCCATTGCACATTTAGTAAAGGAACAGATAAAATAGATATAATATTGAGTATTCAGAGGTTTAATAGTTTTTACTGTAATCAAAGACTCTCAGAATTCTTATACTTAGTTTCTGAAATATTTTCAACACATTGCCTCAAAATTGTCCCAACACACACAAAATCTGTGCATACCTATAATCAAATTATGCTTGAAAGATATAGAAAATGCAGTTATCATATAATCGAATCACTGTAGCTCTAGAAATGGCCCGACCGACCGACCAACCAACCAACCAAGTGGGTTACAAATTTTTCTTTTCTTGTTCGTCTGCATCTGCTCAGCTGTATCTGTTTTTGTGGGTGGGGGGTGCATTTTGGGGGCTAAAACCCGGAAAATTTGCATGAGTACAATACAAGACACTATCTGAAAATGTACTTTTTTTGTTTCTTTGAAAAAACTGCATTTTGAGTCTCTTTGGTCATTTTGGGAACAACAATACCTAAATCTTGTGCAGGTTTTTTTTTCTGAATTTTCTATGAAAGATCTATTTTTTCTTGATCATTCTTTTGATAATTCTCAATAATTTTTTAGATGATTGGTTCTGGTACACATATGGGCAATGGAGATTCATTTATGCAAGATACAGAAATTATTATGTAATTATTGTATAATACTGTCAAAGTGATCTATGAAAGTCATTCACTAGGCTATGAATGAGTTGAAATTGACAGAGTAACACAAGCACTTAAAAATAAAATTTGCCAATTTAAACACCAAATTTTGTCATTTTCCATCTAAATTTTGTTTCAACTAGTATTTGTATTTAATCTACATATTGTGCATTGAAAATAAGAAAGAAAGGGATTGTCAGTGGTCAAGAATTAATGTTAACAGTTGTAGCTGGTAAGAGACTCACTACATATTTATTTTGATATTTGCAAAGACAAAACATTCAATTTCATTTGCATTTGCTATATATTTGTTTTCATATTTTCTTATGTTGATTTTTCTAATTCAAGAAAATATTTGAAAACTGTGCAAAAATGATGTTAATTCTCTTGTCACATCTAAACATTGGCAGTTCCATCGTGCCTGTTCTTGGATGTCTGCAATGTTAAAAGCGTTAAGATTTTTTTTTTGTGATTTTTGGTAAGTTCTCCAGCGATATCATTTGAACATTGAACAAAGGCACCAGAGTCATAGAAATCTCTGAAAAAGTCTACCAGGAGAAATTCATTCATAAACCAAACCATTCTCTTTGGTCTTTCCTGCAAGTGATTTTTTTTTTTCAAAACAAAGACAAACAATTTCCATTATTTTTTTTTAGAAACTTCTAAAAGTGACTTCTTTTTCATTTCAGTCTGAGATTAAACAAAATCTGATCAATAATTCTCATGCTTTCTATTAAAGCAATCTTGACTGTGACTTTTTCATTACGTTTTTAGAACAATCAAAAGTTGATATTAGGAAAATATATATTTTAGATTCATACATTCTCTATGAACACATATCAAAACTTACCAGATGAACTGGATGTCACAGTGACAAAACAAAATAACATTTGGTTTGATTATGTCAGTGCCAGATTAAGATGGATGCTGAGTGGGCTGAAACCAGGATCCCCAATATTTAGGGGCGCCCAAAATTATTTAACAGAAAAAATGTGGAAAATGTCCATTAATATACAATGTAATTATCGTAAGTATGTGGATGAAATTCATTATGATTACAATTCAATTTAATAGAACTTTTTGATTATTTCATCAAATAATCATTTAGACGAGCCCCATGCAACCTTAATCTATCCCTGGTTCAAACATTTGAATGTTTCAAGTACAGCGATGTATATTTTAATTGGAAAGTCTCAAAATGAGCTAAGAAGCTGTAAAGAGAGATTGGCCAAGTAGAAATTTTTACCATATTTCATTGATATGATTTGAAATATTTTTAGGCAAGGAAGCACTAATAAAATGCTGCCAACAATGCAACGAGGTATTTCTTTCAGTAACTTTTTTAGCATCTGATTTAGAAGTTTGACATTTTTGTCTGATCACTTACCATTTGTGATTATCATCATCAGTCTTTTATCATCCATCGTTGGACATAGATCTTCCTATGGATCCACCACATTTATCTATCATAAGCGTCACATAGCCAGTATTTTCTGAATTTATCTAGTTCATCTCTTCATCTTGTATTCTGAGTGATGTCCATCATGATGTCCATTGGTTGTCTACCATTCTTGCAACATGACATGCCCATTGCCATTATGACCAAGTTTCTGGAGATATTTATCCCAGACTGAACTTGGCCATTGCATTTAAAAGATTAGTGTCGGTGCTATTCCTTAATAAAAAAAATTGTAAAGCATTACATCTCTTAAGATTGGAATATGGAGGCTTGTGACAAAGTCCCAGTTCCTGTTGCATGCATCGGCTAAGAGATACTTGCAAGTCTCAAGTTTGATCAAGACCAGGACTTTATTCAAACAAGTTTTAATGATCACCCCTTTGGCAGGTTGTAAGTCTACCATTGCAATACCTCTATTCTAATCACAAAGCCTAATGTGTATTTAATTAGCTGCTGACTGCACAGGTAAATTCGTCATCATGAAGAGTTTTCTAAATTTTGTTCACACTGGAAATCAAACCCAAGACCTTCTGTGTAGGAGGCAGACATTCTGACCATTATCTGAGAAGACTAATTTCTTTTTACCTAAAGCAATATACTGATGGAACTAGTACTTACCAAAACGTACATAGTTTTCCACTTTTAAAATAGTCATATGCTACATTTAATCCTGGTGGAATAATGAATGAATACTCATTATATTCCAAAGTTTTCTCAAGTCAATAAGTCTGTTGAGTTCCATACATGTTAGCTTTGGTGAATTTTGGTAAGTTAGTTGAAAAATCTTATTTCTGTTTGTAACCTATTCAACCAAAATACTCTGATTCTGGATACATATATATAACACTCTTGCATTAAAAAAGCAAGAACCATAAGTTCAACGATGCATCCACCATCTGTTGCAGTAGTATCTGAAGGAAGAAGAAGAAGAGCTGGTAGATTTTCTTTGAGTTAATTGATCCTTATACCTGCATATAATCGTAATATGGAAGTGTTCCAAGAGTATCATTTTCAATAAAAATTGCAAATGGCCATTTTTGGTGTTTTTGGGGCTTTTTAGGAAAAAAAATTACAGAACTCAAACATTCTAATATGACATCATAACAGTTGTTTTTTGATGATGTTGCATCTTTATTGCACCTCTCCTTTCCTTCCTATTTCTGTTGTTTAATGTGAAAGGGGACGAACAATAGACAGTCCAACTGACTGAAAAGCGTTCATCTAAGGACACAACTAGAAAAAAACGCTGTCATTTTCAGAATTTGAATACAAATCAATACTTGCAATACAAACTTTTGGAAAGAATTCCGCAGTTTAATGGGAAAAGTATTTTTAAACATCTTCGTGCCTTTTCAAGTTTTTGGTGCACTTATTTAAATAGGGTGTTCATTTAGTTTATTTTGGGGCTGGGATTTCTTTCTATATTTATTCTCAAAGGGAAAGAAATTACCACAGGTCTGCTTAGTCACTCAATAAAGACAGTCATGTACCCAACATCTTTAGCAGCAAGTCGTGTTGGGGGTGATCAATTAAAAAATTGGATTACGATGGGATCAATGATTAAGTCACTCCTCTGATCTTATGTTCGAGCCATGATCACTTAAAAAGTCTAAAATTTCAAAAACAAACACAGACACAAAGTAAAGGATCAATTTAGCATGAACTTACATTGCAAACTGAACCCTATCCACTAAAAACCCATTTAGGGGTGAAATTTTCAAACAACAAAAGCAGCTCTTCTTCTAGGTATAATAAAGAGTAAATGTTTAGATTGTCAGCCCTCTACCTCCAGTAATGTGACCTGTATGTTTGATACGTACATAACCAGCTGGCCAGCTAGACCAACCAGAAAGCTAAAGAAACCTATGTTTACAACTTTGATGACAGTTTTGGTTGATAGTTTCTAATAGGATAAAGATCACTGCAAAAACCTTCTTGTGCCTGAATAACAATTTCCTTTAACAATCCGAGTGATCTAAGCATTTTATTAAATGCTGGCGCAAACACACACATACGCATACACATACACATGTACTCACAAAAATATATAGAATGAGAGAAAAAAAAGATGGTATTGGTTTGGCAATTGAAATAATAATAAGTAATTGCAAAGTTCAAGGTAAAAGGTAGGGTTTCAAATGCTGGTTTTCAAGGCAACCTTACGGATCATTTTTATCTAGAAGTTTGGCACAGAACAAGCTATCTTTCATTCATGAGCAGAGGAGCTTGATTTACAATAAAAATTTAATTCAAAATGGACATAGTTTCTTCCTGAATATATACTACATCACCAGCATTCATGAGTGCAAGTTTATATAATCAAAGTGTTTGGTGAATATGAACAGTCATTGAGAAAGGGACAAGGAGAAGCAGGGTTTTTTTTCTCTGTCAGATTTCTTTATAGACCGAGATTAAATTGTATTACAGTTATATAATGTGACAGCATTTAAAAAATTTCAGTTTTGATTGTTGTTGCAATTAATGAGGATATTTCTGTTTTAATTGTTGCTATTAACAACATCATAAATGAAGAAGAGCATCTCATTATTTCAAATTTAAACTTGCTGAAGATGCATCTTTTGAACAGGCATACTTTAGTCGAGATAACAGACTTGAATCAATAAATGTATCTTTCTTGTTCTCATCGTTACCAATTATTTTTCAGTCTGATATTTTATTAACTGCTGTGGATCTGAGAAAATAAAATTTGGTATTGATTGTAGATCACAAACAGTTTTTATCCAGGCAACATGAAATAACCTTGCTAGTCTAGAATAAGATCTATTTTGTTCAATCCACGAGGTTTTGAGACATCTTTTTCTGATATTTCCAAGATTTGTTCTTGGTGTACCCATCAGATAATCAATTCACACAATTACGACAACACATTTATTTGATAGTATTTAGCCGGTTTCTTCCTTCTTTTTTTCCTTTTTCCAATGAAGTTAATATTCTTTATTGAAATCATTTTCTTCATCATTGATTGATCAGTTTTGCTTTCTTCTATTTTTGTGGCTAGAGAGTTGCCCAAAATGGCTAGTTTTCTTTTCATTTTTTTGCAATTTTTTGTAAATTTTTTTTCCAGTTGGAACGTCTGAATCATCGTGGGTATTTTCTGTTAATTGCTCCAACATAGTGTTTAAATGTCTGGTTCTTCAAAGAATGATTTCTTCTTTTTTTTTAAATTTTTTAATAGCTATTTTTTTTTTCAATTCCACATCATTAAAAATTGCTTCAAACATAAAGACCCAATTTCATTAGGCTGGCTGGTTATGTATACAAGTATGTATATAAGCATGTATGAACAGCATCCATGGACCTAGAGGGCTGAAAATTTAAACATTCGGTCCTTTTTATATCTAGAAAGAAAACCTTTTCATCTTTTGAAAATTACCCCCCATACAATTTTAAGGAGGGTTCAATTTTCAATGTAAGTTTATACTAAATTCATCTCCAACTTTGTGCCCAGCAGTGTTCATACTTTTTTTTTTGAAAATTCAGATTTTTTCAATGATCAGTGCCCAACAAAGGGTGAGAAAAGTTGATTATTCCCATTTTCTCAATTTTTTGATTAATCATCTCTAACACGATATGCTCCCAATAGAAAGTAGTCATGTGACAATTTCTTTTGAGTGACTAACCAGACCTGTAGGTTTTCTTTTTTGGAAGACTTATCAACAAAGAAATATCAACATTTTTTAATATATCTTTTACAAAACTGATTTTTTTTGTTTGTTTGCTGATATTGAGAAATGTTCGTTTTGTTTTTTCTTACCAGTCTTTGTTTGGGAATCCAATGGAACCATTTTTAAGAGATACATATACATCCAAGAGCTAGTGAGTTTGTCTGCCAAGCCACCAATAAGTTTGACCATTACTTGCTATTCTATTGTTGTTGACCTCACAAAGCTCAATACTTGTGGCATATGATGCTTTGTCTTTCGGGTGTGCTATGAGATGCAGATGCACAAAAATGCCAAGATATGTCAGTAAAAAGCAAGAGCCAGTAAGCATTTTCAGTACAACGTAGGCCCTGATGGTAAATTGTAAAGTTTCACACCCTCACACATTGATCAGATATCACCCAGTACACATGCAGGCAATCATAAGCCTACAGGCAACAATTTTCATGGCCCATGGCCAATCTAAGCATTTATTTAAATTTTTATCTGATTTTTCCCAGGGAGTCAATTTTATAATTCATATTTTAAAATTACTATTCTTTTGTGTCTGCAAATCAATAATATTATTATTATAATTCATATGTTTGACCAAGATAGAAATTAAGTATGCTTCCTGTAATACAATCTAGATATTTGATGCAAATGTGTGGACTAAATAAAGATGAAAAATATCTCAAGTAGACTGCTAGATTAAAAAAAATTGCTGCTGCCTGACCAAGTAGGTCTGTCAGCACTGCTTTTGAAAGTTACGCCACAAAAATGTCCCCCACTCATCCTTGCAGGGGACTGAACACGGAAACAGGTGACCGAGTCCTCCTCTGACGGAGCAGCAGGGTTATTGCAGGGTCAGTCCCCAGAGATTCTGAACACTTCAGGACTGTCAGACCTTTTCTCCTCATAGACTGACCCATAACATTTTATGCCTTCTAAATCTTTCAACCAGGTTGGCTGACGCGTCCAGATTCCTTTGCTCAGTTAGCTACGCCAAATAAATCTGGAGATACCAAAAAGAAGTGACAAAGAAGAATTTATTGGTCAAAACCCAAACCAACCATTTTTATTATAACATAAAAAAAATACCTTTATCACCAGTTTAGTCTCTCCGTCACTTTTTCGCATATAAATATTTATGCTCTAACTTTAGCACTACTTTTGCAGAAACATCAATCCATTTGGAGCAGTGGGCTTATGTAGGAGCAGAAAAAAAAAGGCCAAGGGTTTGGATGCCCGTTTGCTGGTTGTGCTGGGTATGGAATAAGAGAATCAGCAGAAAATCAATTCAGTGGTAGGCAATTGGCATCATCATCATCATCATTATCATTATCATGAGAAAAAGAAGATAGAAGAAAAATTAAAAAGTAGGTTTTACCTATCAACAATACAGAAAGAAAAATGAATGGAACCCCTTTGATAGAAGAATGAGATAAAATTCATTCAATCAAAAAAATAAATGAATAGACAAGAACCGAAAGTTCAATAAGGCATCCACTATGAAGTTCAAACACCATTATAGCCAGATCATGTGAACCTGAGTAGAAATTAATCTTAGGTAGGAAGCATCATATTGAGAAACACCTTTCTATCTTGCTTCGAGTAAATCTACTTGGAAACAGTGGAGAAAATTGATTTTAAAACATTAATATTAAATGCAATTTTTGCCAGATCATGTGATCCTGAGTGGAAGATTTTTCATAAGTAAGAAAAATCTTATCAATGGACACCTTACAATGCAATTAAGTAAATCTGACTTAGAACAGCTGAGAAAATTTTTCAGTTTTAAGTGATTCTGGCTGGCTGACTATCTTTCTATCTATCTTTCATGCATACTGGCTGCTCCAATGGAGCTTTAGGGCTGAAAATACAAACATATCCAAAGTAATGTATTCATTGGTCACCACTTTTCTCTAATTTTTCAATTGATCACCCCTAAACAAAGCATGTTGCTTAGAGACATTGGTCATAAGACAGTTTCTAATGAGTGGCCAACCAAAATTGTAATGATCATTTTTTTATGCCGATAACGATGATAATACTTTTGTAAGTTGGAAGATTTATCAGTTTGTCGAAGTCAAGTACTGTAGTTCTAAACAAGGAACGAAAATCTCTTTAAAAATGAAGTTAGTGAGGATTATCTAAAATCCTCTCAAAGAATTGCATCTTGTTTGGGAGATTTAAGTCCGCAGAACAGAAAGAAAATAATAATCTCCAGTTGAGGAACTTCTTTTGGGAAAAACTAAATCAAAAGTTTTTGTTATAATCAAAAAATTCAAAACACAACGTGCAGAAAAACTTCTGGAAATGATTTCGAATAATCTAAGCTATCGAGAATAAAGAAAATGCTGCATGAATAATATGTCCCAAAATATATTTAACTGAAAAATTATTTACAAATTTAAGAAAAAAAATTACTAATTCCTTCCATAAAATATTGGATAAACAATGGATTCGACACATTGATGTGTATTGTTATAACTCACTTATAATTATACAAAGGTTGATCAATAACTTCATTTCACAGAGACAGCAAGGATATCTAATTTTCTTCTGAATTCTTAGAAAGTCAATAGGGTTTGTTTATACAGTCTATATTTTGAATTTTTTTGACTACACTTTGATTAAATAAAAATAGTACAAAAATCCATTTCTTGAAATTTTTAAGTGCACATTTTGGTGCTGCCCATTCTAGAAATCAAAGAGATATTTAGTCTATAATAAACTACCTCTAAAATGCTATGGATCTTTGATAGGGTCCAACAAAACACGTTTCCAATTGGGTCCTGCAACTCCCAAGGCAGGACCTGAGTAACGTGTGCAGTGCAAGAAGTGATTCCACATTCTAGAAACGGGAACAAATGAACATAAAGACAACAAAAATAATCTGACCATATCATGGACAATGAATGAATATTTGTTGTGAAAAATAAATGTTTTTTTCATCATCAGACTACAGACTTATTGATGCATTTGCATGCATTGATATAAAATAAAAGTTTTATTTTTAACAAAGAGAACATTACAAAATGCAGTACTCTTTAAATGTGTCCACATATCTCTATAAGATACTTTTTGGTCAGTTGACTGGTCAGATAGTTAATCTGACAGTGGGTCTTAATTAAGTTAAATAACAGAAATAGGAAGGAAAGAAGAGGTGTAATGTCATCAAAGGTGAGACATTATTAAGAAACCAATTGATATGATGTCGTAATAGAACATTAGCGTTTGACATTTTTGCATTTACAAATGCCAAAAATAGCAAAAAAACACCACTTTCAACTTCTATTGAAAGTAATGCTCTCAGAATATTTCTATATCACAATATTTTACAAGTATGAGTATGAGAATCAATAGACTAAAAAGAAAACTATTTGCTCCTCTTCCTCCTCATCTGGTTACTACCACCAATGTACGCATCATTGAACTTTTAATTTTTGTTCACTTAGAATTTACTACGGAGAGATTAGTCCTTGTAAGTCAATTCATAAGTTTGACAATGGTCAAGCTGAGTTGTTAACAAGTGTGTCCGCCTGTGAAGGGCAAGCTACAAGCTGAAGATGGAAGACCATCGACTGCCAAAGATTCTCCTTAAAGGAAAACTAACCCATGTCCAGCAGAGAAATGGTGCTCCTCAGAAGAAATACAGGAACTACCTGGAAAGGACCCTCAACCCCTACCAGTGGACAAATTAGGCAGTCAAAAGGAATGCATGGCAGCGCAAGGTCTGCAAAGCAAGCAACCATACCAAAACTAAACATAGAGGACGAGCAGATGAAAGATGGCAGCACCACAAAGTGAGTGCTCCCTACAGCAGCCAGACTTCCTCCTGCAACAGCTGCAGATAGGTTTGTATCTCCTGCATATGCCCGGCTGTTCACCTGAGGGCCTGCAACAGTCATGGTAAATACTACCAAATCTTCACCCGCAAAGTCTAATTCTAATATGTATATATATATATATATATATATATATATATATATACACACACATATATATATATATATATATATATATATATATATATATATATATATATATGTATATATATCTTATAAGTATCAGTGATCTTGAATTCATTGGGGGGGAACTTTCAAAAAGTCATCTTTTTTGTACCAATTATTCAGAACATTGCTGGAGTGTTATTAATAAGTGAATACTATTTTTTGAACAAATTTGGACTGTGAGTTTTCACCTTTTTGTTGTAGAGGCTGTTTATGGCAAAAAATTATTACCATACTGCTATACGTTGCAGTAAAGTGTATAAACAGAAAAGAAAACAATGAAATCTGTTTGTGAAGGAAAAATGAACGAGCAGAACTGCAGATGAAGGAAAAAATAAAAGTAAATAAATGAAAAACAAGAATGAGAAGAAGAAGAAAAGAAAAGAATCTAAAAGAAGAAGAGGAAGAAAAAGGAAGAAAGTTTCTAAAAAAGATAGTAAGTTTAGGAACAAAAGAAAATTTTTTCCAAATTATAAATTAAATGAAGGAGAAAGATGAAAGGGTTTTTTTAATTAAAAAATTGGAAAAACAATAAGTCAAATAAAAGAATAAACAAACTTTTTCCATTCATTAGTTTTCCTTTTTTATTTTTTTCCACTTTTTTCCTTCATTCTTCTCTTCCTAATCTCAACAGAACAATCTTATCCACACAAGTCTGTCGGAAAAAGTGTACAAAAGAGAGTATTCGCTTTTCTCTGATTTTTGTCACTACTTTTTATTTTCTATTCATGACAAAAAGTAAACATCACGTTCTCTCAACTTCATCCATTGGGAAAACAAATTTTTGTCAAAGTTTGCAGTTCTCAAAAATATAGCAGCTGCTTTTCAAGAGAGCCTAGCAACACATTTCTTTAATGATATTTTGACAACGTGGTGGTTACAGATTTTAGAAGCGCATCATCAGCTGCCTTGGATGTGGGCATTTGAGGCTGGACATGAACAGAGCAAAGGATTTGCAGGGTTTTCGAGGATTGGTTAGCTTAGCCCCTGGAGAGGTCCCCTCATTCAGTGACATTTGACTACATCACAACTCACAACTTGGATCACCCAAGATCATAGGTGAAAATCCGTTCTGCAGAATATGAGATGGTGTGACAAACTAGATGAATTCAGAAAGTATTGGCTCCACAATGCCCATAATAGAAAGGTCTGGTGAATCTTGAAGGGGGTTTATGTCCAATGATGGATGCTAACTGCTGCTGCTGCTGCTGCTGCTGCTGCTGCTGATGATGATGATGATGATGATGATGATGATGATGATGATGATGATGATGATGATGATGATGATGATGATGATGATATAGAAATGCAGTTGATTGTTTACTATTTATAAAGCTTTTGGGGCCCTTTCCACTGGGGGCCTGGAACGGTAGTTCAAATAGCACCTCTTCTCCTTCAGTAATGCCCCTGGGCATGGCCTGCGTTATTTTATTTTTATAGAATACGAATCTATGACCTGTTCCTCTTCTGCCTGTTATCATAAGAGTACAAATGAAGATTTGTATAATATTACATGAAAAATTGCTATGGCTATCATAATGTTTAAAGGGGATATCTAAAAACAGTTCAATCATAACCCAACAGCACTTCAATGACATCTCATTTGTTCAAATGGTCGTTGTCTTTAATCAATATATACGTATTATGTTATTTACCCAAACACATATGAACCAATTATTTCCTCAAAGACAACATTTTCTCTGAGTTCCCTTTCTTCTCACTCATTGTGAGGTCTTTCAATTCCACTTGTTTGGGATATATACTTCAAAATAATGGTCTCTTTCAAGTCAACCCAAATGTGGCTGACATCGTTCATTATGTATTTTGAAATAAAATCCTCTACATCAAATTGATAGACACAGCTCATATATTTCATTAGAATAAAGTGATCATAAGCATGGCTGATATGAATCAAACTTTCTATCCACAGGGTTTGTCCAGGCTGCTTCAGCTGATAATGGCAGTTCCCTGGCAACAACAGGCTCAGCTGACCACTATTACTGATACTATGTGTGACAGACACGACTCTTTTATACATGATTTGGCAATAAGCCTTTGAAAATTTCCTTTTGGAATAAAATCAAAGACCATGAAACTTTTAGTTCCTGTACTTGCTCTCCCTAACAAGTCCTAACTCTAGATCAAAGTCTGGAGTTGACTTTGTTCTCCTTCTGTAACAAGAACAATGAGAACAATCCTCACCAAAAAGAGGGGTGTAAACCAATATGCAAAATCAACATTCCTTTACCATGATTTGAACTCACAACCAACTAACTACCAAGGGGTTGTCTTACTGATTGAGCTAAACTGACAAGTCGTAGAAGTGGATAAAAATTCATCATTCTGATATTAGGCATATTTCTTTCTAATAGATAAATACGTTCATGCAAAAAAAAAATATATATATATATATTTATATAATCTTTTACTTATTATATATACAATACAAAAGTTGCAATAATCATCTTCAGTCAGAGTAGAAATTGGAATGAAGATGGAGGTTGATGCAACCAGTCTTGACGACCTCCGTTTTTTCCAATATAGTAATAAAGTACCATCTATTTCTGCCATAGCAATATTTTCCAATTACGACAAAAAATCAAATAAGAAATACCAGTGTATTTCAGCCATGCCTAGATACACTCTAGAGAATGAAACAAGCTAATCACACGATTTGGAAAACTGTTTGGTTCACAGCAAAGAAGTGCACCTAAATAATTCTCTCTTATTTAAAACCCTTAACCCAAAATCAAAGAAATATTTATACTCAATCTTTATCTATCAAGATTTTTCCATTTAAAATCACTGTAGCCCTACAAATGGCTCGACCGACCAGCCAAGTGGGCTTCAGATTCTTCTCTCTTTGTTTATCGGTGTTTGTGTCTATGTATATCTTCAGGCGCACATTTTCAGGACTACAACCTTGAAAATTTGCATGAGTATTTGACTAGGCATTATCTAAAGCCAACTTTTCTGTTTTTTTTAAAAAAGTATATTTTTTGAGTCCCTCTGGTCATTTTCGACCAACAATACCCAAATTTTATGCTGGTATTTTTTAGATAATTTTAGCCAAAGGATGTTTTTTTTAGATAATTAGTACATGCACCGGCTATGGTGATTCATTTATGCGAAGTACGGATATTCTTATACTCTTTTGTTTTATCACAGTGGTAATGTATGGAGTAACTGTGCAAGTATAGATTTTATATAACTCAGTAGATAAAAATATTTTTTAAGCACTATGCATCATAAAATACACAACATTTGTACACTAAGAAACAAGATTGACTCGGCTTACATCTATAATCCTATAGATTCTCTAAGATAAAGAAACCTAAAGTATTCTAGCCTTGCTGCTGCAGGGGTCAAACTCTACTCCGACTGAAGATGATTACAGCGACTTTTGTACTGAATATATAATAAATGATAATTATGAAAACTCACCATCATAGTCAGTAATTGATCAACAGTAATGTCAGAATTTGAAGTCATATCAAATAATTCTATCGGAGAATAAGAATGGTCAAAATAAATTCTATCTATGACATCACTGGTGTTTTTTGCTGGAAATAGAATTAAAAAAACATCTAGAAAAATCTGGATTTGCAGAATATAGAGTAAGAAAAACATCTAAAAACATCTAGATTTTCCTACACTGTCATTAGTAACCCATCAAAATAAGACTCAAAATAAGCAAAAAAGCTTTTCTTCTAAAAATCAAGAAATGTTTTCAGAAAGGGTCAAGTAGAGTACAGATGCAAATTCTCAAGTCTGTAGACAAAACAGTAGGACCAGAAGCATTGGAACACACTAAACAACAAACACACATGTATAAAAAGGGATGGAACCTTTTATCACCTAAATTCTTTCAATATCATTTTTTATATAAATGTATTTATTGATTAGAATGAAATAAACCCTTACATTCATGTGAAATACATTTTGTTAATATGTAGGATATCAGTTTAGCTCAGTCGGTAAGAGACACCACTACTTATCAGTTGGTGGTGATTTCAAATCAAGATAGGAGAATGTTCATTTTTTATTCCCACCAATTTTGCCAGAATTGTTTGAGTTGTTCTTGTTACACAGTCTAGATTTAATCTCTCAAATATGCAAAAAGAGACCTTTCTGAAAGTGAATAAGCCCCAGAAATTACCCGACCAACCAGCCAGTCAGCCAAAGATTATTTTCTCTTGGCTCATTTGCGTGTGTGTGTATGTGTTTGTCCAGAGGCTCCTGGTCACATTTTGGGGGCTACAACCTTGAAAATCTTGTGCTGATATTTTTTAGATAATTTTAGATAAAAGATCTATCTTTTAAGATAATTTTAGATAATCAGTACTGGCACACAGTTGGGCTATGGCAATCCATTTATGCGAGGTATCGATATATATATATATATATATATATACATATATATATGTATATATATATATCAATTTACTTAAATGCTTCTTAACTTTTTGCAATAACAAAGTGATCACTATTTCTGTTTTAATCTACGGACAACACTTTTTTTTTCATCCCTCTGTATATGTAGGTGTATATTTAGGAAAGTAGTTTGGTAGAAATTTACAAGATGCTCTGCAATATTGTTTGCAGACTTCCAAATTATAGAAAAGAGGTAAAGCAACAAATGCTAAGCATAAAATGGACTCAGAATGAAATTCAAGTCATGCAATGAGCACATGATGGAATTTGATGAATGAATTTGTGGCTAAGTTTGTGTGCAATGTCACTGAAGTGGATTGCAGAGAAATTCTAAGCATATTCTGTGACAAGGAAATTGGTTGCTGCCATGAACAATTAATGCCAGAGAGTTGTTTATCTTTGGTACTTTTGCATGACTAAAATCAAATTTCTGTAGACGGAATCCGCATGCAATCGGCTTGGCAATCATTTACAGTCCCTTCCTATCAGAAACTATCAACCAAAACTGTCAACAGAGATTTCTTACAGTTTTTAAGTTGGTCCGGCTGACTAACTGGCTATACACGTATCATCCGTACAAAGAGCAAGAGGGCTGGAAATTTACTCCTTATTATGTCTACAAAAAATATTTATTGTGTTTAGTTTTTTTAAGATCCCCCAATTACCAAAAAGCTTTTTAGTGGGCAGTTCAGTTTGCAATGCAAGGTCATACTAGAGTGGTCCTTAAACTGTGCTCGCTGTTGTTTTTTTTTTAAATTCTGACTTTGTACTGGTTACTGCCTAACAAAATACGAAAGGAAGTAATTAATTCATTGATCTTCCCTTTTTACAATTTATTAATTGATCACCGTAACATAGCATGCTACCAAAAGATGCTGGTTCTGTTATGGTTTCAATTAAGTGACTAACCAAACATGACTTTTTCTCTATTTTGAACGTGTTCAAAAGACTGTGAGTGATAAGTTGCTCATTTACTTGAGGAATAGAATAATTTTTAAGGTTACTCGTTCAATCTCTGCAACTCTATATCCAGTTTTTAGAAGAAGTATTAGTATTTCTTCCATCTTAATTTAATTCTTGCAACTTCTTAGACTGTCATTCTATGGCCATCAGCCTATCTTAGTGCACTGTTCTACGGCTGGTGGGGGGTCCTTTTAGTGCAAAAGAAATTTTACTGAGTTACTGCCCAGAGTGTCACCAACCCAGGGAACACCACTGCCTTAGTGTAATAAATAGCCAGAATGGCAGATAACTGCTGGACATCACGACTCACCACATGGATCCCCAGAGATCAGGTGCAAGGCTGTGGTCAACAGAAAGTAAGATGGCGGGACGAGCTGAATGAATTCAGAGAGTACTGGCTCCGCAATGCGCATGATAGAGAGGTCTGGCAAATCTTGGGAGAGGTCTATGTCCAACAATGGACACTAACAGACTGATGATGACGATGACGATGATGATGACGATGATGATGACGATGATGATGATGATGATGATGATGATGATGATGATGATGATGATGATGATGATGATGATGATGATGATCAAATGAGGATCAAAGAAATTTTAGTTAAGATATTGATAATATATGACATTGCTTCCCCTAATAAATTATCTCAAGTTGTAATGATGATTCCCATAATGAGAGAAAAATCAACAGTTTTGTATAGAAAGGACCCTATAAAATGCCTTGTACAAAGAGCCTCTGTTTTATTAGGAAAGTCTACACATCTCTATTAGACGCTTTTTGGTTGGTCTGTTGGTTGGACCCACTTGCATTAAACAATGGAAATAGGAAGGAAGAGGTATGATATCATTGAAAGGTGTGATGTCATTTAAAGGCATGGATATTTAAAGAAAATCTAATCTGATCAATATTTTTTCCAACTACAAATGATATCATAATTCAAAAAAGTCAAAAATTGCCATTTACAATTTTTGTTGAGAATAACACTCGCAGAATATTTCATATCACAATATTTTACAAGTATGATTTTCAATTGAAACAGTAAAAGACTACTCGCTCGTCCTCCTCCCGTTTGAAATAAATAGATTTCTAAACTGTCAAGATTTAGAACTTTTAAGGGACTTTTTCCTCCTGTAAAAGACTCTGTTTTCCAAAGTCAATCAGAACCTTTCCATGAATGTTTCACATTCACAACTTCAACTTGTTTCACTGCCTTTAGCTCATCTTTCTCTCAAAGAAAGAAACTCTTTTTGAGAAAATAAGAAAATTTGTAGTTTCTTTATTTTGATTTAACTTGAATTGAGCTGCACACACAAAATTTCAATCTATGAAATGATATGAATAGAAATATTAACAAAAATGGAATCACTGTAGCCCCACAAATGACCCTTCCAATCAACCAGCCAAGTTAGCTACGGATTTTTCTCTCTATGCTTGCCTATGTGTCTGCATCTCTTGGCACTCTTGGTCACATTTTTGGGGCTATAACCTAAAAAAACGTTCATGAATACACCATAAAGTACAATGTAAAATCGCCTCTGTTTGCAAAAAGGTAATTTTGGGGCTACTATGGTCATTTTTTAGATAATTCTTCAGATAAAAGATCTATTTTCTAACATAACTTTACATAAGTTTTTAGATATTTAGTTCTGGTTCATGCATGGGCAACAGTGATTCACTTGTGTGAAGTACAGATATTTTATCTAAAATTACATATCAGAATAACAATTACTTTTAAAGTAATTTATATTCTTATGAATACCATTTAGAGAGTAACATGATTCCTAATTTATTAAAATTACTACTTACTAGTCCTTTCACAAAAGCAAACCCAGACATATATTTACTATCATGTCATTTTATCTTCCTGCAGTCGGGGGAATTTAGGGAAATTTATAACCAGTCCACCTCAAATGCCATTTCTGGCTTTGTAAATATCAAAGCATTTCTTTACGTACAAGATTTTACTTTGGTCAAAATCAAAGGGAAATCTTTGAGCCAAACATTTAGTCATTCTTCATAACGATCCATTTGGTATCATCTAATTCTTTACATTTTGGCAATAATCAGCCTAGTATCTATTACTTGCAGTACATTCTGTGGTAGCTTTGTGCTGGTGCAGAACCATAACAGATGAATGCTTATTGAGGCTCAGTATTGCTCAGCACGGAGGATGAGGATTCATCCTGTGGCCTAAAATAATTACCTTCCCCATTTTGAGGGGATCAGTAGGCCCAAGGGCAGCATCTTCCCATTGCACTTAAAGGGAAACGATCGGTCTCACTCTGATGTCTTTGCAATACCACTAGCAGAGAGTGAAGCTATTATTTAAATTCCCTTATACAAGACCTTACATTAAACCAACCATGTGTCACATCTTGTTCTCATTGGGAAATGAGTAAATACAAATCAGCCTCATATCTATGAAGCAAGGATGATTTGTTAGTCCATTTCATTAGTCATATGTAAATGGTCATTGGAATTTTTAGATGCTTATCAAAAAACGAAATATGGCTGATCTTATGGAATATGTATATGTGTACCTCACAAAAAACTGGAATTTGAATTAGGTGCATAAACTGGATGTAACTGCAAATTGTGCCACTAAGTGTCACAAGTTGACACAGTTCTAAACAAGTTGCTACATGGTATGTTTCTGATTGTACTGATTTGTTTGCAAGCATATTCGCAATGAAGGTAAAGCACAAGTGTAAGAGTGGTTTTCCCCTTCCAAATGTCCCGTGAAGACCAACTATAATCTGGCAAACCTTCAATAAGTGAAAACAAGAAAAATCTTCATGAAGCTTGTTGCGCAATCAATGAAGATTGTTGCCGAACCTTTGATGAGATATCTAAGGTGACTGGTTTGTCTTGGAATTCATGCCAGCAAATGTCAGCAGAAAATTTGTGTTTCCACAAAAGGAGATAATTTTTTAGATAATGAGTTCTGGTACATCAACGGGCTATGGTGATTCATTTATACGAGTTATGAATATTACTTGTAAAGCCAAGGCAATAGCATCAAGATTCTTCATGAAGTGTGGATTGACTCTAAAGTGAAAATATTCCCTTTTTTTATGATAGTAAACAGAAATAGCCTTCTCAAAACTAAAGATAATGCTCATTGATTTTGGCATTTATCATTTAATATTAAGTTTTTAATTCCTTCATTCCATTAATAGTTCATGAAGTTTTCATTCTAAAATCCATCATCATCATCATCATCATCATCATCATCATCATCATCATCATCATCATCATCCTTTTTACATCCATCATTAGACATAGACCTTTTTCCAAGATTCGCAACACCTCTCTATCAAAAGCATTGCGGAACCACTACTTTCTGAACTTGTCTAGTTTATAATGCCTTCTCATATTTTGCCAGCTGCGTTTTCACAAATAATCTCTGAGAATCCACATTGTAAGTTGGGATGTCCAGTGGTTGTCCGCCATTCTTACAATGTGACCAACCCATCACCAGTTGAGTTTTCCAATAGTTTCTCTGATATCTTTGACTCCTGTCTTTTCTCTGATATACTGTGCTGTCTTGTGATCTTTTCATGTAAGGTTGAGCTTGATTTTCTCTTGTGTGCATTGCATGGTCAACCTTGGTTGGGGTTCCATGTTTCAGCTCCACAGGTGACTGAATTGGTTGTATACCCTTCTTTTTAGGATTGATGGAAGTTTCTTGTTCTTACAGGTTTAATTCATTTATCAATATAGAGAGGAACTGATTACAGTGGACATGGAGTATAATATTGTAGACAATATATGTATATATCTATACATACTTCTTTTAGTAAGAATGTATATTCATATTCATGCATATATGAAAGTGTACCCATATTGTCTGAATATATGCGAAATATGCTAATATACATGACTTTATTTGAGTGCTTGCATATGTGTATGTCCCAGTATGTGTGTATGTATTTGCATGTATGGTCTTATGTTTAGGATTGTAGGTATGTGAATGTATGTTTGCTTGAGTGGATTCATGTACATTATCAATAAATGTATCTGTATATTTCTGTATATATGTGTGCTGCATATAATTATATATATATATATACATATACATACATGTGTGCATACAAGTCTACCTATATGTAAAATCCATCAATCAGAATTTGATAGCCATTTTTTTCTTTGGAATGCTATCTGAGAGCTGAGAAATGTAATGCTTGAGAGGATATCTGACAAGAAATCAATAAACGCACATCATGCAAGTTAAAGCACAAGGGATTTTTATAATTTAACTAAGGTAAGATGAAAAAATAAGAGGGGAAAATTCCCATGAGCATCTGCTGAGGAAGTGGGGGTCAAATGGGGTATCCCCCTAAGATCAGGCCTTCTTACCTAGGGTGAAGGAGTTGGAAAGTTGGAACCGTATAAGATAATGGTGCTGAACAATTGCCTTTCTAACCCCAATTCAATTCATCCGTATGAAAAGATGGTATTACTTTTTGCTGGTAATAGGGTTGCCGCAAAGATATATATAAGAAATATCCTTTTGCCCCCTACCCTGGAAAAGTAGCTGTGGACATCGATGAAAGTTCCAGTACTCTCAAAGATAACAAAAAAGTTTGTTTCTCCATTAATTTTTGCTACAACTACTCATATTAGTTTGACTAATATAATAATTCATTCATAACTTTTTACACCAATGACACAAATTGAAAACAGAATTAATTCAATTTTGAATGCTGTATTTATTTATTCAGTCTCGATACTAATGTTGGAGAGTAGAAATTTGATTTCGATGCAATTTCCATGGCTTAATACTGATGATAGGTGTGAAGGCTGACACATAAAAGAGTAAAAAAGCACGTGTGTGAATTTAGAAATATTGTTACATTGTTTTGCATGTGTCAGGGTTTGTCTTCAACCCTGATTATGACAAAATGTGAGATGAATGTCTGCTTGTTGAGGATTTTGAGAAAAAGTTCCACTGATGTCAATAATTTGAAGCAAGGATACCATCTATTGGCTAGCCGATTTCCCCCTATTTGGCTGATAAAAATCTGCCTTAGCCGATAGCCGAAAATCTAACCATTTCTTAAATTATTAGCCAATTAAACTTTATTCTATAACTAACTCAAAACATATAACTAATATTTTTAGCCATAAAGTTAGTTGAATATGATGAAAATTTGGCTGATTTTGGCATTTTTTTGAAGGTCAGTTGATGAAAATCAAACCACAGAGGAGAAATACTTTTTCATAATTTTCATTATTTTTCTACTTGAGATCAATAAACCAAACTCCATTGAGAACTTTTGTCAGATACTATAATTTTCTCTTGCTAATCCATGACAAATCTGATGAATTTAATAAAAGTAAATGTACAATTATTATCAATTCATTGTTATGGAATCTTAGTGCAAAGGGATTTGATTTGATAACTGGGTTCTAAATGAGTATAAAACATTTTTAGCCATGAAGTTAGCCAAAAGTGGGAAAGATTTGAACAATTTTAACCAATTTATGAAGCAGTTTTAACCAAAACAATCAACTTTGAGTTGACAACATTGATGTGATCAGTCAAGGGGATCAAAGTGAACTTCATGAATTGCGAATTCAGATATTGGGCAATCCCCCCCCTCCCATCGGTGCAGCTGCATTAGTTTGGAAGTTTAGTTTTGTAGCAACTGGTGACGTGACATACATGTATACGTGTAGGAGAAGGATTGGCCGTGTTTGTTAAGGTGTTCCTTGTTAAAGAACAGAAACATCTCACGTAACCAATTTTTCACGAAGAGAAAGAAGAAGGGCAAGTGTATCTAAAACCTAATATATTGCAACTATACTCAAATCAAAACCCTTTGACCGATCCTCTAGTTGGGCAATTGTTGCTAAATGATGCCTCCAACTGTATAGACAAATATCTATGGCACACATGTACCAAAATCAATTATCTAAAAAGTTATCTAAAAAAGACATTTCTTTCATCTGGAATTATCAAAAAAAATAACAGCACAAGATTTGGGCATTGTTGATCCCTAAATTACCATAAAGACAAAAAAAATCACGATTTAGTAATAATTAAAAAGCAACTTTTTTAGACAATGCCTAATGGTGTACAAATGCAAATTTTCAAGGTTGTAGCCCGAAAAATGTGATCAGGAGAACCCTGAGACTCACACACACACACACATAGATTAGCGAAGAGAGAAGAATCTGTATTCAAGTCATATCAAATGTTTTCCATTTCCTCATATCCTGTCCTGACTCCAGATCTCAGAATGATCATAACATGTCATAATTCCTTTAGATAAAATATACTAATCAAGTACAATTAACAGACCATGGAATCACAGAAACCTGAAGAAAAGCCAGTAGACATAGATATTAATGTCGCTGTGACGGGCATAAAAACTAAAACCATTCATCAGACTAATACAAGAATCATAAATGAAGAGATGGGTGATGAGGATTAGGATGATTTAATGACATGTGAATGGAATGAGGTATTTGATGCTGAATTGCTAAAAACTGACGATAATGATACGATCGGTGCCATCAGGTCGGGACTATTCAGATCAGGATATTGATGAAGGTATAGCAGGAAAGAGATAAACGGTGGTCTGGCAATGACAACACAGTTATGGCTTTGGTGTCCTGAAGAAGACATGAAAGCAGTGAATATGGTGCTTTGTATTTTAGGTGTGCTCTGAGCTATGGATGAACAAAAACACAGAAATATTTTAGTGTCTCTAAAAGGTAATCTAAAGTAAAAGCTTTTTTGGCACAATCTATGAAAGGTGGTCCTGATTGTAAATTATTAAGTTTCATACCCTTGCTCATTTGATGTTACAAATGACAGACAAATAGAATGAAATGAGAGAATTAATGAAAAGTCTTTGAGTGGTCCTAAATTTCAAAATTCCTGTAATCAGTTGATGTATAGTAAAACATAAAAGAGAAGAAAAGTTTTAAATTTGTTTTTATAAGCTTCTTTCGACTGACACTCTCATCAGAGGATGATTCGTCAGAAAAATTGACATGACTGGTAAGCTTCCAGCCAGGGTTGCCGAGTAGACTTTTTTAGCCAAATATCATGGATGTTGACCGTATAATTTCAGTTTAGCTTTTTGGCTTTTTCCTGGCTCTTTTTCTCGCTTGAATGGCTTCAAAATATCAGTTGTATTTTTTTTCCTTTTCCGCGTTTATTGACTGTTTCCTTAACTCACCTCCTGCTTTTTAGCAAAAATGGCAACTGGACATGTCTGATAATAATTATTTTTATTTTTACTCTCATTTCCTTTTTCTCTTCTCTTCCTCACCGTTTCTTCTCCTGACCTTCCCGCTATCTTTTCCTTCCCTTCTTTTTTTTTGTACTGATCTTATTTCTTTCTGACCTACTTACATCCCTTTCCTTTCTTTTCTCACCTTTCTTCTTTTTGTCTTGCACATTGGACTCTGTTTAATCTTCATGTTGAATGTCTGAAGAAGTTCAGTGGAAGCAAAGCAATGAATCACTGAAGCTTATGATACTGATGCAGTCAGTACAATCAAATGTATGGAATGCTTTGTGAAGTTTCAAAAAAAAGATTTTGAGACAGACAATTGTCTGAAAGACCTCAAAACTTAAAAACTGATAAATAGAAGGAACTTTTGATAGAAGATGCGGTACTAAAGTCACATGAACTTGCAGAAAAATCAGAAGTGAATCAGTCAAGTGTAGTAAGTTGTTTATATCTTCAGCTAGGTGTTATCACATACATTTGTGGACATAGCCACAATTTCAAACCTCACAGAGACACAAGAGTTCATGGTCATTTCTTTTCTGCCAGGGTTATCTCAGACAGGAATAAACAATCAGAGTATCAGCTGAAACAGTTGCTCAGTCCAGGTAAGGACTGCAGAAAGACAGGAGAGTTGAACCAAACCGACCCTACGTATATAGATTCTCTCACAAGAAAATGACGCCTATTTTCAGCTTCTAAAAAGTAAAATGAAAAAGCTTGGTCTAATCTAAAGGCTAACTCACAAATGACAAAAACGAATTGGAACCAAATATTAGACAGTCTCAATACTCCATTAAGGAGTAATCACTGGTTGGATGAGTGAAATAAAGCTTAGGAAAAATTCAGAAGATAGGAAAATGGATTGCATTTGAACACACAGGATGGAACTTTGTTCAGATTTGTACAATTGTCTTTCCCTTGCTTAACACAGAAAACAGTTTTTTGCATCAGATAGTCACTTTTTATATTTTTTTTTGTTATTTTATTAAATGAAACATCATAAATCATTATAAATAATTTTTTGTTACTATTTACTTTCATCTTAGTTGTTGTTACTTTTTATCACAACCAAACTCAGGCTGAGTACCCTTCAACAGTGAGTAGATAATAATTAAGCATGAATCAGAACAAAGAATAAATCCAAGGTTAGAATCAAATTCATCACCCTCTATAATGGAGGGTAGCTTGTCTAAGGCATGATCATTCTTACAACTGGTCAACTGGAACTCAGTGACAAGTGCCAGTCTTAATAACCCTTAAGCTCTCTATTCTGATCTCTTCTGTGAAAAAAAGATCTCTTAATCCTGGACAGTTTTCAATATTCTAACCTGAATGTAATCTGATGGGTGTGATGGTTGGGCAGGGGTTTCTTTTCTTTGTTTGGTAAGTTTCAAAGGCAATTCTTCAATACAAATTGCTTGAGCCTGGACAGACTGTTTCTGCACAATGCTATGGTGAGCTATTGGCTCATTTGAATGATGCGTTTGATGAGAATAGATGTTTTGGGGTTGAGGAAGTTGATGGTTGATTATGCTGCATGGTAATGGTCATCATTTGCTGCAAATGCAATGCAGCAAAAAATCATGTAATCGTCCCTCATTTCATGCCATACAACACTATGTTCAGCAGATGAACAGAGAGATAGGTAATATATTTTTATATTGTTGAATCACTGAAGCCAGACAAACAGCCCATTCGACCAACCAGGCAAATGTGCTCCAGATTCTTCTCTCTTTGCCCATGTGTCTATCTATATTTTTGTATACTTCGAGGTGGTCCTGGTCACATTTATAAGGCTACAACCTTGAAAATTTGTTTTAGTATATCACGAGGCACCATCTAAAAGATTTTCCTTTTTTTCCTTCAAATGCTTTTCTGAGTCTTTATGACCAGCATTGCCCAAATCTTGTGCTGTTCTTTTTAAATAATTTTAGATGAAAGGTCTATTTCCTTTTGATAATTTGAGATGATTTTTAGATAATTAGTCCTGGTTCACATGTGGGCTACAGTGATTTGTTTATGTGAGTTACATATATATATATATACATATTTTATATTATCTGTGTATATACATGTACATTTCTGTTATATTCATAAATATGCATGAGTAAGATGTAATCAAAAAGTTGTTATAATTCATGATGATTTCAAACCCAGAAGCAAGTATATTTTTGCGCATAAATTTCATATTTATATAAGTTTGTTTAAAAAAATATATAATCTTCAATATCTATGTACATTTGCTTTCAGCGATATTTGTGTGTGTATATATATATATATATATATCAGGTATATATGCTTTATTAATAAGTATGTTTGAGCGTATGGACATTAGATGGAATTAATATATGCAGTAGGAAATGTTCTTCCAATATCAACAACAAACTAATAACGTCACAGAAGCTCTGCAAGAAAAATGAAACTTTGCAGATTTGGAAACCATCAACCAATACTGTCAATATAGGTTTCTTTGGTTTTCAAGTTCGACTCAGTGGTTGGCTATGTATGTTCCATGCATACAAGCCACACCAATAGAGCTAAAGGGTTGAAAATTGTGACATTTACTCCTTATTATATCTAGATAAAAAGTTGTTTTGTTTTTTTCGATTGCCCCCCTAAATAGGGTTTTAGCAGTGGGTTCAAATTTCCATGTAAGTTTATGCCGAATTGATCTTGAAGTTTATGCCTAGCAGCATACAGGTATGTTTTTTTCAAAATTCAGACTGGCAAATTGAAGAAAAATAACTATCTGTTGATGACTTCTTTTTCCAACTTTTCAATTGATCACCCCCAACACCATGTGCTGCCAAAAGATGTTGGTCATGTGACGATTTCCATTGAGTGACAAACCAGACCATTTTATATTTGTTTAATAAATAAATTGAATAAAAATGAGCTATGAAGCAGTCTCATATTGACTTCCCATTGGTGGAAAATACACAATCATGTAAATCAACTATGAAGCAGCCCCATATTGACTTCTGATTGGTGGAAATCATCATCATCATCATCATCAGTCTCTTAACGTCCATCATTGGACATAAACCTTCCCCGGGATTTGCCACACCTGTCTATCGTGGGCATCGCAGAGCCAGTACTCTCTGAATTTGTCTACCTTGTCTCTCCATCTAATACTCTTCTGGTCTTGGTTGTACATGTGATCTGTAGTGATTCATGTCATGAATCGTGATGTCCATCAGTTGTCTGTCATTCTTGCGACATAGCCAGCCCATTGCCATGCAAGTTTATCAATAGATTCTATGATGTCCCTGACTCCTGTCTCCTCTCCGATGTATTGTGCTATCTTGTGGTCTCTCCATGTGAGGTTGAACATTATTCTTTCATGTGCATGTTGTATGCTTCTCAGTTTGAGGGTCTATCTCTTGGTTAGGTTCCATGTTTCAGATCCATAGTGACTATTAGGAGGATGCATTGGTTGTACACTCTTCTTGTTTTTGAAGGTTGAGCTTGCTCTACCAAAGGCTTGCCATTCTAGGGTGATTATTCATTTGATTTCTTCTTCTGGAGATTTGTTGCCCTCGGTAGATGTAGCAGTCAACTTCCTTCTGTTCTGTGTCTTTGATTTTGATCTTAGTGTTCTCATTTCTGATGTGGTTGTTACACATGATTTTCATCTTGCTGAAGCTCTCGCTCTCCTTATTCAGTTCATCTAGCATTAGTTAGAGATCATGTTGGTTCTCTGCAAAAAGGGCATTGTCATCTGCAAATTTGAGGTTGTTCGAATATTTGTCATTCATTTTGATTCCTTTATTCTCCCAGTCTAGTCTTCTGAAGATCATGTCAAGGCAGGCTGTGAAGAGTTTGGATAAGCTGGTATTTTACCCTTTTTTGGAGTTGAAAAGATTCCAAGTGTTTATTTAGCCTGACTGTATACATGATGCAGCACTTCAACATACACTGGATCTACACCTTGTAGAGTGATGGCCTCCATGCCCTTAGGGATTTGAGTTGAAGGCCTTTTTGAAGTAGTAGCTTAAATTCTGCTGCCTTTTCTTTCAGCTGATTTATCGAATGCAAGTGATAGCTTTTTCAAAAGCCAGCTTGCTCCCGTGTTTTCATCAAGTGTTTTTGTGATGTGGTTGATGATGATTTTTGTGAAAAGTTTGTAGATGCAGTTCAGTAGGCTTATAGGTCTGTAGTTGTTGAGATCTTTTGGGTTTCCTTTTTTATATAAAAGCATTATGATTGCAGTGTTTCAATCATCTGGGACTTTACTTTGCTCCAGGTACAAGTTGAAAAGGACAGCCAGTTTCCTAGTGATAATCTTACCGGCTTTTCTTAGAAGGTGATTGGTGATGTTGTCTGGTCTAGGGGCCTTTCCTTTCTTTGTCTGTTTGATGGCTTATTTCACCTCCCTGGGGGTTACTTCAGGGAAACCTCTGAGTTAATAGCTTGTGTCTTGCATATCCTGTTCACTGTTTTGTAGCTGTTGTTTGGATGAATAGAGTCTTTGGTAAAATTCTTTAACATGTTCAAAAATCCTGTCTCTGTCCGTTGTTAGGTCTCCCACACAATTATGTAGATCAGCTATAAAGCAGTTTCATATTGACTTCCCATTGGTGGAAAATACACAATTATGTAGATCAGCTATGAAGCAGTCTCATCTTTCGAGCTAATACAAATATCCAGGGATGCTTGCAGAAAAAACATTTGCAAAACAATCCATTTTTGTTGCTTGTTTTTCAAGGTAGGCACTACTTTTTTCAGTTTTGCATTTTCCATTCTGATTGTTGTCTTTTTCAGGGACTTTTTATCTTACATTTATATAAACTGAGTTTGTGTTTTCTGTCTGAGGGATAATCGTTATGTAATGTTCTGTTCAGACTTTTGTCCTTGTTTTGGCTTATTTCTTAATTTTTTTCTTAGAGCAATGATACAAATCAAAATTGCGGTCATTACAGAGTTATCATGTCTGACAAAGATGGTTTTTGCCCCTTTTAGAGCCCCCCCCCCTTCATGGTTTCAACTCAAGACAACTACAGATTTTCGAGACAAATTATGATCAACAAAAGTGTTTAGGACAAAAAATTGACCCAAAATTAGACAGCAGAATACGCACAATCTATGCGATTGCTGAAGGGTGGAGGGCATCTCAATAGTGAAAATACATTGGCTGGTTATATACGTATGTATCATACATGCTGGCCACACCAATGAAGAAGGAGGCCTGAAAATTTCAGTATTTACTCCTTATCATGTCTACGATAAAAAGTTTGTTTTTTTCACATCCCCCCAAACTAAATTGGTTTTTAGTAGGGTGTTTAATTTATCATGCAGGTTTATGCTAAATTGATCCCTTAGTTTTTGTCAACCTGTTTTTTTTAATATTCAGACTTTTCTAGTGATTTACTGCCCAACAAAAGATGAAAGAAGTAACTTATCCATTGATCATCCCTTTTTCCCATGATTTAATTGATCACCCCAAAATGACATGCTATCAAAACTCATAAGTTACCTGACAGTTTCTATTGAGTGACTAACCAGATCTTTTTATATAAGAATTTCACACGTTAATTGAATTGAGTTGATTCCTGCTATTGGATGGAAGGTATTTACCGACAAGTCTGCAGCTTCACCAATACAAGACCTCTGCCACATACTCTAGGAGCTGGGTAAGGTCCTGTATTCACCTCTGAGTCACCTGTTTGACTTTTCATTTCGTTAATCCTTATCATAAAAATAAAAACGTAGGTGGCATTTTTTGCTACATGTTTATATGTCCGCCATAATGATTTAAAGATGGCAGCCATTATCGCTTCCACACTATGGTCTGGATGAAATCAATTTTCCAATTTGATCATGTTGTACATCCTTGGAAAGGAAATTTCATGCTGAGTATGGTTTAGTAAAGAACAATATTTCTCAGTGCATGATATTTCAAGCTATTCATGATCAAATGTCATAAAACCTTGTTAATGGAAAACCTTTTTGGATTGATAGCTATGACATAAGGGGGATTTAATCGCTTCTCTTCTTTGACAAAATTTCATTGAAATTCATCAAGAACTTTTGGAGACATCAGGTGGATAGACAGAGAACATTTAGCGCTATTGTATGGTGTGGACAGTCAGTTAGAATATAAGAGGATATTTATTCATTGATCCATTCCAAAATATCCTGAATTCTTTCATATCGGCCACTTTTGAAAAGTTTCATTGAAATTCATTGAAATTTTTAAAGATATTGTGCAGTGTAGACAGATAGCTATAATGTAGGGGAAGTAATTATGCATGGATCTGCTCCAGAATTCAATCATTTTTTTTTCTTGTCTTTTGTTAATTCTTCCACAAAATTTCATTGAAATTGATTGAGAGAATTCAGAGATTCTGGATGGAGAGACAGAGAATTTTGGAGATATTTTATGGTTGTGCACAGTTAGCTAGGACACAGGATAAATAACTGTGGGTAGATCCATTCCAAAATGTCATAACTTTATTCATAGCCTATTGCCAACATTTCCGACAAATTTTCATTGAAATTCATTTTAAACCTTCAGAGATACAGAATAGCCAGGACTAAATAAAACACTCTGATCTAAAATTCTCGTGGAGCTGATCTAGGTCCTGTTTGCAACTCTGTCACCTGAATTTGTGTTCACGTTTTGTTGATACATGGGCTAAAGATCTTAAAAAAGTGGATGGTTTTTGCTGATTCATGGTCATTTGTCCACCATCTTGATTTAAAGTTGGCAATGATTTTGGGTTCCAGGCTATAGTCAGGATGAAATCAGTTCCCAGAATATCAGAGCATAGCCAATCATCACTCACCACATTGCTTTCAGGCCTCCATTCCCATCTACTCCCTAAATATAAAGATGAAGGTTGACTAGAGACCAGATGCTTCTACCACGTAAAATCAATTTTTCTTGTAGATCATTTTGCTTAGAACTTATTGTTGGCCAAATCATTTCCCATTGCTGTAGAATGATAATATTTCCTGAGAAATATATACTTCTTTATTACAAGTGAGATTGAATCCAAGATTATGTATGTATGAGAACATTTGTTTTAGATTGAATTTACCTTACAAAAAATTTTCATCTTTTTGGTTATAATAAAGATAATTCTATGTATGTACGCAGATGTGCATTCATATGTATATATAAAAATATTGTGAGATGAATTATAGAGATATAACTGAAGTATCCTTGTTTTTCACCCATCCATGTTAAGGTATGGTCACTTAAAGTTATAAAAACAGAATAAAATTAGCACTAAACAAATCTAAAATCACCAAATACGACATCTGGATAACGTACTGCACAGAGGCTACACTTTCATCATTAGCTGTCACACATTGATTTAAAAGTACAACAGAATACTAGAATCATCAACCAAAACTGTTAAAAAAGATTTCTTTCAGTTTAGAAGGAGGTCTGGCTGGCTGGCTGGCATAGGTCACATCAATGTAGTTAGAGGGTCTGAAATTTCAACTCTTTATTACATCTGTTCATTTTTCTGAAATTCCCCCCAAGACAGGTTTTTAGTGAGGGGTTCACTTTGCAATGTATGTTTTCGCTAAATTGATCCCTTGATTCATGTCTGCCTGTTATAATTTAGTTAGAAATTAAGACTTTTTTCTGCAATCACTACCCAAAAGATTCAAGAGAAGTAATTTATTCATTGATCACCTCTTTTTCTAATTTTTTAATCGATTATCCCCAACACAATATGCTACCAAAAGACATTGGTTGTATGACAGTTTCTGTTGAGTGACTAACCAGATCTGTTATTTCTATATACTGAATTTGTGTGCAATTTATTGATTGGACTATTTCTCTGACGGAAATAGAAGAGGTAAAAGCCAGTAGCAAGAAAATAAGAATATGACAACACAGCAGTGACATATAATGCTATGTAAAAGCACCATATGCCACTGTAACACAGTATTATGGTACTTGGATAACTTTGGCCAAGAGAGAACAAACATGATTACATAGTTGCGGATAGTTCAATGCAGCCTGTAAGAATTAATTCAACAACTTGACTCAGTTGTGTAAACTCTCTCTCTCTCTCTCTCTCTCTCTCTCTCAGGCATGTAAGTTTCTTGACCACTGGTCAAATTGAAAAAAATTAAATCTTCTATCACATATTTTATTCTTTTTAAATATTCAAAAGAATCATTATCAGAGGTAGACTGAGTGGAAATAAACACCCCAATAGAATTCTTATTGTACGAACATCAAAAGCGACAATATTAATGTCTCCCTGTATGAAATCTTTTTTCTTTTCAAAGTTTATTCACCTGACCTTAAAAAGTCTTCCTTCAGTTTTAGGGAACAGGAATGGTAAACAAAAAAAAAACATTTTGATATTTTTCGTTACATTTAGACATAAGAAATCGCTTTTAGATATATCATAGGTATTGGATAAGTTTACATATTTTTCAAAAAGTCTCAGATATTTCTACTTGTAAAATAATATTTAAATTAGCAAAACTGTATTATCACAAATATAATGAATTTAATGTAATTATAATTTAAATAATTTTTTCTTATGTTATTTGTAATATTCTGATGTAGCATGCAATGAATCAAGACTTGTTAATATGTAGGGTATTTTAGATAATTTTTTCAATATCTAGATATTTTTTGATCACTCGAGACAAATTGTTTTTGTGCAAGTAAACTTTTCTCCTGATTTGACTGGAGATTGAGTTGATTTTTTTTAAAATCTTTCTGGCTCAGCCTACATATAGCATTGGTACATAAGTGCTTTACTAATGTTATTGTTTCTTGAGTTTTAGAACCTTTTAGTAACATCTCCTTTCACCATTGTTCAATATTTTGAGGCTTTCTCCTTCAAGTGTATTTACACTTACACATTTTTGTTTATAAAGATGTATCTGGATATTTTCTAAGCCTAATTAAATGAAAGTAAATTCCTGTGTACTTATGAGTTAGTAGGGGAAATGTACACAAAGAGAAAAGAATCATCATCATCCTCATCATCATCATCATCATCAGTCTTTCAACGTCCATTGTTGGATATAGACCTTCCCCTGGATTTGCCACACTTTTCTATTCTCTAATATTCTGCCAGCCTTGGTTGCACGTGATCTCTAGGGATCCACATCGTGAGTCATGATGTCCATCGGTTGTCTGCCATTCTTGCGACATGGCCAGCCCACTGCAATTTGAGATTTTTAATGGATTATACAACGTGCACATGAGAAAATCATGCTCAATCTTACATGGAGAGATCACAAGACAGCACAGTATATAAGGAAGAAAACAGGAGTCCGTGACATCATAGAAGGTATTAAAAAACTCAGATATCAATGGGCAGGTCACTTACAAGAATGAAAGACAACCGATGGACATCATAACTCACAACATGGATCCCCAGAGATCACATGAGAAACCGAGGCCGACAGAACACGATGGAGAGATGAACTAGACAAATTCAGGAAATACTGGCTCTGCGACACCCATGATAGAAAATTGTGGTGAATCCTGGGGAAGGTCTATGTCCAACGACGGACATTAAAAGGCTGTCATTTTGGGCATGATCATTAAAAACAATAGAAAAAAGATTGGTCAATGAATTAATTACTTCTCTCACATTTTGTTTGCCAGTGGTTGCCAGAAAAGCCTGAATATTTTTTAAAAATGAGCAGACGCAAATTTGGATACCGCTACGGTAGCCTCTTCAATGCAGCATTGCTTTTATCATTGAGCTAAACAGCCGCCAGTAATGCAAGGATCCATATAACTGTTTAAACTCCAAATTCATATATCCTATATCCTCCTCATAATTTGTCCATGTTGAAAGAAACAAATAGAGCAGTTATGTGAATAAACAAAATGAGAATTTGGAGTTGAAACAGTTATTTGTATCTTTGCATTACCAGCGACTAATTAGCTCAATGCAAGCTCAACGCTACGTCAAAGTGGCTACCCTATCAGTCGCAGGTTTGATTCTGGCAGCAGCTCTATTTTCTTCAATCGTTTATTCTATGTACACTGCCAGGGCCAAATGATATATTAACTGTGCAATGACGAGAAATCATTTCAAATAGAGTTTTAATATAATATGATGCAATTTATAATCATTCTTCCGGATAACATACATATATATATATATATATAACACGGACAGGAAAACTTATACAGAAGATTATTCACACATCTAGAGGTCCATACTTTTATATGCTGATAAACGTTCAGGCTAAAATGCCTGCAAGTATATTTACATCCACATTTGCTCCAAATGGCTTTCCTTTTCCCAATAATTCAATAAAAGATTTACAGACTCTTTGGATACAAATTTCACCAAACTCAAAACAACCCCAACCTACTTCTTTTACCATCTTGCCAACAATATAACCACAGTAAATATAACAACGATAGCCAACAAGCTGTCCAGGCTTCTGTCTGACTGATTGTCAACAAGCCAAGCAAGAAAGTGTTTAGCAGACGTTGCAAGGAGCATTTCCTAGCAATCGGGTTTGAAGAGATCCTTGCTGGTTCCCCAAACACATTATCAGCACTCGGCCAGAAAATGAATGGTCTTCTCTGGCGCTGAACAGCAAATAATTTCCGGGTAAATCGGGCACAAAAAATTTTGTGAGTGAAGGGGCGAGGTTTATGACTATTTTCATGATACAAGATGCCTTGCGTTGTCAGCAGCTCTTATAAGGGTAAGTTTTGCTAAGGCAGACAGAGGGGTTTCCTTTTATGCCATTTTTGTATAACGTGGAGATTGATGTGGATATTTTGTCAAGTATTGCATGACTACATCTAAGCAACCACAAACTAAAACATACTTATAACTGGTTAGTCACTATATAGAAACCGTGATATGATCAACATCTTTTGGCAGCATGCTGTGTTGGGGGTGATCAATTAAAACATTGGAAGAAGGGGTGATCAATGAATTACTCACTTCTATCACCTTTTGTTTAGTCAGTGTTACTTCTTTCATTTTTTGTATGGTAGTGATCACTAAAAGGTCAGAATTTTTCATAAAAACTAGGGAACAATTTAGCATAAAATTACATTGCAAACTGAACCTAGTGGTGAACCATGCAGATTTTCAAGGTTGTAGCCCCCAAAATACCGGGTGCACCAGGAGACATAAACAGACAGATACCAAAGAGATCATCATCATCATCAATCTTTCCGTCCGTCGTCGGACATAGACCTTCAATAGGATTCACCACACCTCTCTATCATGGGGGTCGCTAAGCCAGTACTCTCTGAACTTGTCTAGCTTGTCTCTCCATCTAATACTCTGCCGGCCACGGTTGCACATGTGATCTCTGGGAATCCATGTTGTGAGTCGTGATGTCCATCGGTTGTCCACCATTCTTGCAACATGGCTGGCCTAATGCCATTTGAGATTTTTTATGGATTCTATGATGTCTCTGACTCCTGTCTTCTCCCAGATGTATTGTGCTGTCTTGTGGTTTCTCCATGTAGAGTAGAGCATAATTCTTTCATGTGCACGTTGCATGCTTCTCAATTTGCGGGTCTGTCTCTTAGTTAGGTTCCATTTTTCAGCTCCATTAGTGACTACCAGGAGGATGCATTGGTTTTACACCTTTCTTTTTAGGATTACACCACAGACGTACAGACGAACAAATAGAGGAGAATCTGTAGCCCACTAGACTGGTTGGTTATTTGTTTAAATTCTCTGGCTCTAATTGGTGCTGCATATAAACAAGATACACGCATAGCCATTCAGTGAGCCAGATCAACTTAAACATTGAGAAAAAATCCGATACTGACTGTTTCAGGTGACAGTTTCTAATTATATATATCTTTATTTTGATCTCTCTGTTTTTGCATGCGTACATACACATACACAAACATTTTCATCTATATACATGTGTTCATTTGTATTGATATATGTCTATATATATATTGTTATCTATTGATTTATTTATCTGTATAGTGTCTTGATAATGATATTAGTAGCAAGTTCTTCATAGGAGGCAGTGCTTGATGTTTACATGATGACTTCAAGTAATGAGTATTCTTGGCAGAATTTACCAGGACTCAAATTATCTGTGTAGTTAATACATTTATCTACTTGTGAAATCGGTGATACCTGCATAGAATAAATGCCCCTTTATAAGAACTCTCATCTCTTGTGGAATCAACTACTCTCACTCAACCTATGAGATTTTTGAAGAAAAAAAGGTCAAGAGAGAGTCTACTTACCCCGAAATAATTTGTCCCAATGGAAATACTTCTGCTAAGAAGATTGACTCTTGCCTAAAAGAAAAGAATCATGTGAAGAGTAATGAACTATGATGACTCTAATCTCTTTGTTTTACCTTTCCTGTTTCTCCACATTGAATGAAAACCTTTCAAGGTTAGGTGAACAAACTTTGCAGAGAAAAGGAGTTTTGTAAAGGATACATTAACATCGTCTTCTTTGAAGTTTGTATGACGAGAACTCTATGAGGTGTGTATTTACACTCAATCAATAATAATTCAGTTGAATATTATAAAAAAGTATGAAAAATATGATGAAAGATTTTACATTTTCAGCAACGATTGATGAAAGCTGAGAAACTTACATGCCTGAAAGAGATTTGACATGACTGAGTCAAGTGGTCAAGTTGAATCTTACATGTTGCCCTCACTGGATATCAGAGGGTTCAGGCCCAGAGACATGGAAACATAAGATCTTCCTGGAAACCTCAACTAACTGATGAGCTAAAGCTAAAGAGAAGAAGTAATATTGTACAACCAGTTCTCTCCCTGGATTCCTGACCTTCTTCTTCAGTCACTGTGAAAAAAATTATGTGCATTCTGTAGTCTTCACCAACCATCAACTCCTTCCCTAATATTTGCTTGTGAAGCCAGATTAAAAACAATCAAAATATATCAGCACTTAGTATAAATGAATCACAGTTGCTCACACATATACCAGAATTAATCATCTGGAAAAACTAAAAATATCTTTGAAAAATAGATCATTTATCTAAAATTATCTCTAAAAGATAGATCTTTAATCTAAAATATCTTTAAGGATAGATCTTTTATCAAAAATTATCATAAAAATTGATCTTTTATCTAAAATTATCTGGAAAGAATAGATCTTTTATCTAAAATTATCTGAAAAGAAATCTTTGCACCAGATTCAGGCATTTTTGGTCTAAAATGACCATAGACACCCAAAAAGCACTTTTTTGAATAAAAAAAAACAAACATGACGCCTAGTGGTATACTGATTTATCCTAATCCCACAGCCTAGGGTGTATTCAATTAGATGTTGAGTGAACAGGGAAGTTTGTCCCAATCGAAAATTTTCCACACTTCACTCATTTGAAGAACTGAACATGGATCCTTCTGTATGTGAGACAGACATGCTAACCATTATACCTTCTGAGCTAACAAAGATAATAAAGTTGTAATTTTCAAAAACAAGTGGTTACAAACTTAAATAAACTGATGATTCTACATAAATTATGAAAGATCAGAAAAGAAAGAGTTTAAAGTGGAGCGGCTTTATTTGAGGCTGTTTATAAGCTTACAGATGAAATCTTCAGTTTCATAAAGAAAAGAAAGGACTTAAGGGAATGATGCTTTATTTGAACCAGTAGCCTGCCAGTCAAATCTTTGGTTACACTAAGAAAGGACATGGTGATGATATCTTATTAAAGCCAGTACATAAAACCTTTTATTTTACAAGGTAGATAAAAGGCTAATTCCTGATATTACAGTGTAATATAGTCAAATCAACCAAGATGAGGATACTAGTTCCCCAAATTTATGGAATAATGACCATGCTTTATCTCTGAATTCTAGATGACTAATTACATCATCACATTTTTTAATAATGTCACAAGTTGTCTGTATTTCAACATCTTCTCTTTGTTGCGTGTCAATCCCAACTGATGGACTCTTCCTCTTAAAATTCATACATGAGTCTGGATGACATTGTTGATTAGTTTCACTGCGGCTGATGAGATCAGCAATCCTTACAAGTTTGATGTTTCTGTTCATTTTGAAGGGACACCCTGACAGATGTTCACTTGAGTATGAAAATACTTTGTCACACAAGGTTTTCTGCCCTATCTGAAGAGAAATATTTATTTCCAATATCAAATCACCAGCTCCACAAATTGTCCAACCAACCAACCAACAAGGCTACAGATTCTTCTCTCTTTTCTTGTCTGTGTCTATATGTGTGTGTGTCTGGGTTTCTACTAGCCTTCCTGGTCAGATTCTTGGAGCTACAACCTTGAACATTTACATGAGTATACCACTAAGCACCATCTATAAGGTTTTTTTTGTTTTTCCATTAAATGCTTTTTTGATATGGTCATTTTGGACCAACAATGTTCAGATCTTGTGCTGGTATTTTCCAGATAATTCTTGATGAATGATTTTTTTTTAGAAGATTTTTAGATATTTTTTCGGATATTTAGTTCTTGTACAGACACCAGCTCTAGTGATTCATTTATACAAGTTACGATTATATTGACATACATCCTAATACTCATCTCTCTCTCTTTCCCTCTGAAACTCACACCAAAAGAGATTGCTAAGGCGAAACTTTCAATTTTTAATTGTATATTTAATTCAGTTATAATATGCCACTAATCCCAAGGTCAATGAAGATAAATTGTAAGATGAAAAAAAAGAAAAAGAGAACCCTGCAAAAACAAATCTATCCCAAACCACGGCAATGTTCCCCTTCTCCCCAGCAGAGTAAGCCATAAAATCAAAAAATATCTGGCACATTGTCAGAGATGCGTATCTGGAGTCCATCTATGTAAGTGGTAAAATTCTCACTGTTATCAGGAAATAGTAATTCGATGGTCGAACCTCAACTTTTTCAACAAAAAAAGCCTTTGTTTAGTTCATCAAAACAAGAAATGTTGCAGTATGAATTGGATACAAATGCATTCATTGAAAGGAAATTGTTTCCAGTCCATGTCAAGTTCATCACAACCTTTTCTTTATTACATTTGGTGACCTAAGAACTAAATGTCATTTATACCACAAGAATTTATTCTCAAGTTTTTAGAAGAATATTTTCAGTGCACACACATTTCTAATACATACATTTTGACCACACGATGTCAGACATTTTTCTACAAAATTTTTGTCTTGTGTGTCGTAAGCATGAAAAATTTTGTATGAATGTTTTACACCTTGGTAAGTAACTTTTTCACTTTGAAAAACCAATGCCTAGTTTCATTTATGTTTGATTGATGAGAACACAATCTATGTTTGAGAAGCGGCGATGAATACATGTATTACATTTCAAACATTTTCTGTCAGAACTTTTTCTTGGAATACAATGTAAGAAAAAGATATGTGTTTGGGGCTAGTTGGTACATCGTGAGTGGGGCAACCTAATACACTGTAATTGTATGTAGTTGAAGGAGAGGTAAAACAAAAAGCTCACAAAATAACAAAACAAACTGGAACAAGTCAAAAAGAAGGAAGAACAGTGAAAAAAGACCAGAAACGAAAGAAAAGGAATAACTAATAACACTGATGAATCCGCGTTGTCCTTTTCTGCCGGAAATTTTTCTTTTTCCTTAGATATGTTTTCTATTACTGTTAATACTTCTGTTTTGCTGAAAATATCATATTTCTCTCCAACGACAATACAGTCCTCACATCTGAACCAAATAGTGAGAGAACCAACTTGCCAAATCAGACTGTGCCAATCATCCCTATAACTGGGGTAGATTGGTACATTTTTCCCCAATTATATAAATGATAACATGATAAACTTAACTTATGTTTTGGATTCGAACAATCCATCCAAAGAAAGTCTTACTTCTATTGTTACTTTTAGGCATATTTGCTTTTTGATGAATTCATTTGGTAGGAAGTTACATCCATCTTTATGAAACGTGTACCAACTAGCCCCGGTTCCTCTGTAGAGATTAAAGGGTTTTAATTTCAAGACTCCATACATTGCTGGCAGGCAAAAGTTCATAGTATGCCACACAGGTCAATTTCCTTGAACTGTGAACAGTTTCTCATCACCGTTCATATTGACCCATTCCTCTATAGGGTTCCAACTTTCAAACTCCCCCAATGAGATGACCTGATCCTAAAGAGGGCTAATTCCCCATTTTCACCCACAGCAGACCTCCATGCCCACCAACAGAAAGAGCTTCTACATGCACAGGCTTTTCTGAGTTAATTGCTCATAAAGTGGATGCACTAAAATGTTTGAAAGATTCTAAATTTTCCAAATTAATGTCAATCACTGTTTTGCAAAAGATTTAAAAGATGAAAGCTCTTTCTACTCCAGTCCTCCTCCAACCCTGATATCCTAATTATCCTTTTCTGACAGAATTGTTCCCCTTTGTTGTATGATTGGCAATTGACACTAATTAACCAGAGAATTATTTTCAAAATAATCAGAATAATTCTAATAGAGGTGATATTATTGGGAAAATATTTGGACATACCTATTAAGAAAAAAATGATCAGCTTTTCAGTTGAAACTGCTTCTAAAGGTACAGAGGGCAAAAGCTTCTTACAACTACAAAAACAAAAAAACATCCCAATTTCATTAAGTGATTTTCTCCAATCACAGATTTTACTAGTGAAGGCATATTTTTTTCTTTTCTTTTCAAATGGAAAGTGAATTATATAAGTGGATATAAAAAAAAGTTTTCAGGTCATCATTTAGCTTGATAACGATATTACTTGATTGAAGAACAACAGCTGTATAACTCACTTGACTGGAATCAAAGAGAGAAGAGATTTAATGACATTTTATAATTGAAAAATGATCGTTAAGAATTTTTCTGTTTGACTTACCACAAATAATTAATGATTGGTGAAAAGATAATGAGTCCTTCAAAAAGTGGAGGGTAAAGCTAGAAGGCAAAGCTGAAATAATCAATTCAACAAAACATGGAAAAAAGGTCTGGTTATTCACCCGATAGAGACTGTCACATAACCAACTTCTTTTGGCAGCATAGCGTGTTGGAGGAGGTCAATCAAATAATGGAAAGAGGGTTGATCAATGAATAAGCCACTTTCTTATGTTTTGTTGGGCAGTGATCTCTAAAAAAGTCTAGATCCTCAAAAAACAAGCATGAATGCTGCTGCACACAAAATGATCAACCAATTTAGCGTAAATTTACATAATATATTGACCTCCCACTAAAACCCTATTTAGAGTGACAATGTTCAAAAAACAAAAAAAAACATTTTTCTCATCATCATCATCATCATCATCATCATCATCATCATCATCATCATCATCATCATCATCATCATCATCATTCTTTTAACGTCCGTTGTTGGACATAGACCTTCCCCAGGATTTGCCACAATTCTATATCACGGGCATCACAGAGACAGTACTTTCTGAATTTGTCTAGCTCATCTCTCCATCTAATATTTTGCCAGCCTCAGTCGCACATGTGATCTCAGGGGATCCATGTTGTGAGTCGCGATGTCCATCGGTTGTCCGCCATTCTTGCAACATGGCCAGTCCATGCTATTTGAGATTTTTAAAGGATTTTATGATGTCCCTGAAGGAGTAAATGTTTAGGTTTTCAGCTCTCTAGTTCCATTGATATGGCCTGTACACATGATACATTTAGAGCCAGCCAGTCAACCAATCAGCCAGCCAGCCAGTCGCACCAACTTGAAAACTGAAGAAACCTATGTTGACAGTTTTTGTTGATAGTTTCTAATGAAGTAATTTCGCTCAAGATTCAATGCCATATGAGACGGAAAATAAACTTTCTAATGTTTATGACACTAATTATTCTTTTTACTTCATCATTTTCTTTCACTTTAGATATTAGATATTGTGAACAAACTGTGGCTAATGTAGCATGTGATTTTTTTGAGCACAGATTTTTTTTCTTCTGATGTGAATACTTAGCATTTGGCTGATCTTACCCACACATTGTTGCAGATTCAATATGACGTATCTAACAGGGCAATTATGGCTGAATTTTCACTGGGTGACAGGTATAACACAATCTTGAAAACATGACAATTGCTTTACTTTTCTGCAAAACATTCTGAAAACCATCAAATTTGGTTCATAGAATAGCTTAATGTTGATAATGAGATGTTTTTGTTTGATTTATATATGATGCATTGTATAGTGATAATTTTGCTTCATGCAGAACATGGTTTGCCTAAATTGTCTGAGAACAGTCAGATTAAAAAAGCATTCAAATGGCAGCAGGCTGGACATATTGCTAGAATGTCAGACAACCAACTCACAACATGGATCCCTAGAGATCATAGGCAAAATTGTTGCTGATAGGAAGTAAGATGACGTGACAAGCTAGACTAATTCAGAAAGCACAGGTTCTGTGATGCTGATAAAAGAGAGATCTGGTGAATCTTGGGGAAGATCTATATCCAATGATAGACACTAAAAGGCTGATGATGATGATTAATAACAAGATACCATCACTGGATAATTGCAACCTGTGTGCATTGTTACTATGAGTAACAATTTATAAAATGTTATCTTGCAACTAGATATGTTACAATGGAGCTTTCAAAAAAGTATTACTCTACTGCATTAAGTAACACAGAATATCATTTATTTCTATAGAGGAGTCATAATATGAAATTCAAATGCAGTTCAGATGGAAAAGATTCTCATATGTTCTGGTTTGAATCTATACTTTTGCATTTGTATGGAGAGTATGAAAAGGCAAAATGTAGTATCTATATCGAATCACTACAGCCCCCCCCCATAGCCCCCCCCATAGCCCCTCCACATCAAAATGGTCGTGGGCTACAGTTTCTTCTCTCTTTGCTCATCTATGTATGCCCTTCTCTCAGTCACATTTTTGGGTCTACAACCTTGAAAATATGCATGAGTACACAAAACACTCTTTTTGTGTTTCTTCAAAAAAGTGCTTTTTTGGATCTCTTTGATCATTTTGGGAACAAAAAGGCCAAAATCTTGTGCTGGTATTTTTTCTAGATAATTTTAGATAGAAGATCTATTTTTTTTAGATAATTTCAGATAATATTTTTACATTCTTTGAACTCCTTAACATTTTAGAATAGCTCCAATATGTCTAATTTCTTTAGATCCTTGTTTTCTTATGACTTTTTCATCCATTTTATTCTTCCATACGATGTATGTTACACTTTGTCCAGAGGTGCTGTCAAAGTCACTCTACTTAGTATTGTCTTCTGTGTGACACGTTCTCATAATACAAAAATGCAGGCCTAGATGTGATGTTCATTCATCAAATGTTTCCGAATATTGAAAAGTTCAGCGTAACAATCAACACCCTCTTTCTCAATTGGTTGTCTTGCCTCAAAGTCTTTAACTGTTCCAACAGTTCAACTCAGTCTACTCTTCATGAATTTCATTTGATATATGCTTTGCTGACTGATTAAAGTACACCATTACATCTACCTAGGATAACGAATTTCCATAAATTTTTTTGAGAGAAGAAATCAAGCAAAGAATCACTCTAGGTTGACAAGCTTTCTATAGAGCAAGCTCAACCTTCAAGAACCAAAAAATCCTACTAGTCCTGAAAAGAAGGGAAAACAACCAATGCATCCTCCCGATAGTCACCTATGGAGCTTTAAACATGGAGCCTAACCAAAAGATTAACCCTCAAACAGAGAATCATGCAATGTGCACATGAGAGAATCATGCTCAACATCACATGGAGAGATCACAAGACAACACAGTCTATTTGAGGAAAAATAGGAGTAAGAGATATCATAGAATCCAATGGAAAACTCATATCACACCAGCCATGTCGCAAAAATGTCAGACTACTGTTGGACATCTCCAAAGATGATATACAATACTGTTGGTGGCTGAAAATAAGATGCGATAAAGTAGACAAGTTCCGAAAATATTGGCTCTGTAACGTCCATGATAGAGAGATCTGGCAAATCTTGAGGAAGGTTTATGTCCAATAATGGATACTAAAAGGCTGCTGCTACTGATGATGATGATGTTAGATAACATCATGCCAAATTTAATGTCCTCATGATTTCACATGACTTGGAAAACTATCCCTTTACCGAACTCATTACAACAGATTTATAATCTTTTAAAAGCATATGTATTGATAAACTTGAACTCTCTGATGTTGAAGATTAAAGCCAATACCTATAAGATCGAACTAACCAAGGTCTACCTCCATACTTGGAAAATAGATATATTGGAAATTGTTAAAGTAAGTTGTAAGAAGTTAAATGATGTTTCTGCCAATGTAATTTCTATTAAAAATTGACTCTTCATAAACAAAACTACGGCTCAACTTATTAACTCATTTCTAAACTTATTCCCCTTGATTCTAGGAGAAATAATCAGCTTATTGCTTATCAAGCAGATAAGTTTTATAAATTCATTTTTTCACCAGAAAGTAAAAGTTGAGGTAACTGGCATTTATGAAATGAAAAATATTTATTTCCCATTCAAATTTGATGTTTGAACATATCTGTGCATCACATAAATGAATCACCATTAAACACATATATATGAGAATTAATTATCTCAAAAAAACAGATCTTTTATCTAAAAATGCCTGCACAAGATTAGGGTAATGATGGTCCAAACTAACAATAGAAATGCCAAAAAGTACTATTTGGAAAAAATAAATGAAAAAATGTTTTTAGATGGTGTCTTGTGGTGTACTCATGCAAAATTTTTTGGTTGTAGCCCCCAAAATGCCTGGAGCACCTGGAGACACACATGCCCACACACATGCACACATGTACGCACATACACATACACATGCTCACACACATGCACACATGTACACACATACACATACACATGCTCACACACACACACACACACACACACACACACACACGTACACACACACAAACACACACACACACACACGTACACACACACACACACACACACATGGCTGGTTGGTAGGTTGATTCATGGGGCTACAGTGATTTTGATTCTATTTTCCTATTTCTCTCAGAGTCCATAGATCATAGAGCAACAGTTGGTAATTTGCTTCTGGAAATAACAGAAAGGATTGGAAGCTGGAAGACTTTATGACATTTATTGACATCAATGAACTTGGAAAGAAGTAATAAAAAATGAGTCGCATAATAGAAACCATCACATGACCAACATCATTTGACAGCATGCTTTGTTGGGGGTAATCAATCAAAACATTGGAAGAAAAGCTGATCAATGAATAAATTACTTCAGTTGCCTTATGTCAGGTAGTAATTACTAAAAAGTCTGAATTTTCAAAAAACCTAAATTACAAAGTGAACATCCCCATTAAAACCCTACTGGGAAAAAAACAAGTTTTTCTTAGACATGATAAGGAGTATATGTTTAAATAATCAGCCCTCTAGCTGTGACCTTTATGTGTGATACATATATATATACATACATAACCAGCAGGATTGACTTGAAAATTGGAGAAACCTATTTTGACAGTTTGGGTGACCGTTTTGGTTGACAGTTTTTGTTGAAGGTTTCTACTACTTTTACGTATTTTTGATAAGTATTTCTTCCATCTTAATTTCAGTAGTTGCCTTTCATTACAACAGGGCTGTTAGTGAAATCACATTGAAGAAATGCTTGTCAAAGATTAATAATGGTTGACTATGCTTCATCTAATAACAATAATGTAATACAAAATGATTAAAGAAACATCTGTGATACCGTAACAATATATATATATATATATATATATATATATATATATATATATATATATATAATATTATTCAAATAACTGAATGGTCATGAAATCATTCTGTTCAGTTTTCAAATTTCTTTTAAGCAGAAATTTCAAATCATCCAGAAACAATGTCTTTTTAGATTAAATATTGACAACCTTATAAGAAGATCCATAAAATCAAGAAGTCACTTAACTGTTTTGGGCTCAGATATTGATGAGATTAAATCTTATAGTGAAAAATGAAGCAAAACTAATTCTTCCATTACAAAGTCTTCATTTTAGTTCCTTATAACAGATCATTAATTGATTAAACTATTCTGTCTCAGCTTTTTTTTCTTAATTTTCTCATATATATAATCCGAGCCATATATCTTCTTTTTTATTTGGGCTCTGATTTTTCATATAAGTAGACAGCAGTTAAATTGTCTCGGTTACTTTACATTGATGTCCCAGCTGACAGTTCAGTGACACACTCTCGAGACAATGTCCAAAGCTGCCATCTTAAAGTCCGAAATAATTGCTACCTATCAAACCAAGATTGGTTGGAATAAAAGAAATCTGAATAAGCAGAGATGAGTGTCTGTGAAATGACTTCTGAATTGGAAAGACAATAGGAAGGAGGCAGATCATTTCCCCTGGAGGGATTTGAAATGTTCCTTTTGAAGATGAAGGAAATTGTGTACTGAAATAACTGAAATAAACTCCAAGCTGTTTAATGGTTTGAATGATATTTTATTTTACTGCGTGCAAAGTGATTAAACGGTGAGCTAAGTTTCAGATAGGAAACACTTATTGAAACACTTTAAAATAATGAAAGCAACTCTGCTTATAAGGTTGTCAATATTTTATCTAAAAAGAGAAGTACTAGAATTCGAAGGGAAATTATGAAACCACCACCCATATATGCTGTGTTGGGGTTGATCATTAAAAAGAGTTGAAAAAGGGGTGATCAATAAATAAGTTACAGCTCTCACCTTTTATAGGGCTGTGATCATTAAAAAAAGCTCTAAATTTAGAGGCTACACCAATGGAGCTACCGTGCTGAAAATTTCAACATTTACTTTTTTCAACCCACCCCCACACAGCAATAGGTTTTTAGTGTGTGTGTATGTGGGGGTTAATTTATATCTTGTGTTTAAATTTGTCCCTAGTTTTACACATGCCGGTTTTCTTGAAAATTCTGACTTCTCAGTGATCACTGTCAAAAAGAAAATTGAGAGGAATAACTTCTTCATTGATCACCCCTTCATGCAGCCATAAGACATAGTTACATGATGGTTTCTATTGAATGACTAACCAGACCAGTTTTGTTAATATTTTGATATTTATTCAAATTAACTTCAGAAAATGAATTAACCACTTGTTTGTTAAGCAAATAATCAGATAATCTAAAGAGAGATTTTTAGAGATTCTTTCATTAAATTTTCTAAATTATTAGAAGGACAAATAGAATTAATTCTTTGGAGAGATCATGTTTATTTGCTGAAAAGCACTGGGAATGAGTGAATCACCATAGCCCACCCATGTACAATGTATCTTAAAAACTATTCAAAATTATTTAAAGAAAATACGTCTTTTAAATAAAGCATCTTTAAAAATAGACCTATTATCTAAAATTATCTTTAAAAAATGGTCTTTCTCCGAAATTTTCTGCAAGATAAATATTTTCTCTAAAATTATCTACAAAAATATCTGCACAGGATTTGGGCATTTTTGGTCCCAAATCGACCATTGAGACCCAAAAATGAACTTTTTGGGAGAAGAAAAAAGTTTTTAGATGGTGTCTAGTGATGTACTCATGCAAATTTTCTTGGTTGAAGCCCCCCAGATGTGACCAGGAATGCCCAGAGACACAGACGGACATTCAAGAGAGGAGCCCACTTATAGTCCTCTTAGATGGTTGGTCGGACTACCGATTCGGTTATTTGACAAGACACTGATCTTCACAAAAAAACATGCTTCCTGTGGCAAAAAAAAACTACACCAGAGAATGAAAATATTTCAACTGGAAAGTTGAGTGATTTGAGGTTTTAAGTCCTCTTCAATTCAAAATAATTAATTTGATGTCCATTTCAAGATTATCAGATTTCTTTGGGAACTGGAACAGCTTTGACAAACAATAGGATACAAACTGTTTTGCAAAAGAAACTTGAAGGTTGCAAAGCCTCTGATATACAGAAAACATTTGAATATTTGTATTGAGCTTCCTCCTCCACAGTGACTTTTAACAAAAACGATTCTCTCTTGAGTTTGTCACATACTTTTGGATGCATCCTTTAACTACTAGATCCATGGAATGCTTGAAATGATTGTGGAACTCTTCGCTGAAAAGAATTAAGAAAAATGGAACTCTTTTTTGGATTGAATTAAAACAAAAAATCCAAAATACTAAAAATTAAAAGAAGTAAATTTAATCAGCAGTTACTCCCCATGATTTAACACTTGATTTTCCCTTCCATGAATTTAAGAGTTAAAACCCTTTATCTAATCTTTTCAATAATGTTATACACCAAGCAGGTTATCAAGCCACTGTATCATATCTAATTGCTATGGAAATCATTATTTTCATCCTCTTTATCCTGTTTTAGAGCTGTAGATTTTTGTTGTTCATTTTGAAAATACCAAAGGTATTTCAGATTCAGACTATAAATAGTGAGTAAAAGACATGTTATTAATAAATGTCCTCATTGATAGGATTAAAGAAAGCTGCGATGCACCAATATTCCAATGAGTGATAGACTTGCTTTGAATTGAGTTTTCAAAATCTGACCTTTACCAAGACTGACCAATCATGTCAATGACAAACTCACTATCATCAAAAGCACAATTGTTGTAAAGTATTTGTTTTTTTTGCATAATCTATTCATATAAAAGCCATATTGGCTAATTGGTAAGTTTAACTGTGTAATTGTATGGTTGTAAGTATTGTTCAATTCCTGTTATACCCTATAAGTTATAATGGCTTGGTTTGTGAGAAATAAAGCCCCCAAAAAACAATTAGCATTTCAAGGGAAATTATAAATCACCGCTATGGATACATTCTGTGTTGAGGGTGATCAATTGAAAAAATTTGAAGAAAGGATGATCAATGAATAAGTTATTTCTCTTGACTTTTAGTCTGTGATCACAAAAAATATATAATTTAAAAAAAAAAAAAAGCAGGTACAAACTAGGGACCAATTTAGCATGAACTTACATAGCATACCCCCCCACACACACACACACTCACTAATAATCCATTTTGAAGGAATATTTTCAAAAAATAAAAAAACATTTTTCCTACTAGTGGACAGGAGTGTGTGTACAAAATTTCAAGTGTTCTACTCTGAACGGTAAGGGCTGGGCAAAGTTCAGATAGATACATATAAAAGTCAGAAAACATAAATAACCTAAACCCAGCAACAGTGATTAAACCGGTCAGTTTTGTGAGCGGTGATTAGTTATTGGTCTGTGAAAAAACGAAATAGCCTGTTGTGACCGAACAATAAATGATAATACATGACAGAACAGGTGGATGTTTGAAACTAAAAGAAAAGAAAAAAATGAGTGTGTAATCCAAAGAAGAGAATGTTTAATGTTGAGTTGAGACTTGAAAAAAACGTAAAATTAGGATATTGTAATTATTAAGAATAAATTACCAAATAAATTTGCTTTATGTTCCTCAGTTCTGATCTATACATTACAGTCATTTTTTACGGGTACATGCTAATAGAATAATGAAACTGGCAATATTCTCTCATACTTTGTAGGCACTTCTGTTGATCCTTTGTATAGAGGAACTCAGGGTAATGCCGGATACCACCCTGATGTAGATAGGAAGATGGACTGATGGCTGACTCTTTACAGACCAATGTTATGAAGATTAAAGGAAAAACGATGTAGCTAGATAAAAAGAAACAGACAGATACAGACGGCTCAACATACTGAGAAATTGATAAATATTTCAATGAATAAGTAACCAGATAAATACACAGACTGAATAAGAGTAAGTATGATAAGCATCGTTGACTTATCTTCTGTTCCCCTTTGATAGCCAGTGATCAAGACGTGTTTGAAGTAGGAGCAGTGAACTGAAGAAGAATTTTGCCCCAATGTAAGCATCTGAACGTTCGAAAGATATGTATTGTCCGCATTTAATAATTGTGACATGTCTTATGCACAAAGATAGAAGAGATTTAGACAATGTCCATCATTTCTTGGAATTTGGGAAATAGCAAACAAGTCAGTCAATGACTGGTACCAGGCAGTTCCTGAATGTATGAACAACAATGAGTTTCACATTGATCTTACAAGTCTTCTTTCTTACATTAAAATGCTCTTGGATTTCGTATGTATCGAATAACAGCAGCCACAAAAGGTGGCAAAAGTTTCTATCTGTTTTTATATGGGCATGTGTTCTACCGCTCTTAGCCATACCATTTCGTAAACGGACTCGAAAACTTGAAAATTAGCATCAGTACTCCACTGCTCTTCTAAAAATGTTTTTTTTTGTTTTCTTTTTTTTTTATTTAAAGTTTTTTTTCACTCTTTTGGGTCTTTATTTTGACTGGTTTATAAACTCCATTTAGATTCTCCAGAATCTAGATGTTTCCAGATGTTTTTTTAATCTTTTTTAGATGTTTTTTTAGTTAAAAACACCAGTCATGTCATTAATAGAATCTATTTTGACCACATTCATTCATTTTTTACATGATTTCAAATGTTGAAGCTATGATTGTTCAATTATTGACTGTGAAGGCAAGTATATTTATTTTCTGATATGATGTATCGATTTGTTTATATCTATCCATAGATGTGAGTATACATATAAGAAACTGTCAACGTAGGTTTCTTTGCTTAAGTTGGTCTGACAAGCTGGCTGACTATCTGGCTATTTATGCACCACACATATAGGCCATACCAACAGAGGCAGAGGGCTGAAATTTTGAACATCTTCTCCTTATTATGTCTAAAAGAAGATTGTTTTTTGAAAATTCTACCCTGAGTAGGTTTTTAGCGATGGGCTCAATTTGTCATGTAAGTTCATGCTAAACCAAGACATGCTGCCAGAAGATGTTGGTTCCATGATGGTTTTCATTGAGTGACTAACCAGACCTATATGTGCTTATTTATTGATATGTGAACTCATGTCTTTTGATCAAACTATTTTGGTTTTTTATATCTATCTCCATAAGTATAGATAAAAAAAAGTGTCACATCTCTCAAAAGACAACCCTCAATAGAGTATAAAGGTTGGTGATGATGTCCCAATTTCTGTAGCATGCATCAGTTCAGTGATCCTTGCAAGTCTCATGTCTGGTCGAGACCAAGATTTTATACCCACAAATTTTTACGACTATCCCCTTAGCAGGATACAAATCTACTGAAGAGATACCTCCATCTTAATCACATAGTTTAGAGTCTACTCAATTAGCTGCTGGGAATACAGAGAAATTTGTCCTAATGAAGAGTTTTCCATATCCTTCACTCATACCAGGAATCTAACCCAGAACCTTCTGTGTATGAGGCAGATGTGCTAACCATTATACTCTCCAAACAGTCACCATATGCATGTATACATATAGATCACCACTACCTGCAACGGACTGGTTTAATCACTATAGTTGGGTTTTGGTTATTTATGTTTTCTGATATTTATATGGATCTATCTATTTATCTGAACTTTGCCAGCTCTAACTGTTCATAGTAAAAGAACTTAGGATTATGCCCCCCACTCTCCCTTCAATTAGTCCGAAAAATGCTTTTTTACGCTTGGCAAAAATTCCCCTCAGAAATTGGTTTCTAGTGAGGGGTTTCAATATTCAATGTAAGTTTCTGATAAATTGGTCATTAATTGGTGCTGGCTTGTTTTTTGAAAATTCAGACATTTTTTTATTGATCTCAGCCCTAAAGAGGGAGAGAGAAGTATCTTACTTATTGATCACCCCTTTTTCCAACTTATTAATTGATCACCCCCAGCACAACATATTTGGGTCGAGGTGATTCATAATTTCCTTTGGAATGCTAGTTCAGTTATTTATCCATATGCGTGTACACACATACATTTATGTGTATGCATGAATTCATATATATGTACATGCACACATATTTACATGTATATACATAACTATGCTAGTGAGTTTGGGGCATTTATACACACATATGTGTATAGGTGGGGGTGAAGGGTAAATAAAAAGAGAAAAGGTATATTGTTGTTTGAGCTTTAATGGAAAAAGACCCAAACAATTCAATACATTTCGAGGAAAAATTATACAAACAGGTAGAATTCTTTTTCTTTCAAGCAACCCTTTTTCAAGCAATTGTGATTTCCAAGAGGACACAATGCAATTCCGCCCAAACAGATCATTCTTATTCAAAAGAAACAATCCTTTTGGAAGACTTCAAATAAGTACTTGTAGCCATGGAAACTCTTTCAAGCTCAAATTGGTCGTCAGCCTTATGGGGCGATCAAACCCAAAAGCAAATACTGTTTCAAAAACTTTGGCATCCCCTTGTACACAAAAGAAATCATCAGATTCAGTTCACTTATTTGTCCAGAGATCTTTGAAAATACAAGGAATGGCCTTCTTTAATCTGACAGTAATAGTCCTACTTGAGTGTGTGTGTAAATTTACACATGAGAACAGATGCCCCTAAAAGTTTATACATATACATATGCTTGGGTATGCTTATAGATGTATGTCTAAACAACTATATTACTGCATGCATAAAGATATGCTCATTTACACGTATATGAGTACGCATATATATCCACATGCACCAACAAAAAGCCATTCTCTTATTTAATATATATTAGTTTTTATATACATGTATTCATTGTGTGTAATTGTACATATGCATTTACACACACTAACATATACACCTATATGCTTGTTTGCATAATGTGTATGCTGTTTTTCATTTTTATCTCTGCATGCACACATCTCAAAGTCTTTTATGTGAGTATTTATGTACGTTCATATTTACATACGCACACATACATGGATTAAGAAATGGTTATATATGATCAGACAGAAAGATTATAAATTGTATTATATTATACTGAAACTCTTATCTGAAATGATATCCCATCATACACGGTCAATATATCACTTGGCCTGAACAAAATAAATAGAATAAACTATCAAAGAAAATAAAGCCTCTGCAGGAAAGGAACCTGCAACCGATAAGGTAGCCGCATCAAAAAAATGAATAGGGCAGATATATATACACTGTGAATAAGTAAAAATGAGAATTTGATGTTGGGGCATTACCGACGGCTGTTTAGCTCAATGCAAAGAGCGACGCTATGATGAAGCGGATACCCTATCGATGGCAGGTTTGATTCCTGCAGCAGTCCTATTTCCTCTGATTGTTTATTCTATTTACATTACCTAGGCTAAGTGATATATTATCTGTGAAATGATGAGTGATCATTCAAAATAAGAGTTTCTATATGATATAATACAATTTATAATCACACACACATGCATATACATACACACACACACACACATACACACACGTACATATATACATATACTTTAAAAAAATTTTTTTGTGAACTTTCCTTGTTAGACACAAGTGAACACATGTCTGGATTGATCACCACTTTTGCAATTTTTTGTAATTGATCATCCCAAAAGACAGTTCCAATACTTTATCTTGTAATACTGACAACACAAAAGCATCAAGTATGTTCATATTAGAATCATACAACTTTATATATATATATATAGCACTTGGTATAGTGTATAAAAACAGTGTACGCAACCTTAATAAAAATCAAGTCATGTTAAATTTCTTCAGCAACAAAATGCAATGGAAGTAACAGAAACCATGATTTTTTTTTGAAGAACTATCATCAATGTTTTCACATCACAAATTACTTGCATTGAAAATTTGCAACTGAATGAGAATTTTAATTTATTGTTGGGTCCTTTGAATGCAGACCTTGTCCCCTACTTATTTTTATTACTCTCTCTTTTATCATTCAAGTGATAATACCTACTTTTCGTGTTTAGCTGTGTTTCTTTTTGTAACTAAATGAATGAACATTCAAACACACTTTACTCCATTGTACTCTGAGATACCTTTGATTAACTTATACTATAAAAACTATTTCAGAGTGTGGTTTTCAGTTTATAATGACTAACGAATTTGGGTACCCCAAAACATTATTGTGCACAAATTTTTTCCAGGTATTATCTTACAGATAAAGAAGTGGTTATTGATTAGATTAGAAATGTTCACTGAACCTCCTTTAATCCTGTCAAATCCCCAAATGAGCTTTCAACAGGTTTTACTGATGCTAGATAAGTAATTGCCAAAGTAAAGTTGATTTTGATATTGTACAACTATCAAAATCTAAAATGCAGAGCTGAAAAAAGTAGACCACTACATCTGCCTACGATAATGAATCTCTTTCAAATCCCCCAAAGAAGAAGAAATCAAGTGAAGAATCATTCTAGGTTGGCAAGTTTTCGGTAGAGCAAGCTCAACCTTCAAGGACAAGAAAACCCCACTAGTCCTAAAAAGTAAGGGTATATAACCAATACATCCTCTTGATAGTCATTTATGGAGCTGAAACATGAAGCCTGACCAAAAGATTGACCCTCAAACTGAAAACCATGCAACATGTACAGGAGAGAATCACGTTTAACTTCACATGGAGAGCTCATAAGATAGCACAGTATAGACCATTTGAAAACTGAAATAGGAATGTAGCAAAAATGGTTGACATCCACTGGACATCTCAACTCACAACATGGATCCCAAGAAATCATATGCAAAACTGTGGCTGGCAGAAAATAAGATGGTATGACGAATTAGACAAGTCCAGTGACGATCTGGTGAATCTTAGGGAAGGTCTGTGTCCAATGACAGATGCTAAAAGGCTGGTGATGATGATAATGTTTTTTGATTTTGGTAAATGTTAAGAGAATAAGTAAAGACTTTGATGTTTGCAATTCAAGCACCATTTTTCTTATTAATCAAACATTGTTTATATCAGAACACTGTAGCGCCACGACTGGTCCACCCAAACAACCAGCCAAGTGGATTAGAGATTCTTCTCTTTGCTTATTTGGATACAGGTGTCTGGATGCTCTTGGTTGTATTTTTGGGGTTAAAACCTTAAAAAATTGCATGGGTACACCACTAGGCATATCTAGGAACTTTTTTTTAAATACTTACAAAGAGTATTTTCTTGAGTCTCTATGGTCATTTTGGGACCAACAATGCCCACATCTTATGCTGGTGTTATCTTAGATAATTTTAGATAATTAGTTCAGGTACAAATGCAAGCTACAGTGATTCATTTATGCAAGGTACATATATATATATATATATATATATATATATATATATATATATATATATATATATATATATATTCAAAATTACTCTCATTTTTAAAAGTGTGATAATTTAATTAAGTGAATTCATGCCCAAAATCAGTTTTAAAGAAGCAGGTATTGACTTTTTAATCCTTTTTTACTTAGCAGTTAAAAGATCACAAATTAGAATCCTGTTTCTAATATCTCCCCAGCCAAACAACATCCTTATACTATTTAAAGCAATACTTATGCATATTATTGGAATTAAAGATCTGAGAGTATGCCCATTCAAACAGTGAATCTGGTTTCATGGAAATCTCCAGCAGGTCTAAACTTGAAGTAATGAGACACTCTTCTTTATTCATGATGTTGTTAACAGCCACAATGAATCCATTGTTGTTAATAGTAAGAACAATCGAAGCAGAAATTTTTATCCAACTATAATTTAATCTTTTTCAACAGATCCACTCTTTTTCTCTCTGAATACTATTCAAAAACCACTTGAAATGATTATAGATGTACATCTATCAAAAACAGATCACTTTTGTCAACCACAAAATGTGTTCATTCCAGTGAAAATTTTTATTGTAAATTGATCACCTGCCTCATATGAAGAACCACTGATCCAAACAACTTCGAACTTGGAACTGCAATGTCTGGTGCATGGACCAACATAATTTGTTAATATCAACCTTGTACATTGGCTAGTTGTCAAGTTATCTCACACACACACACACAGATTCCTCAAATTGTAGTAAAGCTATCTCTTCCTTCATATGTAGATGATTAAAGAAATTGAATAATTTTATAATTATTATAATTTTATTCAGTAATTTTAGAACCAACAAAATTGTTCGGCTATTGGCTGCCCAAATATTTTGTATCATATCCTCAGATCTACATTGATTACAAATGTAAGACTGTTTGAATTGCTTGAAAAGGAGATAAAAATTTAAAGCAAAACTCAGTTTCAATTCTTCAGCGTAGAAATGGAGTAAATAAAATTTAAATTTTGGAAAGAGTCTTCACCACCGAGGTTCCCTGTCTTGGTAATAATTCAAGCAATAAATATTTAGGAAACAACTTTGATAGGCAGACATATTAATATGCAATTTGGTGTAGATAAAAATGGTTTTGTAGTCTGTCCTAATGAACAAGATAAAAATAACTCTTTGTTGAAAAAATGAAGATGTTACCTCTATAGCATAAAACTGTTCTTATTGCCCTTACATAAATGTTTATATCTAATTTGAAAATGTTTTTCTCATCTTCCTTTGTTCATTTAGTCACTTACACATATTAATCACCAGCAATTCATGAGTATTCCGTCAGCATTAATGAATATTCAGACGAGAGAGAGAGTGACGATTAATTTGTGAATTGTTCTTAATGGTAAGCAAGTACGTACGTGACATCAAGTTATAAGACAGAGAGTATTTTTTGGCCAAGGGAAGTAACTGTCAATTTTTTTCACTAAGTTATCTCCCGTATCGGCTGATTTTCGTGTGTGTGCTCCTGTAGTAGTAAAAAGTCCGAAACAATGTAAAAACACACTAAGTAACATATAAATAATGACCGCAAACCTTAGGGAATACCTTAAATCAAACTTTTCTGAGGGAATTGCCATAAAAGTCTAGTGTTCAATATTTTTTTTCTCAGTAATGACTAATGGCCAAATTTAAGAATATTTGTTTCATCTCATCACTTGATTGATGTTTTGAGTGGGTGATTATTTAGTTACATTACAGGCCTATTATAACGTGGCACAGTATAACGCAAAATTGCTCATAACATGGTTTGAGCATAGACCTCAGTTTTCAAAACGTTAAATTAGGTTATCAGAATGATAGAAAATACAAAAATAGAAAGACCCAATAGAAATGTTGTGTCGTGTTTAATGTTAAATTCGGCTGTCAGTAATATAGAAGTATTGAAACTATAGAGGCCAAGGTTACACCAACTGTAAAAAGGAAATGGATAAGTTAAAAACATTTTAGTGTCAATATACAGAACTTATCAACCTTTTCCCTTTCATCTCTCACTAAAAAGATAATTAACATATGATCAAAGTCCTATTTTAGTAACTATTTTTTTCATGTAATAACAATGACCTAGCGAGAGAGAGAGAGAAAAAATGAAGCAATAGGAGAGAAAAATATTCTCAGTAATATCAATAAATATTGATATTTCTTGAATAATTTTGGTAATAATGTCAATAGCTTCTAACTGATAAATTGGTGGGGTTATTTTGATTGTTACGGGGGTATCTTCCGTACAATTATTTTTCTTTGAGCAATGTTTCTTGCGATGCTCCCCTAGTGGACGTTACATGCGTACATTAAGTGATACTCATAGATTATTTTATATAACTTCATGCCTCATATAATTTTCACTTACTGTTGGGAGATTAATCTCATTCCTCATGCAGCAAAGAGAAAAACTTGGGTTAAGGTTCGCAAAAATAGAAAATTTGTTGCATTGTGGACTCACTTGTACACTAGAAAATTATTGACTCTGACGTCCACATCAGTATCTTATGGATGTTTATAAAATTACGATTTTTTTAAAAAAATACTACTTTCTGTTCTGGAAACAAAATTCACTTCTAAATCTTCTTGATGATTTATATTGTAATATAACTAAGCCAAGATAAAGAGGCAGGTAATGTCTTGTCAGGCCATTCTTGTACAAAAGAGCATTTGAGAAATTCAACTTTTGTAAATAGAAGGGAAAGCTGAGAAAATATAGTATCCGTCAAAATTATTTTGCACAGAAGGCAAACAAATCCATCTGAGAAAAAATTGGAAAAATTGATAATTATTGATATCTTTGTACGTTTATTTGTTGGTCCATCACCAAGAACATAGGCTTCTGCGTATACTGCCAACCAACCAGTGTGTAGCGACTTGAGGCCCACAGTTCCACTAAATGTCTTCAGAACTGGGTATTGGATTAAGATGTGCAGCAAGGTCTGCCACAAACTGTATATGCAGGCATCTCATCAACAAATTATTTCAGGTAGGACTTTGTTTTGGCACAGACCAATCTTATACTGTTCAAGTTGACCCATGCCTTATGCAGGAAGTTGTGCGTGGGAGGAGATAGAGCTATTTCATCAGTGTAATTGTGCAGATGGGATAGCACCAGTTCATCAACCAATCAGGACCAGGAAATGTGGGTCCTCCATGGGGGAGAGAAAACGGCTTCTTTTTTTCCATCTTCAAGTGGGATGGAGTTGTCTGGTCACGGCCCCAAAGACTTCCTGACCAGCTTGAGTACCAGATGTCAAGCGGGATTGTGCCAGCAAGGATAAGGAACATTCAAGTTGGTGGAGGTCTCAGAGCCCCAGAGATGGAGAGCATCACTAAAAGGGGTGCAGCGTACTCAGCATTGGCAAAGACAAGTGCAACAGTGGACATGCAAAGCGGTCATGTTCACTTCTTAGTCAGACACACATTATGAACCTTCTCGTGGTGTCTGTTCTATCAACAAGTCAAAACAAAAAGGAAGTCACCAAATTATTGATATCTCATAAAGAAATGACAATTAACATTTCTCAAAGGGGCATTTTTGATCCTCTTTTCATCAGATCCAAGTGACAAAACATGACAGAAATGATCAACAAATACAAATATGGCTAATATCAATAATACAACCAGTTTGAGACAAATTTTGTATTTGAAACCTACATTCTATAAACAAGCCTGTCTACTGCAGGGTCAGACTTCACTCCTACTTCAATTCCAACAGAAGATGATTACTGCATCTTCCGTATCGTACGTATAATGAATAGAAAATTATTTAAAAAGTATCCCTTAGTATGAATGTATTTATTGAAATGAAACGAGCCCAGGCCTTTTTGTTGCATAAATCTTTGTAGACATATAAGACTTTCAGTTTGGTTCACTTGGTAAGAGAGCCGTCTACTAATCACTTGGTCTTGACTTCAAGTCAGAGTAGGAGAATGTTAATTTTATATATCAGTTTTGTTTAATGTTACCTGATGGACAAACAGTGAAGAGTTTACTCCCCTATATTTGGTGAGCATTGCTATTGTTGTTACAGTAGGTAATTGAGTCAACTCCAGACTTGGAATTTGACAATAAAGTGATTTTAGTGACGAGAGAAGTGAAACTAAAGAAGTTAATGAATACTTAAAACAAGGAGGAGAAATGATGATTATATCAAGGAAACCGAGACTTAAAACCAAAAGAATATTCAGCAATTATGATTTTCTTCATGTTTTGCCTCCAAATAAACCAGTGAATTTCGATGTCTTTCCAGCAATAGCCAGATTCTGTGAGATGAAATTCAAAGCTAAATCAGAGTTCTTTTGTAATTTGAGGTTTTCTTAAATCAATTACAGCACACCCAGCCACAAGAATCCAACTGTAGTTCTCAGTTCCAAGCCCAGTGGTCAAATCAGTCAATTAATCAAGAAGTTGGAATTGGAAATCAACAAAAGAATAAGTACAAATCAATGATAGAATAAATCACAAGTGTTATATACAAAGAAATTTTTATTTAAAAATCCATTTTCTAATATGAAAAATAGACAAAGCATTCAAATGTTGCTTCTAGGTGCATTGTGTTTTGCAGATATTTTGTATACAACTGGCAAAATTAATCAAACCCAAACAAAGTGAGTCCTACAAATTTCTTTTTTACCATCATTGCTTCTGATCAACTCACCGTAGCCCCAAAAATGGCCTCCCTGACCAACCAGCCAAGTGAGCTACAGATTCTCCTCTCTTTGCTCATCTATGTGTCCGTCTGGATGTGTCTCTGGATCTTCCTGGTCACATTTTTGGGGCTAAAACTTTCAAAATTTCCATCAGCACACCACTAGGACCATCTTGAACATATTTGGCTTTGTTTTGTTTTGTTTTTTCTTAAAAAAGTGCTTTTTGGGGATTCTGCAGTCATTTTAGACCAACAATGACCAAATTTTGTATTGGTATATTTTTTTGGATAATTTCAGATAAAAGATCTAGGTGGGGGATTATATTTTTGGATTATTAATTCTGGTAAATGTGCGGATTACAGTGATTCAATTAAGCAAGGTACAGATATCAAAAATAAATAATCTTGAGAATTTCTTCAACATGACTTCATGAGCCAGTGAACATTTTGACAGTCATCATTTTATTGAATTTTATAAACTTTATCAGCAAATTCAAAGAAATAACGGTAAAAGTTATCAATATTCTTCTCAATGATCAAACTGAAAAGGTTCATCTAAAGATCCTTAAACCAGTATTTTTTGTATAGTTTTTTGTTATTTTAAACAAAATGTTTATCGAACATTAAATTCTTAAAAATATTTGAGGATAAAATTGTAAATACATTCACATCAAGAATTATTGAAAAGGAATTTATTCATTTCCTAATATAAAGGAAATATAAAACGACCACAAAGCTTTTTGCATAGATAGTTAAAAATTTATGTTGACCTTAAAAGCCAGTAAAATTACCTATTATACATTTAGATGGTAGATAAATTTTTGTTCAATGATTTCCTGCAATCCAATTTGGTTTAATACATGTCATATTCTATTAAAAAAAAACTTTGACAAATGACAAATCATTTAGCTAACATTTCAACATAATTTATACCATATAAACTTGTTTTTTCATACCAATAACTTCTTTCAAACAAATTCCAATAAAACGTATCCCACGCTGATTCAACACATCTCACATTTAAAAAAGCCAAATTCTTCATTCATTATAAATTAGTTTTAATAATTTTTCGCCAAAGATATTTTTATCAAAAGTTCACAAATAATCTGAACTCAACACATTCAAGCCTCTCAGACATCCTACCCATTAGCACCATAAAAAACACCATTGTTGCTGTTGCTTCAGTAGTGAAAGTCCTCTGAGTCAGTTTGGGGGGGGAGGATTTTAATTTTTTTTTTTTCAAAAATTCAGATCTGGGAAATTCTGAGAAAGGTGAGCAAATACTACAATGCTTCAAATTCCACACACTGTGTTACTAGTTCTCGAAGTTTGGGATTTTCCATTGCAGCGGCAATTCTCTCTTTATCATTGATCTGTCGATTGACTGGAAAGAAACAAAGAAAAAAAAAATTGAAGAGTAAAATACACAGGACAGATTTTTTAGTCACTGCAAAAAAATTTTTAAAAATCACTTATTGTTGACAAACTAACAAAAAACACCAGATGAATAAGAAAAAAGACTTTCTTGCAGATTCCACTTTCAAAACAAGGACCAAAAGTTCAATGAGGCATCCACTATAAAGTGGAAACACCATTATTACCAGGTCACATGATCTTGAGAAGAAGATAATTTCAGGTAAGAAGCATCTTATCAAGGAATACCTTTCTATCAGGTTTCAAGTAAATCTAACTTAAAAAAGCTGAGAAAATCAATTCTAAATCAAAGTTTAATCGTCATTATTACCAGATCACATGACCCTGGGGGAAATTCTTCTAAGTAAAAAGTATCTCATTAAGGGATAATTTTTCTACCAAGTTTCAAGTAAATATGACTTGAAACAACTGAGAAAATTGATTTTAATCAATTTTAAAACAAAGTTTAAACATCATAATAGCTAGATCACGGGACCCTGAGAGGAAGATTTGTTCATGTGAGAAGCATCTAATTGAGACGCCTTTTCACAAAGTTCCAAGTAAATCTGACTTGAAACACCTGAGAAACAATAAGGGGACAGACCTACCTACTAACCAACAGAGCCTCTTATAAAGAGGAAAGGTCACCTCTAAAAATAACAGTTCAATACAGTGATGAGATGGAACATGTTGTGCAGATACTTATATATGATAATCATATTTCTATACTGTCATAAATGATACATATACTATATTAAATCTCCTTTACTCTCTGTAAATCCAAGACATATTCATACTTTTTTTATAAAAAGCTGCAAACATCCAATTTGACTCTTGGTTATTCACCTAACTAAACATGCTAGGTCTACCTTAGCACAAAGCTTATATTAACGTAAAGTAATTACTGAAAAATATTACTATATTTACTAAGACAGCACAGTATATTAGGAAATAAACAGGAGTTTGAGACATCATAGAATCCATAAGGAAACTCAAATGGCAATGGGCTGGTCATGATGCTAGAATGTCAGACAACCATTAGACATCACAACATACAAAATGGACCCTAGAGATCAAATGTGGAATTGAGGCTGGCAGAATATAAGATGACAAGATGAACTGAACAGGTTAAAAAAGGGTTGTCTGCATGATGCCCATGATAGAGAAAATGTCTAACTAGGGATGGTAAAAGACTGATGATGATGATGATATTTACCGAGTAAAAATAACTTTATATCTTCTGGGACCACCTGATTAAAGTTTAATGATGTTAAGTGAAAAGTAGAAAAATTTCAGCTCAAAAGAGGATCAAAAAACAATTGTGCCAAAACATAAAAAATGCTAATATTGAAAAAAATAGCATTCCAAGGGAAATTATGGATCACCACCATCTATATATGCCATGTTGGGGATGACCAATTAAAAGGTTGGAAAAGTGGGTGATAAATGAATAAGATACTTCTGTCACCTTTTGTAGGGCTGAGATCACTAAAAAAGGTTTGAAATTTTAAAAGACCAGTTGGCACAAACCAGTGACCAATTTAGCATTAACATACATTGCATATTGAGCCCCCCATGAAAAACCTGTTCAGGAGGGGAATTTTCAAGAACAAAAAAAAAAAAAAAAATTTCCCTACTCATTGAGAGGAGTGTGGGTGTAAAATTCCAAGTTTTTACTAGGAACTGTAAGGGCTAGCAAAATCTGGGTAGATAGAAATGTCAGAACACATGCATAACCTAAATACAGTAACTGAATGAACCGGTTTGTTGTGGGTAGTGGTGATTAATGAAGTCAAACAAAAATTTGAACCTGTATATAGTTGACAATATACCACATGATAACAATTAGATTAATTGACCAATCACACTTTGTGAATTGGTCAAAATTCGACAACTAAATTTCAATCCACTCGTTCTATCTACATGAGTAAAGTGACTAAAAGCAAGAGCTAATTGTTACCAACATGCAACATGTCCGCATGATTCTATGCCTGTTTCCCTTACTAAACCACACCTTTACACCCTACATCCATTTATACATACACAACTTGATTGAAAAAGTAATGCTCTTACACCTTTACCTACATGCATACACTTTGAACTGAGAACCTCTGTTCACGAATTAACCATCTGAACCTTCTTCTCGTGAACTTTACTCGTTCAATGAACAATTAACATAACTTCATTCACTTGAACGAGATTTTACTTAAAGCTAAAACATTCTCATTGAGCATGAAAATAAAAGAATTTTCTTTTCAAAGTAAACAGAGAGATTCTGTTATTTATGTAGACCTTTCCGCTCCACTTCTCATTGGAATAATCTCTTTCTGTACCTATTTACCTATGCTGTCAGTGTTGTCATAGAAGCCAGATCAGTAAAGAAACATCTATTCATTCTATCCAATTACAAGCCACCTTATGATAGTTCTATATTGCTATTGCATACGGATATAAAGCCAAAATTCAATTTTACACAACATTGGTTCAAATTTATCAATTAAGGTCAGATGAAACATTAACCCTTCAACACAACATGGTGCAACAATCTGAATAAATTTATTAAATGTTGAACTTCTAAAGGTGATGAATCTAGAGAATAAATATTACAAATAGAATTTGGAAAATAATAGACAAAAGGATATTGAGACGAAAAAATGGAAAAGATATTTAAACTTACTATCTTTTTCAATATCATGAGTTCCTTCTTTGACATAAATATCAAGCTGGAAGGGAAAAAAAATTAGTATAAACGTTTAGAAAATTTCAATGAATAGCAATACTTTACAATAAAAAGCAAAAACCTTCAGAGTTCTAAACCTTGGAAAAAATTTTATTGAATAAAATTTCAAAGCCATCATAATAACAAAACATTCCTTTTAATGTTTTGTATAGATAAATGCTTTATAAAAGTTTTGAATAGTTTGTTATACAATATGAACAAATTTGACCAGTTTCTACCACAAAAAGCCTTAAAAATAAAATCAGATTATTTTGAATTTTTTCAGGCAGACATATTCTATCAAGTAGATAGTTTTATTCCACTTACGATAAGAAAATACATTTGTCAGCATTAGAACCCAGATAAAAACCAGTTGCTCAAATACTATTGTAACCTAATCTTCCTATCTCCATTTGGCCTTGTGTCATACTGAATTGAGCTTTGGTAAATATAAAAACATATACTTTCTATATTTTTACACAGATAAGGATTTGAATAATCCCAAACATATAAAGAATGCTCTCCAAAGGGACAACACCCCATTTTATGTAAATTCCTGAATTGGAAATAGGAGGAACGACATCAGGGGAACTAACTCTGTAGTTACAGTAAGCCAGCCATTTATCAGTAGAGCAGCTCAATAGATATGAGTGATTTTTGATAGTACTCTTAACAACCTCCTTATCAAAGTTGGTCCTTCACAAAAGAAGTGGATGATAAAAGATAACATTTACAACATACAAATGTGGGAAGAATATAACAGAGAAATCAGTCTTGAGAAACATAGCTACATCCAAAGGTATAGAAAAATCTGGTACTGCTGATTATAAATGGAGGGATAAGAGTTCACACCATCTCCTCAAAGTTGCAGTCCAAATAATCGACATGGAGATGGAAGATGAGAAAATTAAAAGAAGCAGTACATATCAGCCTCACAGACAAATGTATATGTCAGGCTAGTACAGATTTCTTTGCTTCACATGAAAAGAACTGGAGGATATATCTGCATATGAGAAAAATATGGACTCACCTCACATGTATCTTTGACAAATACCACTGTGAATAATTTGAATTTTTGGTTTGTGCAACCAAGACAGAGACTTTGCTGTCTCTTTCAAATACTGCATCTAAAACAGGTTGTAGATTAGATTGGCTCAAATGTTGCAGTAACAACAAAAAGAAGAGTCCAAACAACTTTTGAAATCATAATGACTTTTATAATTAGAAGTGGGAGCCCCAAAACATTATCTCCTTTGAACCACACTATTTTCAAATAAAGCCTGAATCATCTGAGAGCCAACACCACCACAGTCATCAAAACCCTACAGGTACAATGACTTATTAACTCCAACTCCAGTAATATTCAAGTGAATTATGGTTCAATCAATTGTACCTTTAAAACCAAAAATGTGCTTTGGAGATTCCACATAAGAACTTACTTTGTATTTTTCAGGCAAATCTCGCTGGAGTTTGTTTCGAACACAGAGACCTTAAAAATGAGAAATTAAAAGAATTATTATAACAATCTGCTTTTTCTGTCCAATACATTCATTGGTCTTGGAAATACCAAAAAGATAATAACACAATGTAACGAGAATGTTTTGAAACAAAAAAATCTATACTTCCTCAAGTTTTGTTTATTGATTTATAAAATAACAAAGTATTCTTTCTCCCTCTCCCATACATATTCAACAGAAAATATAAGTGAAAAGAGTTGACAGAAAGGACCATCTCTTTTCCCTCAAAAAATACATCTAACTTTCGCTGAGAAGATTTTTAGATTATACTTGACTCTTAAATTCATATCTAAAAAATTCAAATTTTGAATCAAGGGGAATAACTCCTTAAAAGTTACTCCCTTTGCACTTTCAAGTAATTAAAACGAAATATTTTGTTCGATTCACAAAAATTCCATTTTTAAAAATTCTATTCTTTTTTGTTGCCACTGTGTTTGAAGCATCTCCAAGCAGTTCATGAATTTAAGAGTTAAAATCTTACTTTCATCATTCACAAGACTCTAATGTGTGCCCATCAGGCCTACCTACATATTAAGAATGTGGTAAAACCTTCTAATTCAAGATTGTGATGAGCACAAAATAGCGAACAGCATTGATCGGAAATGAAGAAATAAGCTTCTTTATGGGAGAACTTTTGAACCAAACCTGCTCTTCCTAAGATCGGCACAGTTGATAGAAGCTCAAATATCACCCTTAACTCATCTCTCAATCTGATCAGTGGCCCAAGTTGGTTTCAATTCCATAAAAGTCCAATTTGTATTTTATGTATTTCTACGTTTTATTTCTGCTGTTCTCATGTCGATAGTCGATGTATGAAGGGATATCATCATCATCATCAGTCTTTTAACGCCCGTCTTTGGACATAGACCTTCCCCAGGATTCGCCACATTTTTCTCTATCATGGGCGTCACAGAGCCAGTACTCTCTGAACTTGTCTAGCTTGTCCCTCCATCTAATATTCTGCCAGCCTTGTTTGCGCATGTGATCTTGGGAGGTTCATGCTGTGAGTCGTGATGTCCATCGGTTGTCCGCCATTCTTATAACATGGCCAGCCCACTGCCATTTGAGATTTTTAATGGATTCTACAATGTCCCTGACTCTTGTCTTTTCCAGGATGTACTTTGCTGTCTTTTGGTCACTCCATGTGAGGCCCAGCATAATTCTTTCATGTGCATGTTGCATGGTTCTCAATTTGCGGATCTGTCTCTTGGTTAGGTTCCATGTTTCAGCTCCATTAGTGACTATTGGGAGGATGCATTGGTTATACACCCTCCTTTTTAGGATTAATGGGATCTTCTTGTTTTTGAAGGTTGAGCTTGCTCTGCCAAAGGCTTGCCATCCTAGTGTGATTCTTTACTTGATTTCTTCTTCTTTTGAGGGTCTCATGGAGATTCGTTGTCTAAGATAGCAGTATCCAGCAAAATGATAAAAGAAATGACAATTTGGGAATCAGTTTTTTTTTTTTGCTAGGATCGATTTAATTTAGGTAGAGAGTGAATAGCACTGATCAGAAAATATTTGAAAAACTGAAAAAAACAAAAACAAATAAAGTTGTGACTTACCAATCAAAGAAGCCAGAGTGCAGTGAGGAACTGTTGGAATGAATTCTACGGTTATCAAAAAGCTGTCATTGTTAAATCTTTTCACTTGCACTCCTTCTTCAGTCACAACATTCAATTCTTCCAATGTTTCAATTTTTTCAGGATCCTTGATACCTCGGATGAGATCTGGTCAGAGGCAAAAAAAAAAAGCAATTTTATATTAGAATTTTCAACAATCTTCCCACTATGTGATGGGCACTTGGTGATCAGTTACAACAAAATATAACCCAAACAGATATCAAATCTAATCAAAACAAAGTACAAAAGATAAATCAAATAAATAAAAGTAAACACTCCATCAGCTATTTCAACTTTTTAGGTGTTGGTCTTATTATATGTAAATCTAGAAGGAGTTTATTGTAATATATGTATATCTCAAAGGAGCTCATCTTAATATAAGTAAATCTCAAGGAAGTTTATTTCAACATATGTGAATCTCAAAGGAGTTTATTCTAATATATGTGAATCTTGGAGGAGTTTATTCTTATATGTATGAATCTCAAAGGAGTTTATTTTGATAAATGTGAATCTCAAAGGAGTTTATTTTGATAAATGTGAATCTCAAAGGAGTTTATTTTAATAAATGTAAATCTTAAAGGAGTTTATTTTGATATATGTGAATCTCAAAGGAGTTTATTCTAATATACATGAATCTCAAAGGAGTTTATTTTAATATAAGCTTATCTTGAAGGAGTAAAAAGAAAAAAGTGTTGAATAATGGGGATGAGACAAACAGAATGGGGCATGGACATATGGTTGCCACATGTTTTTGTTGCTGACTGGTTTGCTCTGGGCAAGGGGATGACTGGAGAAGAGACTGGTCACTCATGTTGTTAAGATGATGGTGAGAGATGTAAGTTGAGACAAGTGCATGATGACTGGTTTAATTTCTTCTTTTTTGTGCCTTGGCTTTTGTTGACAATAATTGGAATCAGCAGATATCTTATGTTTTTTTTTCTTTAACATAACTCGATAGTAATTCCGAAAAGACTGCATAAGGAACGTGAGAATTGTTTTCTAAACCTGTCAATCAAAGTGGTAATCTGTCAAACAATGTACAGATTTATAAAACTATTGCTGTTTAAAACTTCTTGGTATTTCTTCCTCTCAAAAGATTTTCTTTCTTCTCCTCTTGTTTCTGCTATTGCATTTGCAAGTGTTCTCAATCAAGGGAGTCACGGCTCCCAGTATTGAAAATTATTGTTACTAAAAATGACCGAGTTTGGCTGATGGAGTTTTCATTGTTGCATCTGGGTTTAACATTTTCAGCAGGAAGCCGGTGACAAAGCCCAAGCAACTGGTTCGCAATCACGGGTAAACTATTTTGCAATTCTGAAATCTCTAATCATGAATTACATGATATTCTGATTGCGTCATCATAATTTAGCCTGATCAGCCTATTTCTTTGATAATCTTTAAATTCTCGCCAAACATTCTCAATTCAAAACAATATGAAATTCCTATCAGCATTATTTTACCGTTTGTAAATTCCTATTCATTTTTAAAATTCCCAACTAGCCATTTCAGATTTTGGCTCAACAACAAAAGTCAATTTGTTTTATTTTCTTTCACTAACACTTTGTCAAAACAAATCCCCTATTTTGAAATCCTAGCTTTTGACCCTGTCATGATGGCGTGACCAGACATTCCATTGTACGCACACAGCATAATTTTTTTCATACACACAACTCTTTCCAATTTAACTATTTTAAGATTAATTAATCAATTATAAATAAATCCTATTTCTTTCAATTCAAATTCCTATTTTTGACCAGTTTAGTATAGATATATAAAATTCTGACAATTTTTTCCCTTTCTAAAATCGATAACCATTTCTTTTTCTAAATTATTATCGATTTTTATTCTTATTATTTATTTCACTTATTGGCCCTCTTCCCCAACCGGAAGGGGTCACTTCGTTACATCATCGTCATCATCATCATCAACATCATCAGTCTTTTATCGTCCGCCGTTGAACATAGATCTTCCCCAGGATTCGCCACACCTCTCTATCTGGGGCGTCGCGGAGCCAATACTTTAAAGATCATCCCCAGCATCAAGCATCTAACTGCCATATTCAAAAACGCTAAGAGAGTGTGATCTGGGGGCACTTCTCTACGGAAGAACCCGTGCTGATCGACTGGAAATATACAGGATAACCTCTGGTGTACAATTCCTTGATCAAAACTAAGTGCAGCATCTGTCCAGATGAAATCAAGCTTCGGCCATCTCGAAACAGCGCAACCAGAGGTCACGGCGAGAAGATACAAATCCAAACAGCCACCGTCAGTCTCCTCTCTAAACAAACACATTCAAATCAAATCCCTGAAAAGATCTTAAACACTGAATGTTCGAGTACGTATTTTTGAAATAAATAAAATTTCTTGAAAATTAAAAAAAAAACAAATTAGTCGGACTCCTAAGGTTGACCGCATTAACCTAATAATGTCCTAAATGAGATACAAAATCATCCGTGATGGGCTATCTCGTAATATTACACCCCTAATTATCACGGTCGATTGTTGAGATGGTAATCGGTGGTCAATTACGATAAAACACAATCTAAGCAGATATCAAAACAAAGTACCAAAACATCTATAAGTAGAATGAAAGAAAACACTCAGTCAGCTATTTTTAGGTCTCTATTTCAACGTCGTTCGGAGCGCTTTTTGAAACACTTAAGCGAGTATTTTTCTTCTGAAATTTAAAAAATAAAAATACAAATAACAGTAGAATTGTTTATACCGTTAAAAAATAATTAATCTACTAGATAAGATGTCCAATTTTGGTTGTTACTGAGCGGGTGTCGACACTGTCACACAAAATGTGTGATGAATTGGGATGTTTAACTTGACGAAAGGTCGCCCTAGTTTTTTTTTCCTTCATACAACAAAACATTTACTTTTCTGTCTCTTCTTCCTTACCAAACACTGTTTCCTTGAGCATCTGTAATTCTTCCTCCAATTCGTCTTCCTCATCATTATTTGGCTGTCCATTGTCTGACATGATAATTTGTCACCTCTTTTTCTTCTTCTTTAAGATCAAAAATTCAAAAAAAAAAAGGTTTAAAGTGATTTTAATTTGCGGAACCACATTCTATGGATTAAGCGAAATGCGAAGAGGGAGATAACTCTTATCATATTTCATCGGTGCTAAACAAAAAGATGTGCCTTATTAAAACATCATCTGTCATCGGCTACTTCTTCATCTCATTATTTCCAGATAAGAATAGAACAGAAGATATTTCATTGCACCAAACGAACAATTAATGTTGATTTTTTTTTATTAATAAAATAACTGATGAGGAGAGTACAAATTAAGCTCAATGCCCCGCCAGCAGTACCCACTTTAACATTTTCTAATACAGTATAATTATATCATTTTTCAATTTAGAAATGTTTTATTAATGAAATTAAATAAAATAAAGACAGAAAAAAATGAATAGATGATATTGATAATCAACTAATTCTTTTTATATCTGAAATTAGATTACAATATTTTTTTTCAGAACAGACTTTTTTTTCCATCTTAAAAGTTTACTTACACTCAGATGTATAGAGAGAGTGGGTGTAAGCTGGCAGCAGTAAGCCTTTAGAGGCTGGTGGTGGTGGGAGATAAGGATGAAAATATTTCCAACACTCACTGAATCAAAATGATAATCATAGGAAGCTATTCAGATGTCCATAAGAAATGCTGGACATAATTACTCCACTTTTCTCCTTCTTTCGTTTGCGGGGATAAAGGGTTCAAGTAAAATGCTATTATGAACACTGGGTCAGTTGCACTGGCAGTGGTGTTGTCAACTCAAAAAATGTTTCACACTAAATCGACCTTGAAAAAGTGTCAAAAAATGCCAAAACACACTAAAAACGTTGTCAGCTATTCTATGGCCATTCTAATAGCTGAAAAATGGTTAGATATTGCTAAAATTGCTAGGTAAGTAATACTAAAAATTAGCTAAATATTGAATTTTTACACTGCCAAAACAAGAAATGTGCAAAATTTGCAGCACTGACTGATGGATTAGCGTCATGCCCATCTATTTATCTTATTGCGGTAGCTACTAATAATTTTTGGAAGTGTGCAACTGTAATTTTGATAGGTCAAAAAAGATGATCTACAGTCATGTGGTTGGTTGCATACATGTATGGGAACTCTTATATTAAGGAGGACAAAAGGCTTGATTTGCTAGAATTTTTACATTGTTTTGCCTAAATTATACTAATTTGTCTGAAATTTAACTTGTTTTACCTGGATTTGTGCCCCCTGCCCCCCTTAGTTTGTTTGCCTATGATTGGTTGTGATGAACATATTCAAATTGGATTTTCTGCAGGAACACAATGTAATCCGATTTTGTTATATTTGAACCAAAATAAGGCATTTTCTAAGATGAACTTTTGGAGTGACACAGTTTGTAGTGATTTAGAGAAAGTAGACCACTAGATCTTATAAGGACCACAGATCTCCATGAAATCCTCAGAAGAAGAAAAAATCAAGTGAAGAATCACTCTGGTATGACAAGCCTTTGCCAGAGTAAGCTAAACCTTCAAGAAAAAAGAGAAAGGATTAATCCTAAAAAGAAGGGTATATTACCAATGCATCCTGTCGATTGTCAGCTATGGAGCTGGAACATGAAATCTAACCAAGATACTGACCCTAAAACTGAGAAGCATACAATATGCATATAGAAGAATCATGCTTAACATCACATGGAGAGATCACAAGACAGCGCAATATATCAGGGAAAAAACAAGAGTCCAAGATATCATAGAATCTGTTAAAATACTTAAATGGCAATAGGCTGGTTATGTTGCAAGAATGAAAGACAACTGATAGACATCATGATTCAAAATATGGATCCACAGAGATCACATGCATAACTGAAGCTGGTAGAATTCAAGATGAAGAGATAAGATGAACTAGATAAGTTCTGGAAGTATTGTCTCTGCAACACCCACGATAAAGAGATCTGGCAAATCCTGGTGAAAGTATATATCCAATGATAGATGCTAAAAGACTGATGATGATAAAGTGCACACGGCTGCTCTCAAATAACAAATTGTGATCACTAATAGGTCAAACCTTCACTATAACCAAAGGAGTCCACCAAAAGTCACTTAGTCAAAGAAAATTGAACACTGGTCACATGATCATACATCTAATTATTAAACCAATCAGAGGTCCACACTTTGTTGATGAAAGACTCCTATTTACAATCATCAAGTCATTTTTACCAGTTGTGGTTCTACCCTCTCTTGGGAACAGACTGTCAACTCATATCAACTTATTACACTTTTATTTCTCCCTGTTTCACACTTACATACTTACTTACACACACACACACACACACACACACACACACAAACAAACATACACACACACACACACACAAACACACGCATACACACACACACACACATATACATACACGCACACATACATAAAGCACAAGGAACAACAAAATTTACCTATTCTTTGTACACCACACACAAACTTTAGCTAAAAACATGAATGATCTCTTATCAAAAATTATCTAAAAAAAAGTACCAGCACAAGATTTGGGCATTGTTGGTCCAAAATGACCTTAGAGATCCATAGAAGCACCTTTTTGAAAATAAACAAAAATAGCATTTTTAGATGGTACCTAGTTGTGTACTTATGCAGATTTTCAAGGTAGTAGCCCCCAAAATGTGACCACAAGCACCCAGAGATAAAAACAAATCAACAGACAGACATATAGATGAGCTAATTAGTTAGTTAGTAAGTTGGGAAACTATTTCTTGAACTACAGTGATTCAATAAAGAATAACCAGTGATAATTGAATGACTGTAGCCACCAAAGATGGCAAAGGCTTCTATCCCTTTTCAAATGCATGTGTGTTTCAGTACTCATGTCCATACTGTTTTGTCCACAGACTTGGATATTTGCACCAGTACTCCACTTGACCTTTTCCTAAGAATATTTTTGATTCTCCAGAATCTAGAGTTTTTTTCTACTCTATCTTGGATGTTTTCCTGTGGAAAATGCCAGTGATATCTTAAATAGAATTTATCCTGACCATATTTGATGGAATTTTTTAACATGACATGAAATTTTGACTTTGCGGTGGTTCAATCATGGTGAGTATTCATAATATTCAACAGGAGATTTGTTTTTTATGCATGTATGGAATATAATCTTTTGATTGGTTGAGTTGCAATAAATGATATTTGTTTTGATGAAATAATGTAATATGTTCAAACAAGCATTAAAGTTTGATTCCAGCAACAGTTTCTGGAAATGTGTTTTGATATAAGTTCTGAGATGTACAGATATGAGATTTATCAGCTGGCCCACTGCCAGGGTATATCTATTAAGTCCAAGGGCTGGTAGTAAAAGTGCTCTGTGTTGCCAAAAAAGAGCTAAATTCTTTAAAAATTGCCAAAAAATGTCCTTGTTTAAGAACACCTACACTAAGTTGTCATTTTTTTCCACTGCCAAAACAAGAAAGGCCCTGAATTTAGCCCCAAAAGTGCTAAATTGACAGCACTTGAAGTGCTTTATGATTATTATGATAAAAATTAATTCACATCATATTCACCAGGGGGAGCCATTTCCCCACCCCTGGCAATGTGCCTGTATATGTATGAATATCTTTATATATCTATTTTCCTGTCTGCTTAATCAAGATCAAGGTAGACTCCAGAAAAGAGTTCAAAAGCGCATTTGCAGTGGTGCATTTCATTAGACGCAAATATATTTTATCATTTTACCTTCAAAATTCACTTACTACTTCAGAGTGTTTTCAAGATTCTTATCATTTGACTAAAGAGTGAACAAGGTCACAATAAGAAAACTGCAGGATGTCAAATAGTTCAAAGTAAGAGCTGTCCTTTTTACTGGTCATTTGCTAGCTTTTCAATGTCAGGTTGTTCCATCCAGGTTCTGAATGATGAATCATGAAAATCATTAGAAATCTACCAGGATGAGATAATCACACAGTCACAAGTTTTCGAGGACAACCCGATAGATTTGATTTTGTATATTTTGAATGGTTCTTGATAGAAGGTTGCTATATGGAAATGAGATGATCAGTACGGCACAAGGTTTATGTTGAGAAAAAATATCATTATCTAATATACGCATGATAACATCATCAGGAGGCGGCCATTTTGAATTTTAGGATTTTTAATACAACTTTCTTAAAATTTTATAAGAAAAACAGTACATTTTACCACAAAATTCCAGACAAAATCTGAGTAGAACAATAACAGAATTTTGCATCAGAAATATGCCAATATATGCATACCACATGCACAACAGATTTCTGACCGGATTTTCGTATCTATCATCAACTGAGGGAGTGGGAATGAGATTGCAATTCAATGATGGTGGTGCCCATAGGGTTAAGTGACGTTTGCTTTTTGATCTGTATTTGCCAACCAGACAACTCACTAAGAGAGATTGAGAAAGATAGAACATTAATTATTTTTCATTATCTAAATCATGAAAATCTTAGATTTGCATTTATACATAAGATCTAAGGAAGTCAGTTTTTCTAATCTTTACAAATACAAATACAAATTGGACAATCAACAATTGGTTGATTTAATCCATCCACTGATTGTTTAAATTCACAGTTACTGCCAAAAACTTCCAATTGTTGGAAGATAACAGGGTAATTGTTAAGAATAGGCTCACCAAAACATTATCTCAATATTCTAGAAGGGAGATAACAACAGACATCATTAGCTGTTGTTGACAGAAAAAAATAGTAAGAAAAAACTCAGAGCGTTCGAAACTGTATTTCATTTAATCTAATGACAAAGAATACAAATTAGGGTTAGTGTTAGTGTATTTATGGTTAGAGTTTCAGTTAGTGTTAGGTTTTGGCTAGCAATTAAGAACGTAAAAAGATGAAATATTTCTTTTATATTTGTGACTCCAAGATGAATAAATATTCAAAGGTGATGATAAAAAAAACCTTGTCATTTCTCACACTTTTTCTCCAAATAAACTCGTGTACAAAGTGAATAGTCTTTGTTGTGCCAAATTGCCTGCATAATTTTCGATTCCATCATATACAGCATCTAACCAGGTTATTTCCCATGCAAATATTGACATAATACTTTGGTGAACCTATTCCAAACAATTAATAACAGAAGTAACAACATTTTTTTCAAAACTGGTTACTCAAATTTAACCAGACTTGGCCATTCAGCTATCCTGTGCTGAGTAAACTTCTTTTTTTCTCCAAAAAACACAATCATGTTTGCAAGTCACGGCAAAATAGAAAGTTTGATTTTCTATTCTTTTTTATGCTTTGTACTTACTCAGCCACATTGACGTCTACATTCATACATAGACATTTGCGAAATTTAGTGAAAATACACTTCCTACAAGTCAACGAAATTATAATATGTACAGAATGCAGATATCAACTCTTTTATGACATCTCTATAAACTTTCATTCAATTTTTAATTACTTTATTACTTATGAATATTATGAATGAAACTTTTTATCTTTATCTTTACTATAATTTTAGAGGTGTGTGTGTGTGTGTGTGTGTGTGTGTGTGTGTGTGTGTAGCCAAAGATAACTCAACAACTGGTCACTGTATGAAGTTGATATTCACAAGATATGTCAGTCTGTGTACCACACATTGCAGTGTCAAATTTGAAGTTGTTCGGGTCTACGGTTCTTGATATAAGGGGGGGACACTGCTTGATTTACAATAAAATTCTATACTGAAATGGCCACATAATACTTTTACAATAAAAAATGATGTATTTATGATACAATGTGGTTTTTGAATATTATTGGGTGAGAAAGGAAGGGAAGAAAAGATAGATAGATAAAGAATTTTTTTTCTACCCAATTTCTCTTTTGTTTCTTATTACAATTAACAACAATATTTCTGTTTTGATTGTTGCTATAATTGACATCATAAATAAATATAAAACAGTGTCTTGATACACATTTTGAATAGGCCTACGCTTGTCTCAATTAATACTTCATTGTCCATCTTTTTTACCTCAGTTTATATCAATTGATGTCTATTGTCCACTCTTTCATGTGACTGATACTTTACTATGGTACTTCCTGAGTCAGAAATTTTTTTTCCTGATTCAGAAGTGAATTGTATGGTCTCCATACACTCAATTGAAACTGTCATGTGATCTATGTCCTCAAGCAGCATACCATGTTGAGGGGTGATCAATAAAAAAACTGCAAAAAGGTGTGATCAATAAATAACTTCTTTTGCATAATATTGGATAGTGATCACTAAAAGAATTTGAATTTTCAAAAAGTGAGTGAGACACAAGCTAAAGGATTAATTTAGCATAAACATACATTACAAATTGAACCCAACACTAAAATTCTATTTAGGGTGGAAATTTCCAAAAAATAAAAAGCAATTTCCTCCTCGTTGAAAGTGTGTGTGTGTAAAATCTTGAGTTTCCACTATGAACTATCCGGGATTGGCAAATGTGTGTGCGTAAGTCTCTGTGCTTTTTTGTTTTTTTTGGCGTCTATACGGCCATTTTGGAACAGCCATGCCAAAATTTTATGCTGTTGATTTTTAGATAATCTTAAATAAAAGATCTATTTTTCCTTTTGGTAATTTTATAGATAATTTGAAATAAAAATAGATAAAAGATCTATTTTTCCTTTCGATAGTTTTTTTTAGATAATTTCAAATAAAAGATCTATTTTTTAAAAATAAGTTTTTAGATGATTTTCGATAATTTTTTCAATTGATTAGTTCTGGTATAGGCATAGGTTTTGGTGATTCATCTATGCACAGATATTTTAAAATTCTTTTGATAAATAAAATGAAAAAGTATGATGTGAATAGAATTTACTAATTGATCTTCTAGTGATAATTTCTTCTTTTTCTAAATGACACTTACATAAAAGGGGCCCATCAAAGTCCACTTTCCTTTGTGTTATTGGAGTTTGTAAACGGCTCACTCACAATGTATAATGTATTATGCTTGCACAGTCACAACAGAAAAGACATCCTCATAATGAGATTGTGGCAGAGTCAATTAGGTTTGGACATTCTGGTGTGAATGTTCATGCCTCATCTAATTTGACAAGAGCCAATTTGGTGAGAGAAGTTTTGACAGTAAGAAAATGTTGACTCATTCATTATCATTCAAAGGTGAAACTTTGAAAAGCTTCAAAACTGTAAATTTAACTTTATAGAAAAATATTTCACGCTGTAAATAAAACTTGGAGTTTAAGAAAATTAAGCAGCAGGTTTTATTAAAATTTACCTCCATATTTCAGTTTGTTTGAAGCAGAATGAAAGTGAATTACAAAATTTTCATCATTTTTTTTGTGTTCTCTGGTACAGTCTTTGGCAATCCATAATGATTGTACTTAGTATTTCTTTGGATGGTGTTTCCTTTTCGATTTGCTATGATAGCTGAATATTAATACAGTCTATATGCTGTTTAGCACCCCTTATATGAAACACCAAAAACAGAAATATTCTGAAATCCAAAACAACACATTTTGAATACAATAAAATTGAATTATTTTCCTTTAATTCATTTCAAAAAGTGAAATTATGTTTACACAAAAAATGGTAATAGACAAAACAAGTTAAAATTCTCAGATTTAGTTTCTATTACATTTACAGTTACTTGTAATTCAATGCTTACCTTTTTTATATATCTCAAATGAAAAAAAACCCCAAACCCAAAGATACTGTTTATTGTAATCTATTCTCTTGTTTGTTATCCTTCAAATTTCCCCTCCTCAAAACCTCCTTTACCAATTATTATCATTTTTTTTTTCTTCAATCCATTTTGCTACTGTTACTGTCACTACTCAATTTAATAATGATTTTGTTCGTTGTATCTGAATGAAGGAACTTCGAGTAAATATTAAAGATTAATTGAAATAATTTCAAAATTTTTTTTTTCTTACAATATAGCACAAAAAAACGATCATCTATTGTACGAATCTAATTAATGGGAGATAAGCGTAGATAAGGAACCCTTGAAATTACTCCCCTTCCATTACAAGCTCCCCTTTTCCAATTAAATCTCATCAAGCAACACTTCTGGTCACAGGTATTTTGAATGAAGGGTTCCCAACAGTATTATAGTTTTTTTTTTAACTTCAAATTTAATCTACACAAGGATACATTTTAGATAAAGTTGATTCAGTTTAAAGGCATTTTCAAGTTTCTCCTTTGGGTGTCAATGAATCAATCAACATTTTTTCTTAATACCAAAATGTCAGACTTATGCCAAAATAGGTTTGACAACTAAACCCACACACCAGAACGCCCACGTCTAATTGGCTACACTAAATAGTACAAAAACCCTGAGACGCGAAGTGAGTAGCTCTTTTTTTTCTAGAATTCCCATCATTAAAAATATCCTAGGAGTTTGTGACAGGTTTACAGGCCACACCCTACTTTGATTTCCAGTCAATGTTAGAGGAGGAGAAAAAAAGGATGCAGTATGAGGACTGGAGCCAAAAGATTTGATAGAAGTCTCGCGAACCACTCCTAGGTTCAAAACTGATCCAGCAGCTTTCTTAATATTGTCCGAAAATAGCAACATCATCTGTACTTCCTCTCTCTCTCTCTCTCTCTCTACACACACACACACACACACATATACATATACATATATATATATATATATATATATATATATATATATATACATATATATATATACACATATATATATATATAAAGTATAATGAAGATAGAAAATAACAACTTTTGAATGACATAAATTTAATCACCTGACTCCACAAATGGCCCTCTCGGCCCACCAGACAAGTGAGCTACAGACTCTTCGCTCTTTGCACATCTGTGTTTATGTGTGCGTGGGTGTGTGCGGGTGTGGGTGTGTATGTATGGGTGTGGGTGTGTACGATCATGTGTGTGTGTGTGCGTCTTTGGACACTCCTAGTCACATTTTGGTGGATAAACGTTGAAAATTTGCATGAGTACCCTACTAAGCATCATATTCAAAGCCTTTTTTTTCCCCCAAAAAAGTGCTTTTAAGGGGCTCTATGGTCATTTTAGACAAACAATGCCTGAATAAATCTTGTGCTGTTTTTTCTTTCTGTCTGAGTATATTCAGATAATTTTTTTAGATAATTCTGATGAACCTGTAGATACGGTGATTCATTTATGCGAGGTACGGATATATTTAATCTATCATTGGTAAGTTGACATGGTAGAGACTGAAACACTCCCTAGAAATTATGTAAACAAATATATCGGTGTCAATAAAATTTATGATCCTTATTTGATAGAGTTTTTATTATTTGACGCGTTTTGTTCAGAATAATTTTTGTCTTTGTTTTAAATTTGTTTCTTATGTTAACGGTTCAGAAAGGAAAATTCGGCTGAACGTTTGGAAGACATTTAATAAGGGACTCGTCTCTACAGCACCGTTTCCTTTCCTAGCTTTTAAACGTTCAAGAAGAGAGAGAAAGAAGAGTTTTTCGAGTCAAGGCAAACATCCAACCAGGTGGACCGACCCAAAACGCGAAAGGCTCTTTCTTCACAAGATATTATCTAGTATCCTTTCCAGGGCGACTTTCAAGGGATTATATTCAAAGCTTCAAGTAAGGATCTTGACATATCGTTAAAAAAAACAGTAAGTGTCTTTCTATGCTTTTTGAAGACACCTGGTTTTGGGTAGCAACTGTTGCTATGCAGCTATAATCACTCACGCTTGACATGAAATCTTGAAACAACATTCATTAGAAATACCTTTTATTTTCTAATTATAAATGTCCCCTTCGTTTATTATTCAACTTGCTTTTATCTATTTACCTTTTCATTATTTTTGACTATGAGTCCCGGGAAAATAATTATATTCAAAGATGACACATTTTTATTAAATTGTTTACATGATTTTATAAATCAAAAACATCCTAACAGTTTAATGGATACATTTTATACTCTCTAAAACAGAAAAAAAAAGCTTTATAAATACTAGAATATCATCAAAGTTTCTCTGTTTATTTATGTTATACATTATTGCTGGAAAATGTGGAAGAAATTCAATTAATCAAAGTTTTTACTAGCTTTGAATAATTTCATAAAAGGTTTTTCCATTAATAAATTAAAAAAATATTATTAGAAATAGCTTTAAAGAACAATACTTTCACACACCATATTGTAATAAGTATATCTTTAAATTGTAAAAAAAAAACAACTTTCAAACAAACTTCATAAGTTGAAGTATGTTATGAAAAAATATTGCAATTTAATTTTATATATATTAAAAGAATGAAAAAGAATTGTGGATTATCAGTATCTTTTTCATTTTTATTTATTTATCTTTGCATGTATAAGAATATACCTAAATTGAAAAATTATCTAATAATACTGTGTATGAAAATATAAATGTTGGTACTGCCTGTGATTTTTACCATCTTCTTCAACAACTCTTGTAATCAAAATATTTTATAAGTATTTATTTATTTGTTAGTGTTTATTTGGTGAAATAAGATATATTAGTCTATTCTATGATGTTTTTCGTCCATTTCATCAATTTAAAACTCTTTTTGATATGAAAAACAAACTTATCCAGTCAACTGTAGGTTTTATTTCAGTTCATGAATATGAGACTTACTGTGGTACCTCTCAAAAGGAAGGACTCTTGAAACGGAATTTCACTTAACAGAAGGCCACAATTGAAAAAAAGAAAGAAAATGTCTTGGATTAGAGAAAAAACTCAGAAATTTCATAAGATAATCCAGAATCCTCTAGATTTAATCCATAACTATCTGGATTTATGTTTAGTATCTAGGCGCTCATTTTCATACGGACGTAGATTGACGGACATTTTCCTTGGTGGATTGAGATTTACATAATTTATTTCATGTTTATTTATATTTATATCAACTTGAAAGTAATCAGTACATTATGCATTACTTATAAGGTTATTTTTAGGGTTTTGAGATAGCAATATATCTTATTTAGAACGAATTATGGAAATCCCATAGGTTTAATTATTTACTTAACGAATTTTCATTTAACGAGTCGTTCTGTGGAATGGATTGTCTTCACTAAGAGAAATTACAATATGGATTATCAACTCAACTTTATATATTGCCAAATAAATATTGACGTGAAAATCCTGTTCCTCAGTCCCAAATTGCTTCTTATTATTGATCTCTTCAAGTGAAGAATAAAGTTTACTTGAAGTTCGTTAGATATGCCAAATTCTCGAAGATGAAGTTTGGTAATTGATCCAGTAAAAAAAACAAACCCTAAACATAGAGACAATTCTAAAGTCCTAAAGGTCAAATTTCCACGTAATAGTCTACTTCTATTTATTTTTTATTCGAATCTACTAGAATTATGAATTGTTTGTTAGTTTTTCATCTTATTTATGTTGCTTTTTATCGTAACTCAATTACTCCACTCCAAGACGGCCATATTCCACGATCATTAAGCAGTGTGGATGGGAAATGAAGAATAATCCCCCGATGAGAATCGAACTCTCATCCCTTATTCTGTTCTTTTTGTCATCATCATTACTAATAGAAACAAAGTCGTGACTTTAATGTACAATCGACAATTTTCTTTGGGAAAAAAAGAAATAAACTGGACCATTGAAGAACTACTAAACAAATCTCAATTGAACCTTTTTTTTTTCTTTTTTTGATTGCTATAATTTTTACTCTCTTGCATGAATTTGTTGAAATAAACTGTTTTTTCTGTTCTAATCTTCAAACTATCTTCACCATTCGAATTATATGCGATTTATCTACACTTGGGGGGTCTATTGCCGCACCCCCACTCCGTTAAGTATCCACATTTCAGCAATTTTTAAATTTTGTACCCCCAAAAGACTTTTCAGTTTGACCCCCTTTTTTTTTTTCTCTCAGAAAACAAATTGATCCAGTCTATACTGTTCGTTTTCACTTCCCAGATGTTTACCTTATCCTAATAAATCTTTCTCGCGCGGCTTTCATATTTTTTGCTCAGATCCTAAACTGTTCCAACCCCCTGCTTATTAAATTGTGACAGATTTACCCCCCCACCTCCGATCTCTCCCCAGCAATTTAGCATTTAAGTTCATGTTTTACAAATTGGTTTTAACATGTTATGTTCCTGGGGCATGTGTATGCATGTTTAATGGTTATTAACTGAAAACCAGTTTTATGCACACTGATAAAGAATGATATAATATTGAGTGCGTGTTTTCCAAATAGAGTTTCAGTGATTATTTTGACACTTTTATGGCTGATAAACACTTGATAAGGACTTCCAGTTCAACCCTCTTGGTTATGTGTATTTTTAGTTCTCTAAGTTAGGATTATTTCCTTTGTTTTACAAGAACAGTAATTAATCACCACTACCCACAACATTGGTTTAGGTACTGTTGTTGGGTTTAGGTTATTCTTGGGTTCTGACAATTATGTATACGTATTTATCTATGTACTTTGACTAAGCCTAACTCTGACCATTCTGATTGGAAACTTCAAATTCTGCACACGCACACACTCTCTTCAGTGAGTAGAGGAATTGTTTTGTTGGTGTTTTGGTGTCTATTGTTTGTTTTGTTTTTGTTGGTGGGTTTTCACACACACCCCACTCTAGTTTTGAGTGGAGTGTTCGATTTGCAATATAAGTTCATGCTATATTAGTGTGATAGAAAATGGGCATGTATGGGTGGTGGTGATTCATGATTTCTCTCCAAATGTTAGTTTTGCCAACTGTCAAAAGTTTTCAAATTTGACTGGCTATATCAGTAATCACGTGTACAGACCACACCAATGGAGCTAGAGGGCTGAAATTTTCAACATTCTCACCTTATCGTGGCTAGAATAATTTTTTAACTGTATTTTGGCGGGGGATCCCCCTCCCCTTAATAGGTTTTTAGTAGGGGTTTCACTTTACAATGTAAGTTTATGCCAGATTGATCCTTTAGCTTATGTCCAGCAGCAGTTATGCTTGTTTTGGAAAATCTAGACTTCTTTATGATCATTGCCCAATAAAAGCTGAGATGAGTAACTCATAAGTAGATAGTTCCAACACTGTATACTAATAAAAGAAACTGGTCATGTGTCAGTTTCTATTGAGTGACTAACCAGATCTGTACATTTTTGTACATTCAGGCTCAGTGCTGCCCACTAAAAAAAAGTTTTTTCATGTTAAATCAACTTCAAAAACTGCCAAAACATGTTGAAGACCCTGTTGGCTTTTTAATGGCCATTTTAAAAGATAGATTTGCCTAAAATGGCTAAAAAAATTGAATAAAATTGCTAAAAATATCACATATGTTGCATTGTCGATTGCCAGAACAAGAAACCTGCTGAATTTAGCGTGAAAAGCGATAAGTTGGATATACTCTGTTAATAAAATGCACGAGTTCTTAGTAAATCAATCCTAATTATTTAAAAATATTTTCATTGTAAAATAGAAAATATCATAATTAACTAAGTGCCAAAGAATCCTAATAGAGCATCCTAATTGATGCAGACCAAATTCTATTATTTCTCCAATTCAACTCGATGTGCTTATACACCTTTAGTTCAATACCACACAGTTTTACATCCCTCAAATCAAGGGTCAGCAAACTATGGCCTGTGGGCTAAACTCTACCTGCAACATCATTTCATTTGGCCTGGTGACTTTTAATATCTAATGTTGCATACCTTGATTCTTTATTTTTTATCTCATCTCTACTTGGTCATTGGAAAATAAAATTCAGAATAAAAAAAAATACAACAAAAGTCTCACTTTTGCCTTGACAAATCAATGTTCAACAGCCAAAATTTTTGTAACATTCCCACTAGTCTATTCATATACACAATTTTGACCACACAAACGAATTTCATAATTCTCATTGATTGATAGTATATAGATGTTTATATAAGTATATTTTTGTATAATGGAAAATATCAAAGTAATTAGAAAAAAACTGGTTTCCAAAGCCTTGTATGATCATTGTTTCATTTTTATCCAACTTTATCCGCAATACATTAAAACATTTTTAATCCTGCCCACTTCCAGAAAGATTTGCCAACCCCTGCTACAAATCACAGAATGATTATTCTTGTAACTTTTGATAAGTGTGCACAAACAAAACCAAATGTTGTTCGGACCATTTGACTAATTCTTTGTATTGTATTTTGTTGTTACCCTATTTTGATCAATCCATTCGCCACCCTTCCGTTTGGACAAACATGTTATTGAATGATTTTGTGAGAGAAACTTTTCAAATCATAGAAATAAAAGATTCAATATCTGGTTTTACTTTTGTCCTGTTTCAATGTCCAAAAATCTCATCTCATCTCATCACCTTTCTTGTTCCGATTGGCTCACATCACGTGGTAGCACTACTAGTTCTGGCTGGTATCGCTTAATAATTGTTTGGCTTCTGCCTGCCCTAGGCACTCATTGTTGATCCTTCACATAGAACTGTTTAAATAAATTCATGCACCACTCATTTGAATGTATCAGTTGATAGACCTTTGGTTCTTGAAGATAATTTTGAGACCAAAAACTATAATGAAACTCATAAGAAATGGTGAGGAATTGTGTACAAAAATAGTTCTATCCTCTCTGCGGGAAGACCAACTTGTGTTACACAAGCACAATATCTCTTAAATGTAAAAATCCAGTATGTTTTAAAAATTGCTCAGATAAAAAAACTTTTGACTTTGCTGTTGAAATCCTAGCTTAGTTGACTACAGGGCCTGGGTAGTGTGTGTTTTCAATAGAGAGAAAACTCCATACACTCATAATGATCTGTGTGAGTCTGTCTTACCAACTTTTTTTTCTCCATGTTAGATGCCTGTGTATGTTTCTGCCTAATTTGTATACTTGCCTCTTTGTTCATTTTTAGAGCTGTTGTTGTTTCTTTTGCTCTTGATAGAAAATGAGATGAAAGATGTGCATAGGACAATATTCAGTGTGGTTGAAAATATTTTGTGGAAGGAAAAATAGTTTCTATGTAAAGCTTATCTAAGCCGCTTTAATGTTCTTGCATTTAGAAGAAAAAAAAAGAAGTTTTATGCCAGAGTATCTGCTGTATTTCATCTTGAGTGTTGACTTACTTTTTAAGCCTTCATTTTCCCCACTGCATCTGCTGATGTTAATCAAGTGTAGACAAGTAAGGAGTGGCTGGTTGGAAAGCAGGTCTTGCTTACCTACCGCATTCAGTGAAAGGCTCTCTTATCATGCTATGATGCACTTTCTGCTCATCTTACATCCACGTCTATTTCATAGATTTGTCCACTCATGCTAAAAGGAACATTTTTAGGCTACCCTTTCACTCTTTATTAAATTGTGCTAATTATTTATTTTTCAGATAAATCTTTAGCAAAAATTTCGGACTCAAACTAAAAACTTTCTCTTTAGAAATATATATCAGAAACAAAGATGATGGGTTTCATTATTTAGAGTTGTTCACTTGGGTATTATTGGTTGAAGTTCTGAACTTTCCTATGCCAAAATATCCTTTATCTGTTCCTTGTATTAGAGAGAAATATCAGTAAACAAATCCCTGAAAAGTAGAAAAAATTTTTTTTTTTTTTTCATTTCCACATCCTGTAACCCAGTGCAGTTTTGTAGAGGGGGGGGGGGTCCATAGATTAGTTTCAATGTAGGTGTGTCAAGGGTGAGATAACATGCTGAAACCAATCCCCCATCAGGTTGATTTGGAATCGGTTGTCCTACTAGACAGATTACCGACCCTAGCTAGAGAGCCCTAGCTGCTCTACTGTTTGCCTATAGCTGGGGAGGGGGGTGATTCATACCTCTCCCCTAGGGCATTAGTGTATTGTGAACACAATTGTCAGAATTTGTCACTCTACACTTCCAGAGTAAAATTAACTTTCAAAAAACAGATTTTGACACCCAATACGAATTGAAAAAAAGAATAACTTTTATCCTGATAGTGTGGGACTGTGTGCATGATTTTGTTCCAACATGAATATCCTGTTACAATCAATATCTCACTGAAATATCAAAGTATGTGTATTGGAGATAGGAAAAAATATGTTGCCAATTTTTTTAACAATTTACAGTCCAGAATTTATGCCATCATTTGCAGTAATTTCTCATTTCTCACATAATCGAGATATAAATCCCCCCCCCCCCTGATAAATAAAGGTTACTTAATGGTTTATTTTCTTGTGGTATCAGTTGAGCTGAATAACATACTAAAAGTCTACCACAGTTTGACCACTGGGAAGGTATCATTTCTTTTTCCCCATCTCCTATACATGTACGTAGATATTTCAGTGAGACATAGCTTGTAACATGATCTTCATGCTGTAGTACATAATGTCTCACATTAACAATGGGATATTTGCATTTTAACGCTTGGTTACATGAACCCTTTTAAATGAAAGCCGCTGATGTTGATCAATTCAACTTAACTAACACGTTCTCATTCTTTCTCACCTGAGAAAGATGTCATTTGGCTACAGTATCTATTTCATTTGTGTATTCTCTTACAATTATGCTCAGAGAACTAACTCCTAATTTTTGAAATTATCTATGTATATTATCTATTGATTGCTCAGTGGATACAGCATAGGCCTGGAGATTTTTTGTGATGAGTATTAATAGACTTGTTTAGTGGTTTTTGTCAAGTATAAAGTGACTAGACTACGTGATAGACTCTCTCATGATCTGTTAATATCAAGTGAGGAATTACTAATTAGACAAGGTCTCATTTCTGTTGAAACGGGATGAAATTTTGATTAAATATCATTTTAATAACAATGATGTTTGTGTAAGCAATAGAAAGAAATGAGGATAAGTGTTTGATGAACTTGAGCTACACTTGACAAATAAATGAAAAAAAAAAAAAAATGGAAGTTATATCCCTTGTTCCGTCTTGCCGATTTGGTGTTTTTTGTCTAAATTTAGATGTCTTAGCTTTTTGATGATATTTTTCCAATAAGATAAGTGATATTTTTCTAATGATAGTAATAAATAGTATTTTTAATAAATTAAAGAATATCTTAATAGAATAAATATTAAAGTCATGTTTGATTTATAGTGTTATATATTTTCTAGATTTTAGATAGAAATCTGGAGTATGTAGATGTTTCAAGATGATTTTGATTCGAGAATTATCTTTGCTTGATCTTCACTCAAGGAATAAATTGACACATCTATGGTCTGACTTTGAGACCTGTGTTTTTTTTTGCAGGGGTGGGGGGTATTTTTTTGTTTGTTTGTTTTTTTTTCTCACTCTTGAATGTAAACTGGCAGGAATTAGTTCTCAGCATTTGTAGTAGACCTGTGATTATGGAAATTATTCCTTTGTAGAATTAAGTGCTGAGGAGGATTTTTGTTGTTGAATTGCTTTGTTAATGCATTAATAGTCATCTCTTGAGAAACATGCCCCATGGTCTTTGGTGATTATCAGATAACATCAACATTTGCTCAAACTCTAAGCATGGTAATTAACGTTGGCTTAATTGAAGACCATTTAAGAAAGTATTTAGTATATGTGTTGAAGGGATATCATTTAAAAAAAATTATCTATTCATATATTTTTGTAATAAATGATTCCCTGCAAATATAATAAAAAATTTCTTTCTGTGTGTTAGTCATTATGAAGAAATGTTATGTCTTAAACGTTTATTAATTACCCTTAATGTAAATAAGAATCTCATTATGTCTAGAAGTTGGATTTGAAGATTCAACCTAGTTTAGAATTCTTTTCAGATTCAAAGAAAAATTGATAATTCAAAAAGTGAAAAACAGCTACATAAAAAAGATTGAGGCAAAATGGGTTAAAAAGAAATGTCTATATTTTTTTCTTGCTGCAGAATATGGAGACCTTAACGATCGCTGCATCCCAAGAGAATGGTCGAAGTATGCTGGCCAATTTTGATGTGGAGAAGAAGATTGGAAAAGGCCAATTCTCAGAAGTTTATAGAGCCAGGTCAAAACCAGCAGGCAATGTGGTGGCACTGAAAAAAGTCCAGGTAAATACATACAATGACTCAATGAGGTTTGTCACACCATAAAATAAAGATGTCAGACATTAACTGTTGAGTCCTCAACAAATTAAGAGATAATGCCTCTAATTTTGAATAGAATAAGTCGGAAGATTTGTAATTGTTTTACCGAAATAGCAGTTCATATCACAAACCATTCATTAATTAAAAGTCTGAGCAGATCTGGCATCTTATGCTAAAGGGCTAAAAATTTATTCATTATTATTTCTAGAAAGAATAGTACTTTTATTCTTTCCTGAATTTGGTCAGATGGAGTATATCACTCAGTTATGTATGATATGATTGGACTATTTTCCTTGAAAGTGAATGGGTTATTAAATGCAAGGGAAGCAACTTGGAACTTGACACCAGAACACAATACCATTGTATATACAAAAAACAGGTGTGATGTGTCTAGTCCAATTGAGCATGCACTCTGGGAAGTGATTTTACATTCTAGACCCAGGAACATCCAATAAAGACTGGAGGGTACATGGCCTAAACATGATGAATGTGTAGATGGGGAAAAATATTCTGACCATATCATGCACAATCATTCTTTTGTTATTTGAAAATTCCTTTCCTAAATTTTTTTATTTATTTATTTTTTTTTTTTTTTTATCTGGGATTCAATTTGCAATATAAATTCATCCTCAATTGACCGTTTTTTTATTTATTTTTTTTTTTTTAAATTCAGACTTTTCTGGAGATCACTACCCAACAGAAAGCGAGAGGATTAATTTGTTCATTGATTGATCCTTTTCCAATTTCCATACTGCCAAAAGATGCTGTTTACATGACAGTTTCTATTGAGTGACTAACTTGGCCTGTTTTATAAAACTTTTAATAATGGAGAATTTAGACCTTTGGAGTGCTTTCAGTGTTTAGCGAGGAGATTGTATAGTAGTGGAGGACAAAGGATTTTGTCTCCACGTGTTTTGCACGTTGATGTTGCTGGAAATGTTAAAGGAGGAATTCGGATGATAGTCACCTTGACGGAATGGAGAATATGTGCGCCAATTATAAGTGCCAACATAGAGATTAAACAGAGTACAAATAAGTGTAGTGAAGACACATACAAGTATTCAGACCTAGAAGAAAAACCTACATTTAATAAAGAGACATTTATAACAATACAAGACTGAAAGAAAATTCATGTAAAGAAACATTAATACGATTGATCATGAAGAGGCCTGTTCAGTTTTGGAAATTGGATCTGTGATAGAAGGGTCTGTGTAAACTTGTAGCCAAGTACACAAAAAACATAAAAGATAGCTTCTAAGTGAAAGGTAGAAGCTCTGTGCCAAGTAGTAGTTGTACTAATATGAAGTGGAGGTGAATGAAATGCTTTGAATCCATAAGGAGAAGGCATGACGTTTAGCCCATGAGTGTTTTATGCGGTAAGGAGAATTAGAAGACAGGTAGCTGTGACTGTTGTGTAGTAAAAGCATTGCCATTTCATTCATGAGAGATGAAGAGGGAAAAGCGTTCTGAGCTAGAGAAGTGGGGACGATTGAGTGGCTGAGCATTTGAGAGATACCTAAACATCTGTGAAATAAAGTGGGCAAGGTTCAGAATAGTGATTGGCCGGAAGCCCAGCAAAATGAAACTAATCCAAGTCGATGAAGGAAGTGACATTTTGTTTATTCAGCAACATTTAAGGTTCTGTAGCTAAAGCTAATATCTAATTATTCTCGTATTTAATTTTAACAATAAATAAAGTGGCCACCATAGTGCTCCCCACCCCAGCAGGGCTGCAAAGGGGAGTTAAAATTGGATAAAGTAAGAAATAGACGGGCGAATGAAAGTTGATTGGAATCTAGGAAGGTTTCAACAATGCGATGAAAAAAATGGACAAAAATTTGAATACAAACAGTAACAATGTATAAATTAGCAAAGGTTTGGCTGTGTAAGCCAAGTTGCAAAACAAAATGTTATGAAGTAATACAAAATGTCTGTTTTTCAAATAGATGCTGTGTGGAAAAGTCTTTTTCTTTTATTTATGTTTTTAAATTGTTTGAAAAAGTTAGTATATCTGTATAAAAAGCTTGTGTAAGCAATTTTTTGTCAAGGCTTTGAAAGCTATTACCAGTGTTCAAAAGAATAATTCAGTATGTAACTCTCACTTCATGATTGTAGTTGGTAGTAGTGTTCATATCTCCATGATTGTGTGAATAAGGACTACTATGAACATAGTATTAGTTAACTGTCATCGCATGTGTGTGTACTGGTGAGAGTTGATAGTCAGCATCTGTAGGAAAGCACATGGCTGTGGTTGGTCAAAGCATCTGCTGAATTCAAAGAAATGTGACGTTGTGGTACTATTGTGTAATTTTGATGAAAATCTGTTTGATTCTTTTGTACTGGAACAAGATGTGACTTTTTGTGGATTTGTGTGTGGAAACAGGTTATGTTTTTCATGCAATTCTATAGAGTGATCCAGGGCAAATGATTGTGTGAACACGTGTGTTCAGGGTTTTTATAGGGAGTGAACGGGCGAAGTGAGGTTTTGTAAATTTAGCTAGATTCAGGGTTTCGTTGCTAAATTTTCATATTCGATTTTAACTAAAAATAAAGGAGCCAATACACAGCAGTACTTGTTTGATAATTCATCTTAATGTAAGATATATATATGTGTGTGTGTGTGTGTGTGTGTTACTAGAGATTATATATAATTTCTCTGTACATATATTTCTGCGACTAAATATATTTCTGAGTGGAATTAGTGGTAAGCATTGATACCATTTAAGTTTTACTGATTTGAAAATGTTATCCTCATAGAATCCAATTATCTGTTTTCTTTTCAGATTTTTGAGATGGTTGATGCAAAAGCAAGACAAGATTGTATTAAGGAAATTGATTTACTGAAGGTGAGTGAAAATATTACTTGAAATTTCATACATCATTTGTTTTTTTAACAGTCTTTCTGTTTAATCTAGATAGCAATTCTTTACTGATGCAAAGTTTTGTAAATGAAGACTTTTCGAAAGCACTATGAAATTCTAATATTTGTTTGTCATTTACTGGTTTGACTTATGTATCTGTTCAGTTCAATAGTGAAATTGATTTTTATTTTTTTTATTTTTCATTCTTTTATATATATCAAATATATTTACTAGTGTAAAGCTATAGCTTGTTTGAGTAACTTAAAGCATGAATGTTAAATCTCCATCTTCAAAAAGGATTCCATCGTGAACTAATAAAAAAAATTTGGCTGTGCAAAAATTACTTAATTAATGGGGAAGAACTTGAACTTTTTGGATATTTTTGACCATTTTAGCCTTTTTTTTTTTTCTTTGTTTCTTTTGGATATTCTATGATTTATTAGGTTTTTGGCATCTATTAATCAATAATTGGGAAGTTTACTTGTCTATCTTCTGTAGACAGCCAAATGGTTTGACACAGACTTATGAAATTTGGTATTCATTCTCAATTGACTCGGGGAAAGACTTTAGCAGAAAAAATTATAAGATCGATTTTTTTTATATATATATAGCTAAATATATATTCAGAATTTGCCTAACATTACTCTTACGGAAACCAGCCTTGCCACCTCACCATCAGTAAGGAACTGTTTTATTGTCATAACCAGCTGTGATGCAAATCTTGACTCCTTACCCTGCGTAGATGAGTACTTCAACTAGTTAATTACATTCTATGAATTATCTTGTTAACTACAACTTCCTTGTCATATTTTCTGAACAGTCATGACATACAATCATCCTACTTTTTCTCCCTCCTTTTTATTTTATTTATTTATTTAAGATTTGAAAATATGATTAATTTATTGATAAAAAAGTTATTCATGCATTACCTGAATTTTAAAACGTTTCAGAAGTTAGCCCGGAAATAATTGAATCGGATCCTATGATACAAATAAGTACATTTGTCAAAATTAACTGAGGCTTATCACTTATCCCTAGTTTCAAGTTTCTCTCGTATTGAAATGATTTTACTTTTTGATATGTTTGATTATATGTTTATGACAATTGTTTAAACCAAAGAAGCTAGTTATCAATGTCTTGGTGAATTTTTTTTTCAAAATCTTTTTTCCTTCTAGCAACTTGATCATCCAAATGTTATTAAGTATTTGGCATCATTCATTGAAGAAAATGAATTGAACATTGTATTGGAGCTCGCTGATGCAGGTGACTTATCTCGAATGATCAAGGTAAGTTGAGTGTACACCAAACCAGAAATAAGTTCTCTGGTTCCAAACGGAGGCATAGCCAAGAGAAAGGGTACGGGAGGTGATTTTTTAATCAACTTTTTTGTGTCCCCAATAGAAGGGAAGCCCTGAAAAGCTTTATTAATAGTAGTTCAACTATTGCATTTCTGCTAATTCAATATAATAACAAATCTCTCTAAATGTTGGAGGGGGCCCTTCAAGGGACCAAGCCCCTAATAGGGCCCTCAAAACTCTGGCTATATGATTGCCTTTAATGATTTTTTGTTTTAAATTGAAGCTGTCTAATCTTTTTATCGCCAAGGAGCTCATTTATTTAAAAGATATTTTTTATGGACCCCAACCTTTTGAAAGGTCTGCCCAAGGACCCCCTGTAATACTTTTGTAGACATTCTACTTTGTCGATATGTCTGTCCCCATATTGTTTCTTGGCTGTTTTAAGAAAAATCTTCTACTCTGATCATGTGATCTATTAATTATGGCATTTAAACTTTGTTTTAAAATCAATTTTCTCTTCTGTTTCGAGTCAGATTTGTTTGAAAATTGGTAAAAAGGTGTCCCTTGAGGAGATGCTTCTTATTTATGAATATCTTCCACTCAAGGTCATGTAATCTTTAAACTTTACATCCGGTTTTTGTTTTTTAAGATGACACAATCATTTCTCAAGCTTCAAAAATAAATCCTATACCTTCAAAAATTTATTTATGATTTTTAAATTAGGAAATAACATTGATGTGAGTGTGTGTGTGTATGTATGTGTACTGGAAGGGATACTGGATTGTCAGTAGCCACACTGCAGAGTTGTAATACAACGAAACTACTTTCTGTGAATGACACAATTATTGATATTTTATATTTATATAAACAGAATGTTTGTGCATGTCATCAAGAAATTGATGTATGATCCAACAAAATGATTATAAATTGCGTCATATTATATTGAAACTCGTATTTGAAACAATCTACAGTTATTACAGGGTAAATGTACCATTTGGCTTGGACAACATGAACAGAATAATCAATTTTCTTAGATTGTTTATTCTATTTATGTTGTTAAGGCCAAATGATACATTCACCGAAGATCATTTCTAATAAGAGTTTCTATATGATATAAAGCAATTCATAATTATATATGCAAATTAGTACATTTATTTGAAATGTTGTCTGTTTTGTCTGATTCTTGTTATAATATGAAAATTATGATAGCTTGGTCCATGTGAAATAGATTTACAGAACTATAAATAAATAAAATTGTTGTATTGAAATGAAATAGGCTTTATGACAATGGAGAATATGTCACAGTAAAGCTGATCATTTGAAACTAAAATAAGAGGAAAAAAAAGAATTTGTAATGAAATAAATTTCTTTCAATGACTTTTTATTTCATACTACATGATATCAGGTGTGATTTTTCTTGCATAACATTTTGTCTGAAGACTTTATGTCCGCTCACATTTTAAGACAAATTGAGTTGAGACTAGACTTTAAAAACCTATAAATTAGAACTCTTGTGAATTATTAAGAATAAGTAACTTGAATGTTCTTTGTAGTCATTTTTTGTGTTTTGAAAGTCTAACACTTGATATTATTTATTCATTTTCTTCTTTTTTTTTTATTTTTTGGGATTTTTTTCTTTTGTTCCAAATCATTTTTTTAAAATCGTGTTTCAGCTGATGTACTTCACTGTCATTCTCGGGTATATATTGCACCTGGAAACCTTTTGGGAGTTTTAAATCAAACGCTACATTTTCTGCAGAGAAATGTTCTAACTCTTGACTGTTTTGTCTTCATGTTCCTAACTGCTCTTCTATCAATCCGGTATACGCTTGCACTGCTTTGAACATGGATTGAACTCTTGATTCCTGGGAATGAGATTAATTTAGCAATCACACCCAGCATCTCTGTCGATTAAGCAAAATCATTGGATGTGATATAAACCTAACAAAGACCATGAAAAGAAAAGAAAATATTTGAAGAAATGAGAATGCTACTCCAAATAATTCAAGCAATAAAAACCGACCAAACATTTGAGATAGAACTACCTATTAGAGACTATCTGCCAAAACTGTCAAAATAGGTTTCTCTTAAGTTTTTTGATGGTCGGGGTGGGTGGCTGGCTGGCTATGAATGTAACGTTTATACAGGCAGCACCAGTTAAGCTAAAGAGCTGAGAATTCTAACATTTAATCCTTATGTCGGCAAATGTTTTTTTTTTTTTTTTTTTTTTTTTTTTTGAATTCAGACCTTTTAGTGATCGTTGCCCAACAAAAGGAGAGTGAAGTAATTTGTGCATTGATCACCTCCAACGCGGTATTCTGCCAAAAGATATCGGTCATGTGATAGTTTCTACTGAGTGACTAACCTGTCTTTGAGTCTTTTCTCTCCTGCTTGAACTAAAACTACTAATGCTAGCAATGACTCTGGTTAAAGTATCCATAGCAGCAACCAGAACCAGCTGAACTATTTCTTCATCTATTTCTATATTTATAGAGAAAAATCTGGAAACACTTCAAAAAGGAATCAGAAGAATTTACTGTTTTCTTCTGCGGATCAGAATGATATGACATAATGAGAAACTGTCATGAAAACAGTCAAAATATGTTCCTTCAGTTTTCAACTTTGGCTCGCTATGTATGCATGTATCCTGCATTCACACAAAACCAAAGGAGCTAGAGGGCTGAGATTTTTAATATTTACTGTCTAATGTCTTTACAAAATAGTTTGCTTTTTTTTGTCTTGTTTTTTTTTTTATTTTCTCCTAAATAGGGTTTTTGGGGGTTCAATTTGTAGTGTAAGTGTATGCTAAATTGACCCCCCCCCCCTGTTTTCATACTTTTCAGTGATCACTGCCCAACAAAAGACGAGATAAGTATCTTATTTATTGATGACCTCTTTTTGGATATTTTCAATTGATCACCCCTAACACAGCATACTGCCAGAAGACATTGATCACATGATGGTTTCTATTGAGTAACTAATCCGACTTCTTTTTCTCTTTTTGCAGCACTTTAAACAACGCAGTCGACTGATTCCCGAGAAAACCATTTGGAAATACTTCATTCAAATTTGCAGCGCCTTGGAACACATGCATTCCCGTAGAATCATGCACAGAGGTAGGCGAACTGTTCGATTGAGCGTAGCGATCTGGTGGGTGAAGCACGCTTTTACACCTGGATGGTTCAGGCTGGTGGTTGCAGTTGAAGGCTACTTCGATGCCAATACCTCAGGGTGTCCGTAAAGTTATTACGTATTTCACTGCTATGAATTATAAGCCAACCAAGTGAGGCAAAACCAGGGTTAAATGGTACAAAACAACATCTGGATCCAATTCATCATCTTTTCTCCTATTTGGCAATGTGTTGTTCAGAGTGTGTAATAAAGTTTAACTCCATAGAGGATAGAGACTTTGAAGAGCCAAATATTCGCTATTGCTTACTGTATGAATCTCAAAAGATTGGGTTAGTGCTGTTATGCAGGCAATTAGAAATATTTGTTGATTGTATCTTGATTGAAGGCTTGTAAATGCCAGCTGTGATTTAAAAGGTTTTCAAAAAAACGATGATTGTGATCTCTCCCATAAGCCTTGTCCTGAAAGACGAACAAGTTTGAAATTAATTACTTTCTAAACAACCTAATATTTTAGTATAGATTGTGAGGTAACACCCTTCCAATATACAAGCAAAGTAAGGGAATACTGTTCCTGTGCTTGCTCCAGTACTACACCAGTGTTATTTATTAGTGAAGAACTCTAACTAGTTTATTTCTTTGTTGCTAGAAAGTAAATTATTGACTTGCAAATCCAAATTTCTTTGTATTGTAAGTCTGAATTGATTGAATTCTGATGGTTCCACTTGATCTTTTAATTCCTAATTGTGATAAAAAAACTTTCTGACTCTAGGTTTTGTATCCTGAATTTGAATTAGTATTTGCAAGGATCATGAATTTACAAAGTCTATGACTGTAAGATCAAAGGGGAATATATCAATGCTTTATATATAGAGATATAAAAAGAAGAGTTGTTTATGTGTAGTCTATTATTTACTGGCTTCTTTTTATTGACTCTTCTTGCAGGGATGTTTTGTGGTAAATAAACTTGATTATGCTATCACTCAATTTCCTTAGGATTTAAAGGTCCTGTTTCCCAAGACAGTTATGTAAACTCTTTAGATTATGTCTCTTTGAAAAAAAAAGTATTTCTTTCAGGATAGATTCTTTGTATTTTATTTCCATCCATTCACATGAATTATCTCCCCTTTGCCATCTATCTTTGATTTCATAAACTTTTACAGAATTAATAAAAACTGTATTTTAAATTTCTTGTTCACTTAAAAACTGCAGATGAAACTGGGATCAATTTTTAAAAATTATTTTAGCCTGACTAAAATCATTTTACATTGATCAACTGAATGATGACACTGAACTCCAGAAGATCTCCCATCTGTGATGGAAGACCAAATAAGATGAAGGGAATGTGTCTGGTATATCCGAGAAGACTTCTTGACCTGATGATCATCACCTACGATCAAACCTTGAAAAAGGTTTATTTGCATCTGAAAGCAGACAAATAATTATGTCATTCAGACAAATTTGTTAAAATCAAATCCAAGTTGATGTTTGAAATTATGTCCTGTAAACTGATTCCCTGGTAGAGGCTGAATTTATAAATGAAATCGGACAGATTTTAGTTGTTTTGAAAATTAATATATATTCTCGTACAAAACTTTTTTTTCATTTTGTGAAAAGTATAGATGAATAAACATTATTGTATAGTTCTTATGAAAATAACATTAAAAATTGATTATTCTTTTCTTTTGCAGATATCAAACCTGCCAATGTTTTCATAACTGCACAAGGAAAAGTAAAATTGGGTGATCTCGGCCTGGGAAGATTTTTCAGTTCTAAAACAACTGCTGCTCATTCTTTAGGTACAATTACTGTTATTTATTTCTGCCATTATAAGAAATATGCCTCAAGGACATAAAATGATTTTACTCAAGAAGTTAAACGAAAATACCTTATTTTCTTAAATATTGGAAAAATTAATTTAATTTACTAATGTCATAATTTACTTTATCTTGTATACCCTTTGGCCTTCCTTAAGCAGACAAGAATATTACTATCAACGTGAATTTTTTATTTTTTATTTTCGACCAGGAGAAAAATCAAAAAGCTGTGTCTGATTATAATTTGTTTGTCTATGTTTTTGGTCATTTTGGATAATCTGTGTGTTAACTTTTTAGTATACATTTAATGTTTGTACATTGTTTTTTTTTTTTGTTTTTTTTTTTCCATCATAAATATCAATGATTAACTTCATATTTGTATTTGACTCAGTTTCCAGATTGTCCTTTTTTTTCCTGATATATAAGTATTCGTATGTTTATATTAAAGTATCTATACATGCTGCCAAGAGAGAGTGGGGGGGGAGAGATAGTGGAAAAATGTAAGTGTATGTGCAGTGTCCAAACCTCAAATATTTCATTATTAGATGTAACACACAAGTGATACATCCAAAAACGTGTCAGGTGCTTCACAACAAAATCAAAAAGAATTCAGATATCAATCCAGAAAGACAATAAATGGAGTTATATTGTTTAAAATGCATGACATAATTGTTTGCTAGTTCTTTTTTGTCTCTTCTACTGTTTAACTATGATAATATTCATCTCCATTTTTTGGCTGACATGTTACAATGAATTTTTGTCTCTAAATTGTTCCCATGATTGAAGACTGTCTAAACTGCATTCATTCAGACTTACAGATAAAAAAGGTTTACCGTGAATGGATAAACACTGAATTTCTTTCAGTTCAAGTTATGAGACATTTAGTATATTATAACCTAAGCTTTTCCTGCTTGTGATAAGAGATTTTAGTGAGAAAATTATGCAAACCATCTTATAAAACTAATAACGTAAGAATCCTACAAGGTATAAAAGACCACATGAATGTAATATAACAAACTCTACTGCAATTTCATGTATATATCTGCATCAAATTCAGTTGTTCATTCTATAAAACATTTCAGCTACTTATTTATTATTTATTTGCCTAATTTATGATGACAAGGTTGGCTGCTGCAGGGTCAAACTTCACTCCTACTTTATTACAACTAAAGATGATTACTGCAATTTTTCTATTGTATGCCTGATAAATGAAAAAAAACTATCAGAATCTTTTTTTAATATAAATATATTTATTAGAATGAAATAAGCTCTTGTGTATTTCTTGCATAAATTTTAGTAAATATATAAAACTTGTCAATTTAGTTCAGTTGACAACTGTCAATCATTTGGTTATGGTTTCAAATCATGGTAGGGGAATACTAATATTTACTCCCCTAAATTTGGTGAGGATTGTTCTTATTACAGTAGAAAAATTGTCAACTCAAGGTTTAGACTAGAGTTTGACAATTTCAATAATTTCTCTTATCATTTGCTTCCTAGTTATCTGTCTATATCAAAATAGAGGAATATTAAGATATCCGTATAAATGAATGAACTGAAATAATTCTCAGCTGTTCAAATTGTCTTTTTTTCTTCCTAGTATAAATTTTCAATATGTACTGGTGATAAGTATCAAATAGTTTGTTATGAAATATAATGAATTACGTGATAGTAATATTCCTTGAACTTTATCAATTACGTCACCTTTTCTGTCTCCTTACAGTTGGTACACCTTATTACATGTCTCCAGAAAGAATCCATGAGAATGGTTACAATTTCAAGTCTGACATCTGGTCTCTTGGTTGCTTACTTTATGAGGTAAGTATATTTCATTCTGTCTCTTGTTCGAATTATCAAATCTTTCAAACCCTAATTCAGCGCACATTATTTTTTCTTCTTTTTAATGTCCTTGTAATATCTAGCAAAATGCATACTTTGTTCAGTATCCACTTTTTAAGAGTTTCAATATTATTTCTAATCTTATTCTTTCATTTTCTTTTTTATATAAATGTAACTATTTGTGAGCAGCTAATGCTCCATTGAAGAGGGGTTGCCAATTTTTGATGTTGTGAGTCCGGTGTTGATTTTGAAGAAAAAAAAAAAATTTTTTAGAGTCGAGTGTTGCCCCTTTTTTTTTTTTCTTTTTTTTTTTTTTTTATCTGTGATTGACTTTCAGAATCAAAAAAAATTAAATCCCATCTAAATTGACAATTCTGCTCCACTGGCTTGAAATAAAGAAAAGTGTCAATAGAGGAGACTGGAGTGATTCATTAAAAACTTCTACTTGGAAAATCAACAGAATCTCAAGATTATGCCTAAATATGATACTGGCATGGATCCAGGAGTCAGAACCTCTCCTTTCCCTGCTCGGCCAAAGTAAATTTGAAAATTCTTGTTTTAGATGTTAAAGTAAAAAAAAGCTGTTGCAAAGAAATATCATCCATGCAAGTACTATTAAAAAACATAATTATTGTACATTGAATGGTACCATTTAGAATTCAAATACATGTTATCCGTTTAGAACATTTCTTTAAAGAAGGGGTCCTTGGGTTTGTTTGTTTTTTTGGGGGGGTTTTTTAAATTTCAAAACAACTGTGATAGAGCACTGAGTTTTGTAATTCACTCTGACATGGGAAAAACAATGACTTCAAACTTTTTTTTTGAAGCCTCCAAACCTTGCCAGTTCTTTATTGTAAATAATTTTGCTCAAGTGTGTGAAAGAGTGAGTGAGCAATAGTTCTTTTCAAAAAATTCTTGTGTTGCAATGATTTCTATTCTATTGCAGATGGCAGCTTTACAGTCCCCGTTTTATGGTGACAAAATGAATCTCTATTCCCTTTGCAAGAAGATAGAACAGTGTGATTATCCACCCTTGCCCTCAGATAATTACTCACAGGAGGTAAATACTTACTGTCTATTTCAGTGGATAAGGCGACCTCGAGTAAATGCAAGACCCTAATTTTTGTCTGAATTTCATGGCTTTGGCTCTCTGTTTGATCACAATTTGTACTTGTCCTTGTCTTGCGGGTTGGGGGGATGCTCTTGGATGCTTCGAGTATCGTCTTATCCGCTAAAATAAACAGTATTTACTTTTCATTTTCTCTTCTGTTTACTTACGTATTCTTTGATATTCTCCTGTCATCCAGCCTCTCATTGTTTTTTTTTCAATTAGAAAAAAGTCTTTGTAATAATGCTTATTATAGTTCTTAATGAAATCCATTTACCATCATCTCTAGTCATTCTCAGTCTCTCTTTTTCTATGTTGTAACTCAGTCAAAGAGCATTAAATAAACTGCATGTTGAATGTAAACTAATGTTTAATTATTTGATTATTTATATACACCTTGATCATTGGCATTCTATACCTTTTTGGAAAACTCTGTGTAAACTACAGCATTCTAGAATTTTTCATGGATTTTAGGGAAAATGAAAAACAAACCAAAGCTAAATTTATATAATAAAAGTTAACAGTTATCATTCTTTTGACTAAATTTTTGGTGGTATATCTGTTTAGCATTTCATTAGCTGTGCCCCACACTGACTGCTCTGGCATTGTCTAGATTTAGTGTATCAGAATAAACAATTATTATCCGTTCTTAAATACAGTTATGATTCTTATCTAATTCCAGCTGCGAAATCTCGTCGAGACGTGCATCAACCCAAACCCTGAACAGCGACCAGATATCAATTATGTGTACAATGTTGCCAAACAAATGCATGCTCTCAACACTGAATCTTTGCAACAACAGCAGATGCAACAGCAACAACTTCAACAACAACAATTATTACAACAGCAACAACTTCCTGTGCAACAGCAACAACTTCCTGTACAACAACAATATCCACAACAACAAATGCCTTCAACTCGGCCATGTTGAATTGAATAGTATCCATTATCAGCACAAACATATATATATGAGCGACTTTACAATCTAATTATTGTGCATTCCATTTACTAACAAAGTTAGGTAGTTTTAATGGACAGTATTTTTTTTTTCCTTTTGATATTTTTATTTTTCAATAGACAGTATCTTTTTTCAATTTTAATATTTTTATCCATTTTAAAAGTTGTTTTTTTTTCCCTTAATATTTTAAGATTTGTTCGTATTTTTAAAGTTTTTTAAATTCTAATACTTCATATTTACTGTTTTTCAGTTTTTTTATGTGGGTCTTTCCTCCCCAAGTCTAACCTTTTTAACCCATTTGTTTGTTACCTTTTTGTGATCATATAAAAGCAATGTTCCCTTTGGCGTCTACTGGGGGGGGGGCGAATGGGGAATTAGTGCTCCTGGATTTTACCTTCTCATTGAGAGCAATTGGGGGGGGGTAAAAGTTGTAACCTCAAAGAGGCCAGGATTGAGTGGTCACTATGAACAGGGACCAGCTTCAGACATGTCACAGCTTGAGAACTCCCCAGTCCCTCAAACAACAATCAACATTTTGCTTTGTCCCCCACCCCCATCTTGGATATAGCTCTTTTTCCTCTCCCTGGAAAATTCGCAGCCAACGCCTATGAATGCTCCCTAATCTTCCTGATTTGTCTAAGTTTCCCAATCTAGTCACGTCCCACATTGATTCGTGGATTTGTTTTCTCTTGCAAAAGGATTCTCAATTATAATCCTTCATTTCTTCTGCTGTCAATATATAGTTGGATTAACCATCACAAATATTTGTATTTTTACATATCATAGATTTTTTTTAAGTTGCAGGTTTTGCCAACAACCAACAAAGTCGAGTATGAAGATTAGTAAAATGCATCTTTTTCATAAGAATCATCCAGTTGTCTGGGCTTTTTTTTTTTTTTTTTGTTTTTCATCATCATTCTCTGCAAAATCTTTACTAGGGTTCTTTGTTAAAAGTGAAATTAGATTGGTTGAAATTATCTGTTACTTGAAAATTCTATAGCTTGCAATAAAATGATAGTGAAGTTCTTTTATAGGCTATTCGTATAAGGGACTTTGATATTCTAGACAGTTTTCTGATAGTCTTTTGATAAGAAAAATGGCTCTGTATTTGAGCCAGACAAAAAAAGGTACTTGAGAAATAATGATAAAAGCAGAACAATGATGAATAATAATCTTGGTTGGAACTAGAATTTTTTTTATCCTGCTTTGGTAGTGCATTCAATTTGTTGTAAAATCTGTGATAATACAAGAGATATTGATGGTTGGCTGATTTAAAAACTAAGACCATGATTTTTTTTTTTTTTTTTTTTTTTTTTTTTTATGTCTTGAAAAGAGAAACTTGAAGTAGTTAGTAAGTGCAATAATTAAAGTCTTCTTTTTAGCTTAAAGGTTAATTGAAAAAAACAAACACTTTTTATCCAAATGACTTGCATTTGATGACCAAAAGATGTTGAAAATCATATTCAAATTTTTTCTTCTTAATTAATCCTCCTATATGTCTTATCGGTCAGTTGAAGTTTTCACTTGTACAAAAAAAGAGGGTAAGTATATATAACTTGCGTCCATTTATGGGGGATCTCTTGGGATGTCACGGCCGAATATTTCTGGTTCATGCTGAAGCAAAAGATTTGTTTATTTACATAATGGATTATATCATAAGCCCATAATTTTGGTGTTTTGATCGCCACTCTGAATTGTAATGTGAAAGTAGAGATGGCTGTTAAATTGCACTATTACCCAGTCAATATCATATTGCGCAAAGCTTGGGTGAGTTTAAAAAACTTGATCTTTTGACCCTCACAGTTATGTGAACATCATTTCACCAAGGGTGGTGTCACAATGGACTCAGAAAATGCCAGATCTATGAGATTTTGCAGAATTGCATTGAAGAAATTTGCTCTGATAATGCAGAGTAGCTTTGAAAACACATGCACTACAGGTTGAAATAAACAAAAAGTTTCACCAGAAAATTGACGCATGATTTTAGAAGTGTAATGGAAGTATAAAAATGTTATCGATTTTTCTAATGTTTATTTTTAAATGAGATTTGAAAAAAAATATGTTGAAAAAGGATATCCATCTGACTCAGTTCCCCTCCTAGCCATCAGTTCATACATGTAAGGTTGAACTGTTACCTTCTAGGAAAAATCAACCTCAGAAATGTTGTCGCCTAAATCACTTTCAAAAAGGCCATCGTATTTTGAGCCCTCGTAATGTCATGCGCAGGTATGATAAGTCATGTTATACTGAGTTATCAATGTTTTACCGGTCAATATTTCTGAGATTGACCTTTTTAAATGTATATATTTTTGAATTTGACAGAAAATTTGTTGCTCAACTGCTGCTTCTAATAAGAATTTCACATTTAGTGAGATGTAGTATTATTGTACCCAACTGTCCTAGTCAGAATGATGTTTCAATTTCATTATTATTACTACTACAGTATTTTAGCCAATATGGTCATATACCTATTCAGGAGCTGTTTATAAATATAATTAATTTTACCAGAGAATTTTCAGCTGTGACCTTTCAGATCTTAGTGTGTGATTAGGGATATAGAGGCCATTGGCCTTTGAGATCCTTAATGTTTCTAAACCTATTCCTTGGTTATGTCTGAATGAACCTTGTCTGTTATCCATTTTTCTAGGCTCAGTTTTCATCTGAAAAAGAAAATGTCATAATCAAAGGCTGATAAAGTGTGTATACATTTAGCAGGGGGTAATGTTTATAGATTTCATAAACTTGAGTTGATCAATTTTTATTTATCTCTCAAATCCCCGTACACAACTTCATTTTTTTTTTTTATTATAAGAAACTGTTTACTGAAACTGTCTACATAGATTTCTTATTTTTAAGTTGGTCTGGCTATGTATATATCACTTGTACAGGCCCGAACAATTGAGCTAGAGGGCTGAAAATTTAAACATTTCCTCCTCATAATGTCTATCTTCTTTTGTTTCCAAAAATTCCTCCCCAGAGAAGGTTTTTTGAGGAAGTTCAATTTGCATTATAAGTTTATGCTAAATTCATCCCTTAGTTTGTGTCCAGCAGCATTTAATGCTTGTTTCTTAAAAATTTTAACATGTTTGGTAATCATTCACCACCCATCAAAAGGCAAGAGAATTAAGTTATTCATTATTCACCATTTTCAAAAAAATTTCAATTGATCATCCCTTACATAGCATGCTGTTGGAAATGCATCAATTGCATGACAGTTTCTATTATGTGACTAACCAGAGCTGTTATACTAAATTGTTTGATCCATTACTATTTTCATTTTCAACTCCTCTGCTTTTAATGCATGGATGATTCCAATAACCCCTACTGTATATATTCACAGCCATTCTATTTCTCTGGAGGTTTCCTAGCTTTTTCCTGCTCTTTGGAGTTTTCTCAGTGGATTGCCTTCTCAAAATAGTCACTTTCCGTATCCTGAATGTGCAGATCCAAAGTCCTGTTTTAGAAAATTCTTTTCCTCTGGAGGTTTTGTATCTCTGAGAATATATATCACATTTGAGCTCTGTTAATTATTTGAGAGTTTTGTTATATTGTGGAGAAACCTGCTGTGTCCTATTTGGTTTAAACTTCGGATAATCTTTCAGTAAAGGGACCCATCCCTTTCTCAGCATTTTAAAAGAGAATAAATTGTAAGAGGAACCACCGATATTTTTATCACCTGAACTGTTATGAAACTCCTTGTTCCTTTCCTCTTCAAAGAGTTTTTCAGAGATTCATTTTGGAGGTTTATAACAATTTGTTTAACAAATTGAGTCAAAAAAGAAAGTATACAGCAAAGACAATGATAGCTGTACAATTCTATTCAAACGAATTCTCTTAATAATAATACATTGCCTAAAGATAACTGATGTGATCTGATGTAAAATTCCTCTTGTGCCTCTTTAGTGCCTTTTCTTCAATTTCTGCATCAATGGCTTATTTTATGCCATTTTTTTTTCAATCAAGAACTTAGAAATCCAAATAAAACCGGGCTTCTACTACAAAAATTTATGAATTGCAAAAATAAGAGTTTTCAGAATCCCAACAAAATGACTTGAAACCAATTTGAGAATCAGATTGATGAAATATTTGGTAATTTATGTATGAATTTATTCAGAATATATGAAAATGTAACAAATGAGTAATTTCACGTTTTAAATTCATGATTGATTAATACAATGGTTTTGAAACTTTGATTACTAAAGGAGCCCTTGTATCAAGGAAATATTCTGGCAGACCTCATTTTTTCACATTAAGCTTTCAAACTTATTAATGAACTACAATTAAAAAAACAACATTTTTTCACCTTTACTGCTATTTAATAGATTCATTCAAATTTTAATATATGGCACAGGTTTGTGTACAATAATCATGTTTTTTAATAGCTGAGCAATGGATGATGATGTTTCTGTCATAAGATTCACAATGTCAGGTTTAAAGAGAACACTGTTGCGGGGATCCCTTCCCTCACCCTATCATTATTTGACTGACCCCCACCAGAGGTCTGCAGACCCCAGTTTCAAAACCACTGCATTAATGGACGTTTGTAACGATGATTATTTTTCTATAAATTATGTTTTTTGTTCACATGCCATAACTGACTGGAGAAAATTTTTGAAAATTTACTGCTGTATTTTTATGATTGAATCCAATTATTGAAAGGAAATATTTTTTGTTTATCCAAATTCCTGTGGTAGATGTATATGAAACAGAGAGCTCGAACTTTGCTTCAAAAATTATTTGCATGTGCTTAATCTGAGTATTTAAAAAAAAAAAAAAGATTATTTGTATGTAATCACCAACATCAAAATGACTTTTGGGATTATAGCCCCAAATTAATCTGTATTAGATCCACTTTTTAGTATAGTTGAAAAATGAACAGAGACTTACACTCAATGCTGCTAAGTATGTACTTATTTTTTTCCATGGATAAAAAGTATTAAATGTTTTTTCTGCTTTTTAATGAAAAGTATTTTCAAAAGAAATAATTTCTTTTACCTGTTGTTGCTGTTAAAGTATGAAGGCAGATGGATTTCTGTTATGTGATATTATATTTCAAAGTAAATAATTTTATGAAGAGATTGGAAAGCTCAATATAATTGAAGCATTGTTTTTCCTTAAATTGATCGAATGAATGTTTCCAATGTGAAACATCTTCCATGGTGTAGTCAGTATATGAGATAATTGTCTCATTCTTGATTTGGAGTTTTTTGTTGGTATATAATCTTTTGTAAATAAAAATGTGTGCTTGGTGGTTGAGGTAGCTGTGTATTTTCTGCCATTGGTTAGTGTTCAAAACCATGCAAAAAGAAAAACAATATCGCCACCTCTGCCCCAAAAATGAATCGCTGGAGTCAAGTTGCTTTATTTTTCTCGCAATATTCCCTCTCTGTAAGTTTTTATCGGTCTGTCATCCCAGATTTTACTACTCCATCCAGACTTTTCAGGCAGTGGTACAAGGTTACGTAGAGCAATACATGACTTGATGAGATCAAAGGTGCCAGCTGACTGAAGGTATCAATTTCAAGTAAATGTGTGTTACACAACCAGGAGGACAAAATGTATTGAAATTTAATGAAAAGGACTTTTGTAGGTGACCACTTGACTTCACAAAGAAATATTCAAGGCTATATGCAAAAATTGTGACCAGGAGCCCTGAAATGAACACGGCCAGACAGGTGAAAAGGGGAGAATATCTTTAGCTTATATTTTTGATTGTTTAGTTTGGTCTGTTATTGCGGAATTCAAATGTTTTCTTTCAACGTCAGCAAGTCCTCCCCAGTTGGTAGATTGGCACAACTATTCATTCTCATTGCTGCCCCCGCAATCTGGCTTAATGCTGAACTTGGTTGAGGTTAGTAACTGTTTCTGTGAATAGTAGTTCTTATCTCTTTGCGAGAGATGTACAAATATACTTTGGAAACTGCTTACCATAAACAGGAAAGGTGCTTTCATCTTTTATTTGTATGCAAAAGTGTCTTATTACTGATAAAACTATACAAGCAGGTCTTATTTATAAATTAAATTATTTCGCTTAGTTTTTCAGTTCAAAGAATTGACTATTTTCCTGTGGATGACATTCAAATTTTTCATGTAAGAATTCAAGATAAATGTAAAATGATACTTATTCAATATTCTCTAATGTCTAATCTGTAATTTACCTTCGCGCTTTAATTAGATCTGGGGAGCTGATGCAGTTTATGGATAATACTCTGATTCTCTGAATGAAATAAATTATCAGAAACACTTGATTTATATTCAGTGGTTTAGTTATAAATACTTTTAATACATTTTATCTTAATACTAATCACAATATGTATTAGTATGTATCGTAAACAAAAGCAACGTGTCAATTTGAAAAGTCGATGTAAGGGAAGTAATTCTCTTTAACTCGATGAATAAGGAAGCAAAAGTTGTCGCCGCTGATCGTCATCGTAATCATTGATTTTCTTGTGGTATTCAGTCTTAATGGTCTATTTTATTATTTATTCGTCAAATTTATGGATTAATCTCTAGAATCAAATCTCATCCAAATATTGGTTAGCTTAAATTTATATTAAAATCAAATATTTGTTCTATATAGTGAATATGAATGAGATTCAGTTGATGACATAAAAATGACTATTTGCACTTGGTCTTTCAGTTTAGAAGATCATTAAAATTTTCTATTTCTGTCTGATTCACTAAATTCTCTGGTATGAATGATTTGAAATTCTAACTAAATTCATTCATAATGATATATTATGTTGACCTGGTCACACTTGAAAATTTCCCCCTCTCTTACTAAGAAGATAAATCTGCTGACCCAGTGATGTATAAAAGTAACAAAAACTTGTTTATTGTTGACAGTTTTATGAAGATTTATTTGATTATTGATCAGCTTTTTTTGTGCAATAATAATTGCATTCATTGGTGTTATGGTACTAATACAAAAGAGGAGTCTAATGACGGACAAGTTATTCCCTTTGAATGAATTTTTAAAAAGATTTTCCCGGTTGGACGTACATGAAAATGATCTCTTACAAAAGGGTTACGTTTCTGAGCATCATAACTGGGTGTTAAATAAAGTTTTTTTTAAATCATCATTATTAATTTTTATGACTTTTTTCCATCAGCCTAATTTTTTGGTTGCTTCTTCATTTGAAAAAAAATAATTTGTTGAGAATAAAATTTTTGTTTTAGTCATTGGATCCCACTCTCATATCAGTACTGGTGTTACTCTATATTATATAATGAATCAAAATTATTATTTTTGAAATTGACCGTTTTCAACTCGTAGGAGTTTATCCTCCATTAGTTAAAAATGAATAATGGCATTGAATATTTGATTGAATTTATTAGTATTGGTGATAATTTCACTAGATATAAATATTCTGTGAACTATCAGAGCATTTTTAATGATTTATTTTCATTTCAATTTTGATTTAGGTTTTATTTCTCCTTCAGTTTGTAAGAGTTTGCCTCTTCTTTTTTTCTCTTCAGATTGTTGTGCCCTTTAGTAGAATAATGTCTGCTTATTTTTTTATCAGTATTTGATGTTACTTTGAATTAAATTTCTTTGGATTACAAAATCATTTTGCCTTTTGATATGAGGAGTTGTCAGTCAAGCCTATCTTTCAAAAACAGTCCAGACATAGAGTGCTACTTTTCACCCCAGCCATCCCAACTGGAAAAAGCCTCACATTCCTTTTATCATGTTTCCAACAGTTCAATCAAATGACCCTCGTCCCCCTGCAGTCTCTTCACTTTCAAGGTCAAACATCACCCACCACGCACGCACATTCTCATCTGGGATTGACTGTCTGAAAACTAAAAAAAAAAGTTTTCAAGAAGCTATGTTTTAGTCAATTTCCCATTTTAAATCTTTTTTTAACTCCTCAAATCAGTTTCCTTTGCCTAAAAACTTCCAATTTCTGGCTGGGATGGCTTATCAGCAGGGATAAAAAGTAGTGCTTGTAGAGATGTCTAAACCTTCTTCCTAATACTCTATCATTAAGCGATAAACTAACAATATAAAAATGTGTCTTTAATTTTGTTTCTGGTGATTATTTGACTTTTGTTGAATCTTATTTCAACATTTTGGAAAAGAAGTGCTCTTTTCTTTTCTTTTTTTTTTTTTTTTTTTTTTTTTTTTTTTTCATGGAAACTGTTATTAAATCTTTGTCATTGATATTTCCGAACTTCATTTGATGGATTATTTCAATTCTATTCAAGCATGCGAAGACGCTGAATCTCAGTTTTGTAAGAGTTTCCAGTACAATAGGCTTTTATTTTTGCTATGTTGGAAAAAAATTTTTTTCTTCTTTTTTTTTTTTTTTTTTTTTTCTCTCTCTCTTGAATTCTTTTGAAGAAAAAAAAAAATAAGATGACGTCTCTCTCAAATTGAAAGGCAAAATTTACCTTTGCAATTTTAAAATATTTCCTTGGAATAAATAATTGTCCTTGCCATGGCCCCAAAGTATTTAAGTGACGAAAAGGAAGAAATGTAATACTTCATCTAATTGTAATAATGGTTACTGTGAAAAGAAGAAATTCCAAATATCTGTTACAGACCTTCCTTTATCAACCGCTCTATTTTGTTATATTATGAAATATGCTTTTTATCCTTTTCCCCCAAAATCTGTCCCTCAAAATTTCAATACATCTTACACAGTGAAGCTCAGGCCTGCGGTCAAGCTCTGGATCAACCCCCCCCCCCCGTGGGGTACAGGGAAAATTTCCCTCAGCTTTATTTTCCTGACATATTTCATATAAATTTAATGAAATGTACATGACCTTGGTAAATCAAGTTATGTCTATCATAATTTGATAAAATTTCCTGATACATACATATGTATGAATAAGAAATAAAGGTACATAAAATAAACAAAAATCTTTTATAAATATATTTATACAAATCTATAGATTTGCATATGCAAATATATGTCTATGCATATATATATTCTGTTCTTTTGGCTTTTTATCTGCAGAAAATACTATTAAGAACACCATTTTTGCCTGATTCTATAAATTCTACCTTTATAATTTTGATTAGTTAAATGTTGATAATGAAAATGTTGGGACTGCTGCATTTTACTGAGATTTTCAGTGGGTTGTTCAGTGACTTATCCAGATTCTCTTTTTTTTTTTATCAAAATGTTTTGTTTTTTGTTTTTTTGTTTTTTGTTTTTTTATTTTAATTCTATTATGTTTTTGGAAAGTAGAAATAATTTGATTCAAAACATGGCTGTGGAATTCTAAAAATACTGTTCGTCCTGCAGAACTCACCGTTATATCTACCAATATGAGACTTCAGTTCCGCAACCAGATATTTCACTTCTAGAATATCTACAGTAATACTACTAATAGATAAAATAATGCTGAATTAGAGTTTCCAATACAGTTACCATGTATACAATCAGCCTGTAAGATTTCAAGTTAAAGTTACGCAACTGCTGGTTAAGTTGTAGGGAAAGTTCACTAAAATGATTTGTCTGAAATATTTATGTCAGGAAGATTGACTCCTGCCTAAAAGAAACAGAAGTTTTGGCGACTATGATTACTTTTTCTCATTGTTTTACCTCTCCTGTTCCTCCACGTGAATAGATTTTGCCAAAAAATCAAGATTACGTTGGGGTATACATTAACATTGTCATCTTTAAGAATAGTAATACAAGAAATCTATTGAGGTGTTAATTTCTGCACAGTTTGCTCCTTATAACAATTCAGTTGAATGTTTTAAAGAATTAAAAAATATAATAGAAAGATCTTATTCTTATCCAGAAGAGGAACCGACTGAGTTAAGTGGTCGAGTCAAATCTTACAGGCTGCATGCTTTTCAAATCACAATTGTGAGTTTAGAATTAGTGACTGGGTATGTTGTTGATTTTCCTTCTTCATTCACTGTTTATCTACATACAGTGAGCGTATTAACCTGCAAATTTTTGTGATTTCAGAGCAATGAACATTGTTCATTTTGTAAATAATTCTATAATTATTTCTGTATTATATAGAGAACATTCGTTTACTGTCAAAATATTTCTCAAAGGTTTTGGATCAGATCCATGACTGATATAACTTTTGACCTTTAAAATGTTGGCAATTTTTTTGTTATAGAATGATTTTGTTTATTATTTTTGGAATCAAACTAGGGATGACTAGCATGTTTGAAACAAGGAAATACTGTAATTTTCAGTCATGAATTTTCTGTTACAATGATATTTGCTACTGTGCCTTGTAGTCCTATTATAATTGCTGGACAAATGTTTGAAAAATCCGTCCATACTTTTTCCTCTGAAAAAGACATTTTCTGCCTCCGTAGGCATCTACATAGAAATTCAAAACTGCCTAGTTGTTCTTTATGATTTTGTGTGTTAATTAAATATTCTCAAGCAAGATGTGCCTTGTTATCAACACGTTTCTTGTTGATTCCAGAAGAAACGGGCTTGAAGTTCGACTTGGGCAACAATGCAATGAGCTAAACAATATTTTTCTGCTTTTGTGAGAAACAAAAATTCATTGTTTAGCTATTTTAAGTCCCTCTTGAAAGAGATGGCTGGATAAGAAGCAAGTAAAAATCATAGTTACCTTGGAAAATGCTGAACTTTTGACCAAGAAAAGACTTTAACAGCTTCTAAAATTTAATTTCCACACGTTTTAAATCTTTTGCATTGGCAAGAAGGGTAAAATCTGCTTGGGGTTTTTTTTTCTTCTTTTTTTTTAACAAATGTTTGAGAACAATTAGCAAAAAATGATAAATTTGCTTTTGTTTCAATTTTGAACAAAAGATTTGTCTGGGGTTTGGGTTTTTTTTTTGTTTGTTTTGTTTTTCCTTTAATTGAAAAAAAAACGTTTTTTTGTTCCTACATTTTACTCAATAGCTTCTAATAGGAGCATTACAGCAAAAAGTAACAAAAAGACTTGTAATATATTTATTTATGTTTATTTTTTCTTTCATTTTATTTTTGTAATCATCCATTCAACATATATGCTGACTTAGTGCATGCTGGTTAAAGAATATATATTATACAAAAGATTGCAATAAACTAAACCTTCAAAATAAGTTTTTCTTGTTTTTTGTTCTTTCTTCATCTCTTTTCTCTGAAAATAAAGGATTTTTCTTGAAAATAATTGAATCACTGTAGCCCTAATGAATTCCCCACACGATCAACCAGCCAGATTCTTCTGTCTTAGCTCATCTATGTGTGTACATGTCTTCAGGTTCTCCTGGTCACATTTTTGGGATTACAGCCTCAGAAATTTGCAGTACACCACTAGACATCACCTAAAAATACGTTTGTGGATTGTTTTTTTTTCCCCTAAAAACTGCTTTGAGGATTCTCTACAATCATTTTCAACAATTCCTAAATCTTGTGCTGGTATTCCATTATAGATAATTTTTGATTATACATTTTTTTAGGTATCCCTGATACACATGTAGGCTATGTTGATTCATTTATGTAAAGTACGAATATTGCACTCAGGACCAGGGAATTTGGGATGCCTCTTCATTTGTGTTTAAAGTGTAATTATTCTGTCTCTTCATCTTTTGATTGTTGTTAGTCATGACTATGTCTGAATACATCACAGATATGTTTTTATCTTTATTTACTGTTATGCTGTGTTTACCCTCTGTTATCAGATTCTACATTATGATGATATGGCATAATTAAATCATAAGCTGCTGAATTCTCTTTCTTTTTCATGCTTTTCAACCACCTCATAATGCAATATTGATTTAAGGCTACCTTTTATTTTCTAAAATATCATATGAATCGAAATGTAATATATTATTCTTAGAGGTAATTTCTACACGGTCCAACATTCATTAATTTACAATTGAAATCTTATTAATTTCAGTAATTGAATTGTGTGTGTGTGTGTGTATATATATATATATATATATATATATATATATATATATATCACACACATATAAGGCAATTTTAGACACAAGAGATCCACATCCATTGTTGTATAGTAGCCTAATAATGAATGTTTGAATAATTGTTCATGTTTTGTTTTGTTTGTTTGTTTGTTTTTTGTTCCCCTCCCCCACAAGATAAGTGGATGTTTTTTATGTTCTCAATGAATATTCATCAGTTTATTCTCCCAACCCATCTTCATAGTGATTAGTTATACTTTCAAATGTTCTTTGAAAAGGCATGAGCCATAAATTTCATGTTCAAATAAGAAAAAAAATCCATATTTTTTAAACCTTTCCTATAAATGCATTTCACACTTGTTCTATTGTCAAGTCCTCTTGGTGGTAGATAAAGCAGCCCAATTATCATTCGATCACGGTTTTTTCTTCTTTTTCTTTTCTTTTTTTTTTTTTTCTTTGCTTCTGACATTTTCAGGGTCTACGTCAGTGCTGAAATGTGTAAATTTACTGCCCATACCAGTGAGCTGATATTCGAAAAGGGAAAGCCTTTCACATTTGGAAAATTAGCATAACACAATCTTACATGTATTTGGTTTTGTGCCTTACTAAGCTAAACTTGATAAATACATACTTTTTTTCAACTCAACTCCAGCTGTTTTAAAGGGTGATTGGACAGTCTCGGGTCTAAACATTGTAATGATATCACTGATGCTGTGAGGTATAAAAAAAAAAGTCATTGGATGAAACTTGTTTTATTAGAAATATAATCTACTTCATTACAAAGTGAAGTTGAATATTATTTTTTTAAAGTTTGGCCAAATTTAACAAATCTGACATTTTTTTAAAAACTGAACAGTTTATTATGGTCTGCAAGATTAATTTGCGGATAATATTTGTGCTGGTATTTATTTTAGAAATGCAAATTACGTGATGGTCTATTTATTGTCTAGTTTAATGGTTTCATGCGGGGATCAACTGATTCTTCAAGTGCTAAGTTGCTTATAGCCTGCTGTAGCAATGGTTTAGTACTGTAGAGCTCATCTTCTAGGAAGGCAGAATTTTCTGATTATCTGGAAAATTCTGAATAAATCTTCAATAATATGTGAGGAAATTTTTTCCTAGTTAGTGTACATAATTAAAACTGTTTCATTTCTACTATTTACCAATGTCCTATTGATTAGGTCACTGGCATTCTTTCAAAGCAGATGACAGCTGCTGTGTAGATCATTATTATGGTAATCATGTGATTCTTTTCATAGATGTAACTCTTAAAAGCCTACTTATCGCTAATCAATATTTTATTTTATTTACAAACCAAAGGTGGTTGATTTTGTTTTGATTTATTCTTTTTCCTTCTAATAATCCCAAGAGCATTTATCGACAAGGGTTGTTGTTGTTTTTTCTTCTTTTCTTTTTTTTTTTTCTCCTCCCAGGTATATTTTAATGACTGTATCTTTTCAATGGAAAAGGTGTTTTCAATTGATTGAGGGTGATATTAAATGCATTCAGTTATCTGGTCTCTTGACTTTCACTAATCTCAAATAGTATGTTTGATTCTCCTATGTATTAAATATGGTAGTATCAAGTAGACAATGTGGATGTGAAAATTTTGAGAATAAATGAGTTACATTTTGTTGTTGATGCAGAAAACGGTAGCCAAAAATAGTAGCTGTTTGGGTAGAGGAAAGGGTGTTGGTTTGATTGTAGAAGAAACGGAACAGTTGTTCTGGGTGTGAATGAAATAGGGGCCAACTTTGGGATACTTCTAAATGAAAGTTGAAGAATCACAAAGCATTAGAGAAATATTTTTCATGAAATTTTTGAAAATTAATATATAAATCCATTTGGATAAACCACTATTCAAATCTGTAAATAATTGAATTGTTCCTGGATTACAGAAAACAAATCACTGTAGCCCCACAAATGGCCATCCCAACCCATCAACCAAGTCAGCTATGTATTTCAAACTCTTTGCTAATCTGTGTGTGTCTCCAGGCGTTCCTGGTCTTATTTGTGGGACTAAAACTTTGAAAAGTTGTATGAGTACGCTAGTATGTACCAACATTTGAAGAAAAAAAAAATAAAGTGCTTTTGTTTTAGATCTCTGTGATTATTTGGGACCAACCATGCCCAAATCTTGTGCTGGTATTTTTTTAGATAATTTTAGAACAAGGATTTTTTAATGATTCAGAGATCACATAAGAAACTGAGGCCGACAGAACATAAGATGGAGAGATGAACTGAACAGATTCAGGAAATACTGGCTCTGCGATGCCCATGATAGAGAATTGTGGCAAATCCTGGGGAAAGTCTATGTCCAACGACAGACGTTAAAAGAATGATGATGATTATTAATTCTGATACATACATGGGCTATAAGGATTTACTCGTGCCAGGTACAGATAAATAAATCAGCTTCTTTATATTTTTTCACTGGAAATTCCTCAGTGTCCCTTTACAGAGGTTTTAGTAATTAATATTATTATAAAGATACTTCAGTGATTGGATAGCAGGAAATGTTTGAATTCGCAATTGTATCTTGGATAAAATAATTAACTTTTATCATTGCAAGTTTGATTCATGTTTGTTTTGTTTGTTTGTTTTTGTTTTGTTTTAAGATTTTTCTTGGTTTAGTTAAATGATTGTATATTTATAAAAATGTCACAACACAATCATCCTATTTCTGTCTCATCCCATTCAGCCTTGTGCCATACTAAATCAAGTGAATGTTTTCAACAATTACTCTACACAAGCAGATCATATCAGCATAGTTCTCTGAAACAACAACCATAAGTTCAACATTGCGTCAACCATCTGTGGTTGTAGTAGGAAGAGGATCAAGTAGTCTCTTTTTGAGTGAATTGATTTTCATGCTTATTAAATATTGGGATGTAGGAATATTCTGCAAATATTATTTTCTATAAAGATTGGATGGCCATTCTTGGCATCTATGTGGACCATGGATATTCTATTATGGCAGCAGCAGCTGGTAAAAAAAATTGATCGGAATAAATGTTATACTTTTTGCGGAAGTCACGCCAACTGATCGAAAAGCATCTTGTAGAGATGTGTGGACACCTTTTTGAAAAAAAAGAAACAATGATGAATCTTATTTACATTTGAAACCAAGATCTTCTTTGTTCTACTCCTAATTTTCTCTCAATGTTGTCTGTTATTTGTTGGAGAAACGGATTTGGTGAATCTGATTGGAAAGTTGTTAGAAACTTCAATATGCTTTTAAAGAACACACCAAACATCAAAGACTTTGTTCACAGCTTCTTTGATGAAAGTATTTACCTTTTCTTTCTTTTTTCTTTTAAAGTCAATTTCAAGCCACCATTCATTGGAATGGTAATGCCAGTTCCAGAGTGGACGAAAACATGATTAAAAGATTGAATGTTTTCTGCTCATCTATAAGCCATTCTCTGATCTCTTGATGTTGGACAAGTTGGTACTGTTGGGTTTAAATTTCAGTGATTTTGAATTAAGATGACATTGACACATAGCCAGTATATTGGCAAGAAGAAATCCTGTTCATTTGAAGCAAGAGGATTCCAGTCATTAAGGCTTCATTGTGCGTGTGTGTATAAATGTGTATACAGTATAAGATATTTACATGTGGCTGTATGAGGATGTACGTATAGTCATGGTTCATACAAATATTTGTAGTTATTGTATGTGTGTGCAAATATATATATATATATATATATATATATATATGAGTGTGTGTATGTACACTAAAAGACCTGAATTTGAAAGCATGAAAATGTATACCCATGGATATGTTTTTGTATAAGTGCAAAAATGCAGTGTATGTGTATAAATGTATGTATAGTATGAAATATTTACATGAGGCTGTATGAGGATGCACGTATAGTCATGGTTCAACAAATATTTCTGGTCATTGCATTTGTGTGCAAATATGAATATATATATATATATATATGTGTGTGTGTGTGTACACTAAAAAAACTGAATTTGAAAGCATGAAAATGTATAACCATGGATATATTTTTGTATGAATGCAAAAGTAATTGCATATGCTTAAAAATTCATTTGACAAGGGAATAATATGCACCTGGACATGCAATACATGTTTTGGAATGTGACATGTTTTCTTTTGTACATCCACATATGTATTCAACTCTCAAGTAAGACATTTACAAGGACATGTGCACATTAATATATGTATATACCAACACATTGACATTCATAGACACACTTACACTAATCCCCTCAACTGAAAATGATTTGTTCTTTAAAATTGATAGAAGGAAAGTGGAAGCAGCATTGTTTGGAAACATTGAAGACAAGTTTGGATGATTCTATTTACTTTTGAGGTGTTTCTTTGGAGCCACTGATGGGGCATATTGATAGTTTCAAAGACCGGTTCCTTTGGGACAAAAACAACTACAATGGCAGAAAGAGAAAAGATATAAAGGCAAAGAAACCCTCGCTTGCAAACAATACAAAAGAAGAAAAAAAAAGAACAGAAACCACTGAAATAAAACTAGTTGAAATTCAGTCTATTTTATATTCATTGAATTCAGTAAAATATGCTTGAAGGCCACAATGGAAAATGGAAAGCAATTCTGATTGCGATCATTCATTTTTGTTTTATATCAGTTCTCTCTAAGCACCCACTTAAGACTTTCTGGCTACGGCAGAATGTTCAACAAAAATCTAAATACTGAGATATATTCCCGGTTTGTTTTCTTCAGATTTAAACCTTTGAACTGTTACTTTAGAATTCTATGGTCAATAGTTTTAGCACTTAGGGTTTGTATGAATGTCTAAATCATACTTTGTATCTGAGCATTCACGACTTCATATTTTTTTGTCTGGAATCTGACATTGATGAATCATTTCTCATTTATGTTACTTAACTTTCAAGTCTATACAAATAAAAACCATAACATATATGATGAAATGAATCCAAAATAAAATCCAGAATCCTGAGTTTCATAAATACTTTCATTTGAAGCTCAAAAGCATTTAGAGGGTGCATACTATCGCCAATAACCATGTAACTGTTATAAAATCATTGTGCTGAACCACCATTTTGAAGACATAATTGTGATGAAGTCATCTTTGTGTTATAACTGACAACTCATAATAATTTAGTGCAATGGAAGGGTATTGCAATGATATCATCACAGTGATGTTGACATAATGCACACCATGAATTTTTATGAATTTTTGGATTGATGCTTGCACCATTCAAGAACTAGAATCCTGAATTTTACAAACACTAAAAAGCACTAAGAGAGCACGCGTCACTGTCACTGTGATGATGATGTCATAGCAATATACTTCCATTATGACAATGTCATTATTGTTTTATTACAAACTAAAAGCTTAGAAATTGTCCTGTTTCATAATGTTAACAAATCAAGAAGATTCCTGAATCTGCCCCCAAATTTAGTCAACTGTTCCTTAGCCCCTGGCCTATCTTTCAACCAGATGTCCCGCAAAGTTCTGACTCAATATCAGTGAAATTTTGTGGAAGTGTCGGCAATAGGCTCCAAGAGAAGGTAGGAAATTGTGGATTGGATCCATGCGCAATCACCTCCCCATATCCTCGCTGTGTTCATCACACAATAGCTCCAAAACTTCTCTATCTGTCCACATGATATCTCTGAAATTCCCCAATGAATTGCAATTAAATTTTGTGGAGGGGTTGGCAATAGACAATGAAAGGGGTGATTAAATTTCAGAGTGGGCCCATCAGCAATTACATTCCCTGTTATAGATTTCAGTCCATAAAGTTTTCATTCTAAAACAAGTGTTTATGACCTTTGATTGAGAATAACTTGGAATGACTTGCTGTAAGGCATATGGTTCCTTTGCAAACCTACTGAACACAAAATTCCCCTTCCAACAATATACAATATGCCCATGAAGAATTGTTTTTTTAGCAAAAATCAACTATTATGAAAAATGACGCTTAGAATCCAATCTAATATTATTTTAGGGGTAATTCAAAACATGAATACTATTTTTAGCCATGAAGCTAGCTAGAAATTGGAAAAATGTAGCTGTTTTTAGCCATTCTCAGTCAAAGCAAATCAAATTACATATAAAAAAATATTTATCCTGAATTTTTATAATTTTTTTATTTGTGAAATGTACATTTTTTAATAATTATTTGATCTGGAGTCTTAGTATGTGGTTGATAACTGGGCTTTAAATGAGTATAAAAATATTTGGCCATAAAATTAGCCAAAAGCAGAAAAAATTTAGCATATTTTCAAAGCAGTTTTAGCAGGGAAAAAATCAAATTTGAGTTGGAAACATTCATTTTGATACTTCTTTTTATATTCAAATCCTTATCTGAAAATGAATTTGATGGATTGCTAAAAAAACAAACAATTTACATCCAAGTATTGAAATAGAAGAAAATTCAGAAAGAATATTAACTGGTTATTTACAAAGCTTGTGTGAATTTGGGACAAAACCAGAGCAATTAGACCCACAGTGAGGAACACACTCATTACACTAGCAAATTTGAAGACATGTCTGTGCTACATAAGGTACCCTTTATAATAAGCATTATTTATTTGATTCGAACTTTGTAACGATGAAACAAAAATAGATCTGATTGGTCACTCGATAGAAAGTGTCTCCAACGTCCTTTGCCAGCATGCTGGGTTGGGGACGATCAACTGGAAAAAGGGGGTGAGCAACAAATAAGTTACTTTTCTCACCTTTTTTTGGATCACTGAAAAATTTCAATTTTCAGAAAAATGGGTACCATCTAATGACCATTTAGTATGAACTTACTTTGTAAATTGAACCCCCCAACTAAAAATCTGTTGGGGGGTTGAAAAAAAAACAATAAAAATGTTTTTTTCCCCAACATAATGAAGAGTAGATGTTGAAAATTTCAGCCCTCTAGCTCTGGCTTGTACGCACGATACACACACCCATAGCCAACCAGACCAACCTAGTTTGACAGTTTTGGTTGTGGGTCTCTAATTGATGATAAAACGTATTTCACTCAACGGAATTGAAATTAATTCTGCAAGAAAACCATTTCCTCTCTGAATGGCCATTATCAGTATCTATTCTCCATTTATTCTTAAGATTCCACAGAAGAAAAAAAATCTTTATACACTTAATTTTTCCCAACAATGATTTAATTTGATGTGTTTGAATTCATGGTTATTTTTTACTTATGTTAATCAAGATTTGAATTTGGAGATGGAAACACAATTCTATCAAAATAATTAGACAGATGGTTGTTTTGTAATTAGACAATGGGTTGTTTGGTACATATAGCATATGTAAAACATAACTTGCTACTTCTGCCAACAATTTTTGACAGAGGTTATGAATTCAAATATGTTTGCTTCTTTGGCCATCTCCAAAAGTTCTCAATGAATTTCAATGACATATGGTGGAAAGTTGGGCCATGGACCAAGGAACAATCTGATAAATTTGGGGCAGAATTAACAAGGAATTATTTTGATTTTCTTAACATTGCGATACAGGATAATTCTGAGGCTTTTCATTATTTCAGATCTGGAATGGGGCAAGCATCAATCCAAAAAATTCATAAAAATTCATGGTGAGCATAATGTCAACATCACTGTGATGATATCATTGCAATACCCTTCCATTGCACTAAATTATTATGAGTTGCCAGTAATAACACAAAAATGACTTCATCACAATTATGTCTTCAAAATAGTGGTTCAGCACAATGATTTTATAACAGTTACATGGCTATTGGCGATAGTATGCACCCTCTAAATGCTTTCGAGCTTCAAATGAAAGTATTTATAAAACTCAGGATTCTGGATTTTATTTTGGATTCATTTCATCAAATATGTTATGGTTTTTATTTGTATAAACTTGAAAGTTAAGTAACATAAATGAGAAATGATTCATCAATGTCAGATTCCAGACAAAAAAATATGAAGTCGTGAATGCTCAGATACAAAGTATGATTTAGACATTCATACAAACCCTAAGTGCTAAAACTATTGACCATAGAATTCTAAAGTAACAGTTCAAAGGTTTAAATCTGAAGAAAACAAACCGGGAATATATCTCAGTATTTAGATTTTTGTTGAACATTTTGCCGTAGCCAGAAAGTCTTAAGTGGGTGCTTAGAGAGAACTGATATAAAACAAAAATGAATGATCGCAATCAGAATTGCTTTCCATTTTCCATTGTGGCCTTCAAGCATATTTTACTGAATTCAATGAATATAAAATAGACTGAATTTCAACTAGTTTTATTTCAGTGGTTTCTGTTTTTTTTTTCTTCTTTTGTATTGTTTGCAAGCGAGGGTTTCTTTGCCTTTATATCTTTTCTCTTTCCGCCATTGTAGTTGTTTTTGTCCCAAAGGAACCGGTCTTTGAAACTATCAATATGCCCCATCAGTGGCTCCAAAGAAACACCTCAAAAGTAAATAGAATCATCCAAACTTGTCTTCAATGTTTCCAAACAATGCTGCTTCCACTTTCCTTCTATCAATTTTAAAGAACAAATCATTTTCAGTTGAGGGGATTAGTGTAAGTGTGTCTATGAATGTCAATGTGTTGGTATATACATATATCAATGTGCACATGTCCTTGTAAATGTCTTACTTGAGAGTTGAATACATATGTGGATGAACAAAAGAAAACATGTCACATTCCAAAACATGTATTGCATGTCCACGTGCATATTATTCCCTTGTCAAATGAATTTTTAAGCATATGCAATTACTTTTGCATTTATACAAAAATATATATATATGGGTATACATTTTATGCTTTCAAATTCAGTTCTTATAGTGTACACTAACACACACACATATATATATATATTCATATTTGCACACAAATGCATTGACCAGAAATATTTGTTGAACCATGACTATACGTGCATCCTCATACAGCCACATGTATAGATTTCATACTGTATATACATTTATACACATACACTGCATTTTTGCATTCATACAAAAACATATCCATGGGTATACATTTTCATGCTTTCAAATTCAATTCTTTTAGTGTACACACACACACTCATATATATATATATATATATATATATATATATATATATATATATATTTGCACACACATACAATAACCACAAATATTTGTATGAACCATGACTATACATACATCCTCATACAGCCACATGTAAATATCTTATACTCTATACACATTTACACAAACGCACACTGAAGCCTTAATGACTGGAATCCTTTTGCTTCAAATGAACAGGATTTCCTCTTGCCAATATACTGGCTATGTGTCAATGTCATCATAATGCAAAAACACTGAATTTCAAATTTAACAGTACTAACCTGTGCAACATCATGAGATCTATGATCTAACTGTCTGCAACCACAGATTATTTCAAAAGTTTCTCATTATGACAATACAATATCTCTGAATGTTCTCAATGAATTTCAATGAAACTTCATGGAAGAGGTGATAAAATTTTAGAATGGAATCACTCATTGAAATTTCTTTTCCAATGATATACAATATTTGATGGAATTTTATTCTGACCCAGGCACTGCTGCAAAAATCTGCCATTATGAAAAATAGAGCTAAAATATTTTTGCGACTGATCTGGAATGTTTGCCCAAGTTGTTTTTATTCATCAAACATCCTTCTAACAAGTCAAATTGGTTTCATTAGTGAACTCCAAAATTACTATGAAGTCCTATTACAGTGCCAGGAATAAATCTTTGTATCTACCAAATATCGCTCTTGATACATGAGAGTTTTTCACATTTTGTCAGTCAGTTCGGTACACACCAGGTAGCTTGAATCTACTTAGAATTGATATAATTCAATTGTTGGAGAGAAAGAAATGTTAAAAACCGCTACCCTCAGCAAACATGTTTAATCACTGTTGCAAGTTTTATTCATGTGTTCTGATATTTATATGTTTCTATCTATATATGTATTTATTTATCTATCTGGACTTCATCCAGACTCCTCTCAATCAGTAGAGAAAATGCTTTTATGTTTTTTTAAAAAATCTTCTTCAAATCCAATATGCAATGTAAGTTCATGCTAAATTAGTCTGCTTGTTTTATAAAAATTCAGAGTGATCACAGCCCAATCAAAGGCAAGAGTAGTAACATTCATTGATCACTTCTTTTTCCAAATTTTTAATTGGTTACCCCAAACACAGCACATATGGGTGTTGATGATTCATAATTTCCCTTGAAATGCTAGTTTCTGTTATAACTATCTACAGGATATTTATTTGTAATCTCTGAACTCTAATTTTGATGATTCTTCATTCATAAGTTAAAGGTGGCTCCTTTAGACCATACATGCTCTCTCTTTTGGAATATATAGTCTCAATGAGATAACGTAGACATCAGTTGCTTCAAGACTGAAATAAGAAGAGAGTAGTTATTGTGGTTATGAGAAGTATTTCTCAATTATGGACTTGAGAAAGATAGGAAGAAAAACAAAACAAAATGACAAATAATGATGTTGACTGATCAAAACAACAGAATAAAAATACAATTTTTATAACTAATAACAAGTTACTGCAGAGTCTTCAAAGTAAGCAAAATGAATATAACTTAGATCAATTACAAGGAGAGTTTTCCATCATTTCTTTAATATGTTCCGGGGTTATGAATTATATCTTTGTTTTTTCTTTGTAAGTTTTGTTCATTCAAAGTAGAATAAGTGACCCCATGTCACTTCCTGGCATTGCGGAATGGTGAATTCAGTTCAAATGGAAACAATCTTTCTAGACAATCGAAATTCAGAAAATCCTCTGCAATAAGTCAGGCCTTCATTAATACAAGTCTATCCGCAACATATGAGTTCATCCTATCCACACTTTCATTGTGAACTCTTCTTATCAACTCTTTCAATGTGGGTTCCACTATTGAACTTTTTCTCTATTGACAGCTGGGGTCGTTTACTGTTTTCAACTCACTAACTCGTTGCCAGCTGCTGCTCATCAGGGGGTGGAGGATATGGAAAGGGATTGACAAGTGATCAATTCTCCCCACCTTCTCGTCTCCCACGGGAGTCTGTTCTTTGATACAACATCTTGTCAGACGATTGATTTCAAGGTTGTTTCCAGTTGCCATGATGGAAGAAAAAACAAAAGAAGACTTACACACACACACACACATATATATATATATATATATATACTTTTTATTGAGTTTTTTTCTGTTCCAAGAGAAGTTGTATTGAATCAAGGAAAGCTTTATAAAAAAAGCAAACAAGATGTTCCTTAAGGAGGCAGCCCACATCAAAATGCACATTGTATAAATCAAACAGGTATAGAGTTCAAACCAATGTAGCTTCCGTTATCCAACAGAGGCTTGGATTTCCATTCCTGATCCAACAAAGAGAGAAAAAAAAAAACATCACCTGAATCCAACTGAATCCAATGTTGTAGCATACAAGAAAAAGGTCGAAATGAAAATTATATATAAGTAATAGAGTACGTTTACAAAATGGCTCTGCAATAATTAGATTTCATAAAGACACTCTTTTTCCAACTCTCATCTTGTTTGTGAGACAAGAAAAAACAGACTGGCAGTAAACATAGACGGTGGCTATCTGAAAAATCTAAGATACTGTGATGATTATGCATTAATAGCAGAAACTGCTGAGGATGTACCAAACATGTTGAGTGATCTAAATAGAGAAAGACAAAAAATGAGGTTAAAGATGAACAAAGCTGAGACAGAAGTTATATCCATTGATAAAGACCTGAAAAAGACCATAAGAATAGATGAGAAGCCTTAGATGAAGTTGAAGGATCCATTTTACCAAGTCAAGTGATAAAGTTAGAGAAAGACCAAGGAAATGAAAAGAAACGGCACATAATGATAGGCTGGAAAGCATTTGGTATAAATAGAGACATACGGGAAAGCAAATTCCCAATCTGCTCAAAATATTGAGTATATAATCAATGGGTAATAGCAGCTATGACGTACGGGTGCTAAACCTGGAAACTTACAAAATCACTTGAAAAGAAACTCATAATAGCACAGAGGTCAATGGGAAGAGTAATGTTAGGAATAACTCTTAGTTATAGAAGATCAACATGGATCTCAGACAGGATCTTGGTTAAGGATATTGTATAGGTCATTAAGCACCAAAAATACCAACGAGCAGGGCACATAGTGAGAAGAAGGGACAACAGATGGCACAAAAGGCTCATCAATTGATGTCCATGGGACAGTGAACGCAGTAGGAAAAGACCAGACACAAGATGGAGAGACAAGATAGAACAGTTTGCTGGTAAAACATGGCAGAGATTAGTGCAATCCTGCTCATCATGGAAGAAGATGGGAAAGGTCTTTGTCCAGCAGAGGATGGGGGGGGGGTCAATGAGTCCTGAGCTTGACATATAAGCAGAATTTTTATCATAAATTTTCACCCTATAATGAAAAGTGTGATCAATATTTACCTATGAATTAAGTGCATTGACAATGAAGGAAATTAAATATTGTTGTGCATGATAAATGCTTTTTCTGTCATTAGGCTGATGTATCTATGTATTTATTCACCAATGAAAATATAGATATGTATATCATTGTAATGTTCTCACAAGTCAAGAAACATGACAAATTGAGCAATTTTCATTCTCACAGGTTGCATAAAAACTAAATATTCACTCAAAAAATTAGAAAATACGTATATCTAGAAATGAAAATAGAAAAGAAATGATTAAAGTCAATTTAAATCAAAAACCATTGATTAAAACTGTCTACATAGGTTTCTTTAGTTTTTAAGTGATTCTAGCTGGTTGGCTATCTATAATAACAATCAACGTATGCATTCAGGTCACACCAATGGAGCTAGAGGGCAGAAAATTTGAATAATTACTACATTATGTCTAGAAAAAACATTTTTTTTTGCTTTTGAAAATTCTCTCTCAAAACAAGTTTTCATCAGGGGCTTAAATTTACAATGTCAGTTTATGTGAAAATGGTCTCTTATTGAGTGTGTAGCAGCGTTTTCACTTGTTTCTTTGAAAATTCAAACTTTCCAGTGATCCAACAAAAGCTGAGAGAAGATACTTATTCATTATCATCCCTTTTTCCATTTTTTTAATTGATCAACCCTAACATGGCATGCCGCCAAAAGATGTTTATCACGTATTTGTTTGTCCTTTCGTTTATCTTTTGGCAAAAGATGTTGCTATTTACTAACATTGGCTTAGGGTGGCACAGGGCCAGATGTAGGGGGAGGGAATAAGAGGCAGGAAAATTGTGCTATGCCATTCTTCCAAGTGGAGAAGGCTTCCCAGAAAATAAGTATTCCAAATATTGGCTTTTACTGCGGCTGGAAAACCAACTTTTAGCACTAGGATTTACTTTGATATGTATCTTTCTATCATCCTACATCATTGTGCTTCTTTTTATTTATTCTTATTGATAAATCATATTCAGACTCGCCATCACGGCCAATAATTGAACATACGTTGAGTCAAAATTTGAAGTCATGTAAAAATATAAATTATATTTCTGATTTCACTGGCATTTTCCACGGGAAAATATCTAAGATAGAGTGAAAAACATCTAGATTCCAGAGAATCTAAATGTTATTGATTAACCTGTCAAAATAAGCCAACCCCCAAAATCAAAAAAAATTTTTTTAGAAGGGGTCTAGTGGAGTTCAGATGCCAATTTTCAAGTCAGACAAAACAGTATGGGCAAGATTGCAGGAACACATGAACACATGCACATATAAAAAGAGATAGAACCTTTCAATACTTTTGGTAGCTACGGTTGTCTAATATTGAATGAGATATTTGATATACTATGATTATTCCAATTTCTATTTTTTAATTCTATTGAACTTATTTTTGATTGAATATCCCACAATCTGATTAAGGTTTCTTTTAGACTTTGCTTTGATCAGTGATCTTTAAAATTGATATCAAAAGTCTCGTCTCATCTATGATACACTTCAATGAATTTTAAATAGAACATGCCGATATGAACTGACACCAAAATCTGTAATTATAAATTTTTGCAGAATGAGACTTCACATTTTAAAAAACTAACACTATATAAATGAAGATTGATTTTTTCATCTATGAAATATTGGCCTCCCTTCGATAAAGAAATCAGTTGCAAGTATTTTTTCAGAAAGACAAAAAAAATATGAATCAGTGATGGTGATAATGATGGTCATAGTGGCAGTAGTGGTGCCATGTTTCATTTTCCATTGCCAGGAATATCAGTTTTCTATGATAGATGCAGACATCAGGGCTGTACAACTGCATGGAGATTGGCTGAGCTTTCCAGAAAAAAAAGCCCTCTTGATATTGCTTGAGTTTCTTTTGGAAAACAACCACCTCCATATCAGTCGACCTATGTATAGAAAGAACTCTCCCCTTTGGAAATATGGTAAACTCTCTCTATAATAAATTATTTGAAAGGAAAAGGATTTTCATTAAAGCTGAAAGTTGGTAATACCTGATGGTTGTCCCTTCGTCTAATAAATAAAAAGTAAGTTTGGTGGTTTGCTACATTTAATGAACATCTCTGCTAAATACAAAGGCAGTTCTATTTCCGACCCTACCTCGTTCAGTAATTAATTAGCAGAAAGGTTGTGGCTCCATTCTAGTTTTGTGGTCCAGCCTTTTGCAGTATTCAGTTCAAGAAAGAAGTGGAGAAAACAGTCAAAATTGAAAACAGAAAGTTAATGCTATGCTTCGTTGATATGAGAAGAATAGATACTGCACGTTAATCTTCATATTTACTCGCTTCCCCTCAAGAGCAAGATATGACACAAGGTCATTTTTAATGTTAGATTCCAGTCACAGAAGATCTGCAGAATTTGCTCCAGTCCCCGCAACTAGCGTTGCGAAGGTGTCAGAGCAAGCCCGACCCATTCCTTTTAGTGTGATGGCATGATACTGCTCCTCTGAGACTAAGCTGAGTAATTTTTTGAAGCTGTTGGATGAATCCCAGGCCTCTTGCACTTTGTAATACCAAGTCTCATTAAACAATGATCGGCCACAGTTTTGCACCAGTACAAAAACAAAGCGTGTCCTGCGAACAAATACTACTCTTTGATTTTGATCTAAAGGCTATAAAACCAAGATAATGCCAAGTTTGTTATGATCCGCATGTTCAATGGAGCTGAAATTCATTAGAGCGAGGGTTTGCTGATCAAAATCTTTAGTCGTTTAGAATCTTTACTATTTTTTTTTACCACACCATAATTTTTAAAAATTTGCTTTTCTCTGAACTCACATTTTACAGTTAGCTGTTTTGATCTTTCAATGGTTAGAATACCATCTTGATTTTTGAGCATATTTTTTTTTAAACATATATAACAAGCATCATCTATTATACTACCATTGCAGAGTACATCAAGGAAGCTTTATTGCTTATATCTATTTAATGATGGTAAAAATGCTAAAAAAGTACTGATTTTCTTGATACCATCTTCTCATTTCCTGACCTGAATGACACTTGAAGCATTAAGAAATTTTTGAGAAGAAAATTACGGGAAACCCCTCCTACATGTTAATGTATGTGAGTACATGCGTACTTATTTATCGAGACAGGGATGGCTAGATATGTATGTGTTTGCCATAGTTTTGATCAGGAGCAAAATATATCTCAAGCTGTTTTGCTGCAAAGTCCTTGAACTTTCCTATTAACTTCCTCCTTTTAGGTGTATTGGATACTTGCGGCAAAGTTAGTGCAAGAATGTTTGTGACATTGACAAAATAAATTAGAAAATCTTTTGCTTTTCCTTTCAATTTCATTCAAATATTCACCTTTTCTTTTTCTAGACTTCAAGACTTCTTCTCGGTGCATTTATCAATTGATAAAAGCTGGAGGGATTCAGCAAACCACTGTAATGGATGCTGGTGCCATTGTTCAGGGAAACAAGAAAAAGAACAGACTCTCTTCAAAACCTGCAACATTGTACAATTTTTTGACAGCGTCTAACAGTATCTGTCATCATCTGTTTTCTGTAAATAAAACTATTTGTTTCCAACTGAGTTTTCAAGATGATTCCCTCAAAAAATGAATAGTGATTGCATTGAATTTAGAACGAAAATATGGTTTGAAATTCAATATAATTCATTATTAACTGAAAAGTAATAAATATATATACAAAGAGTATACACTAATTATAAATATGGTATAGTCTACTTTTTTTCTTTCCTCCCTCCTTTCTCATACTTTCCCAATTTTATTTATTTGGTAATGTGACATAAAAGAGGAACAGGACAGTGTTCCTAACAAAGAAAGAAAGCTGACTAATGTCAGTGAAGAATTGGGGATCTTTTTGTTTTTATTCATAAACTAACAGATTACATTTTAGAATTCAGTTGTTACTTAATTAAGTAAGATAGGAATGATGTTTATCTTGATCTGAAAAAAAGATCATTTCTTTAAAGAACAAAGTTGAAAAATGCAAACCTCTTTCAAGATTTAGTGCCTAGAACTAGAATCTGATGTCAGATGACTATCAGGCAAAAAAAAGAGATATTTACAGAAGATCGTGTCAGTGGTGTAGCAAGGGTTCTCAGTGGGAGAGGCAGTCATGGTATATCTTCGGAGAGTTCATAATCATTCATTAACAGGTGTTATAAAGCCTGTTCACACTTGTACCTGGGGGCAACTACCCCTCTTGCTACAACCCCTATCAAGTATGGCTTGCTTTGTGGCTGAAATAGTTGTTTAAACCAGGATCATAGATGAATCTGGTCATGTAAGCAGAGTATCAGAACAATATTTTCATTAACCGGAAAAATTGTCTTATGATACAATTTTGCAAAGACTGAATTTGAAAGAGTTATTTGGTCTTACCAATAGGAAATGAACTTGTTTTATACAGCCTGAGCCACAACTGGATACTTACCTGAAATATTATCAGGAGAAAAGTCACGAGGTCTATAAGCAACCACCTGTACTTTTATGGATGAACTAATCCAGTCATAACCAATCTTCAACAATCATTGAGCTTTTTTTCTATCATTCTCATACAGCTTTTTTTCCTTCATTTGCTTACACATTATATGCTTGTACATGTAAATATTATTGATATATATAAGTCAGATATCTTTACTAGCCAATAATTCCTGTAGTGATAATCAAATAGCACCAAATTTCTATTTCAAATTTCTATTGACTTTTAGAAATATTTGAAAACTTTAAAACAACGCATTTTGTTAGGAATTATTTACTTACATAGTAGCATTGATTTTAGGTCATTGGAATTATTAATTTTATGGGTAATATTGATTATGAATTGTTTTTAGACTTGATAATGGTAATGAAGACAAATATTAGAAAATTAAGCTAAAAATGGTTTAGGTTACTTTATATTGGGTTGGTGCAAAAATAATTGCAGTTTTTCATCACCAACTTAAAAGAACTTTATCTCAGCTTAGAATAAAAGTTATTAATCAAAATGGGAACCTTTCAAAATCTACTAATTTTTGCCAACTAAAAACAAGTTCACGATTGTGGAAGTGTAGAATTCTGGGTTTCAGGGGACAATGAATTTTTCAAAGGTGTTTTGAGCAGCAGCTTGGTTGTCAAAGAGCTTTCTTTGCAGGAAGTGGTCGAAATACTTGAAAAAATGGCAGTCAGTTGGAGAGAAGTCTGATGACTGAGGTAGGTGAGGTAGAGTTTCGTAGCCTGGTTAAATGATTTCTACAGGGGTCATTTTCCCAACATACAAGTTTTTTTTGCTTTTGATGCATTTTTTTTTCCATACAAATGTTGAACAACTGTTGTATGGTCAACATTTAGTTCTACTGCAACCTCTCAACCTCTGTTTTACAAAGGTCCTCATCAATAATGACTTTTGATTCGATGTCATTAATCACAGGAGGATGTTGACATATTCAAGGCTTTCATCTCTGTTTCAAAACTTTTGGAAATAATGTTGAACCATACATTCCTTAACGGTCCACTGGCCAAATAGTTGGTTGATATTATGAGCTGTTTCAGCTCTTTTACACCCCATTTTGAACTCATGCAATAAAATTTGCTTTTTTTTCATCTTTGATTCGACAGCCTCAGATAAACCAGAATAAATAGTGAAAAGAAAACATTCAGCTTAAATAAATAGAATGAAATTCACGCTTTAAAGCGGCATATTCAATGAACATAGTTAAATAATAGTTTATTCCAAGAGTAAGCATCAAAGTTTAAAATAAAATAATTTTTGCACCAACCTGATACTAAAGTTTGACTAACTGGAAAGGAAAAATAAAATATTTAGTTTTGTTTCCTGCAGAAGATATTTTTATTTTTTCTGCAAATGTGAGAATCATATATTCTGTGAGACGTCTAAAACACTGAGCCATTCTTGGTTCTGATATTTTTACTTGAATAAATTTGTCTCTTACCTTGTCAAAGTTCACGGAACTGTGAAAGAAAAAGTTCACATTGTTAGTGTATCTAAAGCAGATAAAAAGCAAACTTACTTCTCTTCACACACACATATATATATATGTATAGAGATTTTTTTTATTTCTTTCCGATTGATTCGTTCTGAGGAAAAAAAATGTTTTTCACTCACTTACTCCTTTTTTCTTTCTCTTTTTTTGTACATTTTTTTTTCCAACTTGTCACCTTCAAATAATGAGTTTTTCTTATTTGTTAGCTTGTGGGGAAGATATCATTATTTGTTTATTTCTGTTTTGTTGAACATTTATAATACAGTTTTGATGCACACCATCTCAGATATAAAAGAAGAAAGAAAACTGATAGGTTATTCAAAAACATCTGTTAAGTTTGTGAAAAGTTTCTGAAACCACAGGAACTGTCAGGAGCAATCTTTGAAGAATTACATATAGAAGTAGAGAGATTGGAAATATGAACTGTACCAAATGATTTTAAGAACCAAACTTCTGCTTTCAATAATCTTTCTGTCTATTTAAGTTTAGAGCCTTAGATGGCTCAGTGTACATCTCCATTTTTTGAGTCTTTTGTTTTAGTTACTAAATAAAAACTCTGCCAAAGATCTTACTATTTTCCTTCAAAGTATATTTTCTTTTTCTTGTTCATATCAGGGGAATGGTACGATCATACTAATGTTTACGTTATGATGTGAATACTTCAAGCTAAAACTAAAACATTTTTTAGAATTTGATAGGATAAAATACATGAAGCAAATAAAATCTTTTGCACACATTTGTGCTTGTATCTTGCTTGAAGTTTTCTTATTAATCTTCTTCAGAAGTTTTTTTGTCTTGGTTGTGTAATAGTCAGATTCCTTTTTAAAGCTCTTACTATTTTAGCTTCTATTATTTCTACGTTTTGATCCATTAACTTGTTCCAATTGTTGACAACACTTTCTGAGAGGAATCCCCTTCTTGAATTTCTTCTGCCGTGTTCTTTATGTATATTTTTTTTCTTTCATTCATTTTAAAGAATTTTTTGGCTGGGATGTTGTCAATATGGGAGATAAAAAAATGTTTATGCATGTAAACCAGTATAAAAGTGTGTGCATAATCGACATCATATTGTCAAATTAAAACTGTTTTCAATCTTACAAAAATTATTCATTAAACCTCGTAAAAAGTTTAATCTTCATTATCTAATTTTTCTTGTTTTGACTATGATACTTCCTCAGATGTGAATTTTCAAAAAATAGAAAAAAAATTACATTGCATAATTACCTGAAGCAAGGTAAAATATAAAAGGGGAGAAAAGTTTTGAATTTGTTTTTTTTTAAATCAAATCCTTAAAAGCTTCTTCCAACTGACATTCATCAGAGGATGACTCATCAGCAACATTTTTTCTCCAATTCTTTTATGCTTTACTATACATCTGCTAATTATGGCAATGTTTAAGTTTTGAACCACTGACAAACTTTTAAAAAAAAAAATTATCTTGTTCTTTTCTTTTATGCAGAAGAACTCAAATTTTCATTCTTAAAAATGCTTCATCTTTTACCCATCTTTTTCATATGATTCAATCCAGAGAAAAATAGTGACACACTCTTCTTCTATAAATGATAAAAATTATATCAGAACTATAATTTTATATATTCATTAAATATAGTGTAATCGAAGCTTATGGCTGGCATCAATACATATGCAAACATTGTATTTGACAGTAACATTTCATTGGAACATTTAACATATCCATTATTTTACAGGTGAGTATACTTTTGCATGTATGTAAATGCAAATCAGTTTTTATTTTTGAGCAACAAACATCACTTTGAGCAGTTTAGTTCGGATGGAAGTTATTAGAAACAGTCAGCCAAAACTATCAACATAGATTTCTTCAGTTTCCAAGTCAGTCTGGCTGGCTGGCTATTATATAGCATTACACATATAGGCTGCACCAATGAAGCTGAAGGACTAAAAATTTGAGCATTTACTTCTCATCATATTTACAAAAATCTTTTTTTTAACCCGTCCCTACCCCCTATTAGGTTTCCTGTCGGGTTTCCAAATTCACAATGTAATTTTATTCTAAATTGATCCTTCATTCCATGTCTGTAGCATTTACATTTGTCTATTGAAAATTCAGACATTTTTGTGATTACGGCCCAACAAGAAGCGAGAGAAGTAACTTACCTATTGATCAACCCTTTTTTCCTAATTTTTTTAATTTATCACCCCCAACACGACAGGCTGCCAAAAGACGTTGGTCATGTGACAGTTCCTATTGAGTGACTAACCAGACCTGTTGTTCTTACTTGTTCATGTTGATATCTCTTGTGGTTGTTAACATTGTATGAGACTTTTGATAAAGCCTCAAAGCTAATTGGTAGAAAATGAGTCAAAAATCCCGAACAAGATGAAAAGAATTCACATCCACAAATAATGACAATCACACTTTAAAAAGACTTTGACTTTATTTCCAGATATCAAATTCAGGTGGCTAAATATTGCCAAATCCTTTCCAGTTGTTGGTTTTTAATTTCATTCATTCCAATGGATAATTTCATTTATACTGTGAACAGGTTACGAGAGTTGTCCATTATGAAAGATGATACCATAAGAACCTTTTACATTCATGGAAGAGATGATGACCTGAATGATGAGATACTAAGTTTATAATAAGTCAAGATTCTTCTCATGCACATCAATACTTCTTATACTCCAATGTTACTTCAATGTAAGCTTGGAGAACAATAACATCAAGTGGTTGACCTTTCTTATGAAAATGTGAAGCAATGATCCATTCTAAGAATCCTTTGGTTGATTCTATCTAATCTGTTATTAGTCGAATAATCATAACATTTTTGACGCTGCTGTTTGATCAGGAATAAACATATATTAACATTTATGGCATTCTGATTGATAAACACGCTTGAACAAAATTACCCCATCATTCTCTTGCTTCAAGGCATTATGTACTCTAGCTCTTCCTTTCTTGCGAGAATTGCAAGTATGATTTGGAAAGGCACTGGTGATCCATCTCCTTGACAGCACCTTCACAATGCCTTTAAAAGAGAGAAACTGGGCTTTCCTGATGTGTCAATTCTGCCCGGAACTCTCTTTTTTTTTTTACAGTTATTCTTAATACTGATTCACTTCATAAAATCTTTTGTATTTGTTTCTTTAAATCAAAAAACAATTGACCAACTAATCAACTATTAGACAAGGTCAACTTTGGCACAAAGCTGTATTTTTAGGGTACTCAGCCAGACTAATTCTCTGTACAACCATGAGTGCTCTTTGTCAAACTAATCCCGCTCTTGTCACATAGTTTACATATAGGACACCGTGATCTGATATTTCAGTAGTTTAACCTTCTGGACAGATGCTCATACACTTGACACCACTATGTCATCTTATGTATTATTTATAAGCTATGTCTGATATTGAATCACTTTGGCCTCTCAAATGTCCAAACCAACCAGGTAAGTGGGCTAAAGATTCTTTTCTCTTTGTTTGTCTGCGTCTATATGCCTAACTCAGTGTGTGTGTGTATGTGTGTGTGTGTGCATGTGTGTGTGTGTGTGTGTGTGTGTGTGTGGTCCAAGTCACTTTCTTTGGGATACAACCTTGGAAATTTTCATAAGCACACCACTAGGCACCATTTGAAATTGCTTTTTTATTTCTTGTTCTATTATATTATGGCAAGTAGTTAAGTGGTTTGAAATTTGGATTAAAGGTTTAAAGAGGTTTGGTCCCTGTCACCTATTTAGTTGAACAATCATGAAATCCATGAGGCTCAGAAAGGGTAAATATCTATAAGAACAAACAGTTCTTTCAAAGCAGACTAAGACAAGGATGATGTTTTCCTGTTACAATATAATAAAACCCTAGTAAAAACAAAATCTTAAATCTGGAAAGGTTCAAGATAATCTATGCTCTTTACCCACCAAACATGCAAAATTAAAAAAATGGACTGAAGAGAATATAATAATGACAATATAACAGGGAACAAGAAAATCTCATTAGTCCTTAAAAGAAGTATCTACAGCCAATGCATCATCCCAATAGTAACCTGCGGAGCTGAAACATGGAACCTAACCAAGAGACTGATACTCAAGCTGAGAACCACGCAATGTGAGAGAATCATGTTCAATATCACATGGAGAGACCCCAAGACAGCACAGTATATCAGAGAGAAAATAGGCGTGAGAGATATTATAGAAAACCATTAGGAAACTCTTGGTTCCTGTTTTCTCCCCGATAGATTGTGCTGTTTTGCATAGATCTTTTTTTTAGGACTAACAGGATCTTCTCGTGCTTGGAGGTTGAGTCTGCTCAGCTGAAAGCTTGCCATTCTAGAGTGATTCTTTGCTTGATTTCTTCTTCTTTCATAGTTTCAGGGTTTCATAGTGATTCGCTGTCCTAGGAAGATGTCTACTTTCACCACCTCTGCGTCTGACTTTGATTGTTGTATTCTTATTTCCGACATGATTGTTACACCTGACCTTTATTTCTCTTCTTGTCTGGATAACTCACTCTTATAAATTTATTCTGCTCATTGGTCAATAAACTTTTCTAAACATGTAAATATAAATTCTTTGAATGGATTTATTTTCAATTGAATCACTGGTGATGACAAATCAAGAAGTTAGTGTTACAGATTGTCTCAATGTAAAATAAGTGAATAGTAAATATCTTTACCTCACACAAATGGGTACAAATGTACAAAAACTAATTATCTAAAAAAATCATTAAAAAAATATCAGCACAAGATTTGTTCATTGGTGGTTGGTCCAAAATGACCATAGAGACCAAGAAAATGACTTTTTTTGTAAAAACAAAAATAAAGTTTTAGATGTTGCCTAGTGGTGTAGTCATGCAAATTTTCAAGGTTGTAGCCGCAAAAATGTAACCAAGAGTACTCAGAGACACCCATAGACCCAAAGACAAGAAAAGGAAGAAGAATATGTAGTCCACTTTGATGGTTAGTCAGGCAGGCCATTTATAGGGCTATAGTGATTCAATACAGTGGATTTTAGTAAATAGAGCTGCATTTGGACTGACAATTTTGAACCCCCAAAACTGGTTTGTCTGATTAACAGAGCAACTCAATTTTTTTTAAGCATAAAACACAACTGATTTTTTTGAATTCAAGGCAAACAACTTTCATGAAAACCACAACAACTCAAGTCCCTTTATTTTTCTACTTTTTCTTTCTTTTGAAAATTTGAGTCACAAGGTAAAAATATTTGAATATTTTGAGTATTGGAAAATATTTTTTCAGTAATTCTATCTGACTCTGTCTTAAAAAATGTAAATTCAGTAGTGATTTAGTCAAAATGAACTGCATATTGGTCATAATAAACAAAGCAAGTTGGTGGCGATTACTTACGTTTGAATCTGTTCTTACAAGATTGGTCCTTTGGTGCAAATGGTCCAAATAACTGTTGGGCCTCTAAAGTGGATTCCAATGTATGATTATGATTTTACTATTTTTAAATAGTGATTTTCTTTTTTGGCAAAAATTACCTGTGGTTATTTGCAAAGAATATGAAAACTAAAACTCGATTTTTGATACTGAAGACAGTACTGAGAAAATTTACCCGAATGATAAGTGGTATAAGACATTTAAGTTTTACGGTTACACCAGAAAAGTTAGGCCTGACCACACTGTTTGAGAGGAGGGAAAGAGGAGACTCAATGGAAACTTTCAAGATAATAAATGGTTTTACAAATTACGGAATTCAATTGTTTTATAAGTCAGGTAGGACAGGAAATTTAATACATGATAAATAAGTCTATTACAAAAACAGTCGCAAAAACAAATTGATTTTTCCTCCCCAAGAACTTTGAAATACTGGAATAGTACAAGTATAAATAAGTTTAAGAAGAACGTGGATAAATTTAGATCCTATGGGATAGAGAATAAATTGATAGGAAAATTCTAGGAGTTATCAGCTGAAATATATTGAAGAATGTAGGAAAAATAAATGAATGAAATTTGCCCGCTAAATGTTCCTCCGTACTGGTAAGTTTTTTTTTATCAGTTTCATACATTTTTATAATTTGAATTAATGTATATTAAATTGTTAAATAAATATTTCTAACATAAATTCTTCAAGGAGATGCCCATAGAGGCATTACTTGATAGATAAATAAATAATCACTCATCTTTCAATGGATTGAATACATTTTAATAAAACGCCAAGAGAGAGAGAGGAGATATTTTTCATTGCACAAAAGTAACCAGTTCTTCCTTTTTCATTACACTTTGTTATTTATCATTTATTAAGTAAAATTATTTATATTATAAAGTTATGTTAGGTATTGTATATTCTTTCCTGGTCAGAATTTTGATTGTTCATATTTTAAAGATATTTCAGTTATTTGTCCATCAAAGACTCTTAAAATAGCAGAATCCAATAAACAAAATTCCCATTTTATTTTTCTTTGCATTTGTTTTCATTAATTCCATCTTTAGTCAACAACTGATAAATAGATAACATAGATAAACAGATAAAATGAAGAAGAAAAATTTTGGAAGTTATTCTAAGCAGGATTAAAATCCATTGCCATATCTTGTAGATATGATTCATGTTGGTCCTTTTCTGCAAAGTTCAAGAATGCATTTGTGATGCCCTCAAAAACTGATCAGTGATGACCTTTATTGTTGGCTAAGGGCTTTTCTTATCGAAAGTAATTCTGTCTGATTCTCTAACCCCTACGGCCAAAACGTTGTATGAAAAACAACCAAAATCTAAAAAATTCAGAGAAACATCATTTTTTGAGATTGAGAAGTATATCTTATACTGAAAGATTAAAACAACTCAATCTAGAGACCCTGGAATACAAAGGGAAACATGCTGACCTATTGGAAGTTTATAGAATCTGGAAAAATATACACATAGTGGACAACTGGTGTTCTTTGCTCGAAATGCTCAGATAAGAAAATCCTTACTTTAGCAATCTATAGTGAAACCAGAGGGCACAGTCATATATTACAAATTCAGACCACTAAAAGTGTTAGAAAAACATTAGTCCTGTCAAATTTACTAATTTTCTTATTAGTTTATTTCCACCTCAACTAGACTGAAAATGGCTTAACAATGCTATTTCAAGTACATTCAGGTACAAACAAAATTTTGAAATTCCTGTGATTAGTGGATACATATTAAACAGAACAGCAATGAAAGATGCCTTGATTCAAGATCATATTGTGACATGATCCCAGATCCTTTTAACAAAACTTATAAAAAAATTTCAGACGTTTCATCCTCTGAAGTGTATCAGACAAAACAATTGTATTCTGTCATTATATATACATGTTCAAAATATATATGGATGTACAAAGTTGTTCTTCTTCAATATGAATTCGCTGATCACAGGAATAGCAAGGAGGAGAAAAGAAATAATCTCATGATAGCAATATTGCTGAGGAAGATGCCATAAGTTTGATTTACTGTGATAAATAGACAATACATTTTTTTAAAAACTAAAAACTAGTGTTTTACTTCCAAAATCATAATGTGAAAGATCAAGTACACAAATACTTGTAAATTACCAATAAAAGCATTGTTGGCAACGGGTATCAATTAAAGCAAATTACTTAAAAGAATCCTTCCATGACAAGTTTGATCAATCAAACTCTTGGGATGATAATGACTTGTCTCTTAAATTCATAGACTGTATTTTCAAATCACTTTTATGGATTATTTTTTTCATTTATGATTTCTTCTATCCTTTTTCATATGCATAAACACACGATTTTCAGGTTCAGCAGACATTTTGAGGAGGTAGGCTGAATTAGTAATGTCTTTAAATCTTGCAGGCAAAAGCAAATAAAAAAAAAATGAAACTGATTAGACAAGCTTCTTTTTCAAAAATTAAGGCATCCACAGATCTCTATTAAATGCTTTTCGGTCAGCCTGTCAGTTCCATTAATGGTAAACAACAGAAATAGGAAGGAAGGGAGAGGTGCAATGTCATTAGACGAACACTGTTCTGATCAATTTTTTTCCAAGCTACTAATGATGTCATGATAGAATATCCAAGGCCCACATTTTTACATTTAAAAAACAGCCAAAATTTGGAAATAATACAGGTAGAACATTTCCATATCACAAAATTTCAGAAGTATGAGAATCATTTGATTAGAAGAAAGACTACATGCTCTTCCTCCTCCACCTCTTTCTCCTTCTTCTGCTACTACTACCATATATGGTGGACACATCATTGAACTTATGGTTCTTGCTTCATTCTAGGAATAAGTACCCAGGTGTAACTATTTTCATGTACTATCAATAAATGGAAACTACGAAAATCTTCTTTGGAGAGAAAATAATGTTTATTTGTCGTTCAAATTTTGTATACATTGATAGAACAGTAGGAATTGTACTCGTTGTCATCAACATCATCAGTAGCCTTTCAGTGTTTGCCACTGACCTTTCCAAAAATTTGCCTGAACTCTCTATCATGGATGTCACGAAGCCAGTACTTTCTGAATTTGTCTAGTTTGTAATGCCATCTCATTTTCTACAGGCCACAGTTTTGGATTTGATCTCTGGATCTACGTCATGAATCATGATGAGAGTGATTGTCTGACATTCTTGCTACATGACCAGCCCATTGTCATTTAAGTTTTCAAATTGGTTCTATGATATCTCTGACTCCTATTTTTCTCTAATATACTCTGCTGTCTTTTGATCTCTCCATGTGACATTGAGCATTTCTAACATTAAAACATTGATATGTTCAAGTCCACTGCAATAATGAGACTTTTGTTTTGTTCTCCAAGTCTGGATTTTATTCTTGGAGGATACTTCAATGATCAAATTAAGTTAATTGAAAGCTACCTCATTAGGAAAGCTTCGTACATCCCGATTAGAAATTTGAAAATCTCGATAATCGAAACTGTGGCTATCACCCTGTAATCATCTCAGTAAATGTTGGTGTAACTCTTGATAAATATAAAAAACAGAAATGATGAACCAAGTTTGAATTCAAGCTGAGGCTGTTTGTGTTCACTTGGTGCTAAGGTTATTGGAAGTGACATGAATCTGTAGAGAAATTTACATCATTACTTCTGATGCGTTATCTGATATATAACAAATTCCTCTGCTATGTTTTTTTAGAAGTGTCCTCGCCTCTCTATCAGAGGCTCTCTCGGTCAGTTGGTCGATCAGTCGCCATATTGTTCCCCAGCTATTTCAAGTCAGACTTACTTGGAACTTGGGGGAAAAGTGTCCCTTGATAAGATGCTTCTTACCTAAAAAAATCTTCTACTTACAGTCACCTGATCTGGCAATAATGGTGTTCAAACTTTATGTTTTAAAATCGATTTTCTCGGTTGTTCTATATCAGATTTACTTGAAATTAAATAGAATGGTGTTTCTTGATTTGATGCTTCTTACCTGAAACTATCTTCCACTCAGGGCTCCATGATCTGGCAAAATGGTATTCAGACTTTATAGTGGATGCCTCGATGAACTTTCGGATCTTGTCCAAGTAATAAAATAGTGGTAGGTCAAGCACATTGGAAATAATCTATCTTGTGTGTCTGCTGAGCAAGGGGTGTTGCCAATCGTGGCGTACCTCCCTCCATCTAGATCAGGCCTTCTCACTAAGAGCAAGAGAGTTGGAAAGTTGGAACCTTATCGTCGATTAAGGATAATGGTGCTGTTTTATGTAACCCCTTACTTAATGTTCCAGTCTAAAAAGACTAAATTATCATTCACTGATGCTCGCTCCATCGTGTTGCCCCAGGGTCAGACCACGCATCATCTCTGTTAACGGGCAAGTGTATCATCTAACATTTGGATCATGCAGTTGGACGTATTTATTTGCACTACAAATAGCAGCAAGTGCAGCAACATCTCAATGGTTGTAACATGATTGCCACTAAGATATATTTGAATATATCTTTTTTCTCATATGGAGATACATAGTATATGTCTAGGGTTCAAACTAAGAGGTATATTTCTACTCTCTTTGCCCATTATAGCCAGTGTTGCTAATTTAGTGTTTTAGCGCTAAATTTAGCACTTTTTCTTGTTTTTTTGCAGTAGAAAATTCAACATTTGGCAATATTTTTGCCAATTTTTTATGGTAATTCTAGCCAGTATTTAGCTATTTCCTAGTGAATGGCTATAAAATGGCTAACAGTATTTTCTTTTGTGAGTTTTGGTGGTTCATGATGCTTTTCAAAATCAATTTAGTATGAAAAAAATTTACAGTAGTTGGTGTGAATAATGTCAAGTTACTGTTGGCAGGCGAATGTTTTGGTAGAAATGCCAACATCACTTGGACAGGATGTCAAAAAATGAGTCAACAACCGGAATCAAAAAGAGACGATAGGATGTGCAGTATAAAAACACATTTGGATTAATTTTACTTGTACAATAAAAAGTAATATTGCTTACATACCCATGGGGGAAAATAGTTCCAGGTTTGCCAAATAAGCCATTTTTCAGATAAATGTTGCCAATTTCTCTCCTATTCAACCAATAAAGATCTACAATAATAGATAGCCAAAAATTTGGCCCCTTAAAAAAATACCATTTTATAGCCAGGTCAAATTATACATATTCAATATGTTTAGCCCTATTTCTATCATTATTCAGACTATCCTCATCCTATGGACACATAGTGTAGTGGTTACAGAATCAGATAGAATTACTGCAAATAATCTAATGGTTCTAGGTTCAATCCCAGTGGGAGACAATAATAATACTACTAATGCTAAGTCGGTAAAATAAAGGGTTTGGTTCGTTACTTCCCCACACCTACCAGATGATACCTGATGAAGGCCGTAGAGTACAACGGCTGAAACGTTGTATGAAAAACAACCAAGATGAGGATAGTCTAAATAATAATAGAAATAATGATAATACCTCATCTATAAAAGTCAGGGATGTTTAGTCTTATAGTTAGCGGGAAATTTAGCCAATTTTTTCCATTTTTTGAAGGAAGGTCAGTCAAATTCAATCGAGCTACACTGGAAAAATATTTTCCATAATTTACATTAGTTTTCTTACTTCATTTTGATAAACTGGAATTTCACAGAAACTTTTGCTTGGGGAATATTTTCGGAGTCAGATACTAAAATTTCCTTGCAAATTCACAAGAAATCTAGTTAGTTTGACAAAAGTAAATGTACAATTTTTACTAATTAATTGTTCTGTGGGTTTAGTTTATAATTGATTTTTTTGATAACTGAGTTTCAAATGAGAATAAAACATTTTAGCCATAAAGTTAGCCAAACGTGTGGGAAATTTAGCCGATTTTAGACAATTTTCATAGCAGTTTTAGCCGGAAAATCAAATTTGAGTTTGTCACACGGAATAGTTCAGATCAGTGGTGAAAAAAAAGAGCCGGGTAGTGGACATAAGCGTATATCTACTTCTCAATTTCCAGGTTATTCGTACGTTCAATGTTTAATTATAGAGACTTTACCATATACCTCGCTCCAAAAAACCCGTACTTACCGTATACCTTATTCCCCAAACCCATTTCCATCATCGGTTCAGATATCTGGTTAAAAGTTCTATTACTTTGATGTCTGAGTACAAGAGAAGTGTTTTTTGATGAGTGATTATTGATTGAACTTGTTTAGACAATAATTGGTTGCTTGGTGAATGTTTGTAGGTTATGCATTGATAGATGAATGGATGACCGCTTTAAAGAGTTCTTATTTGTGAATGTGCGTGTATATGTTGAGGGAGTCGTGATTGAGAAGCATCGATGTATGTGTATGTCCTTAGTGAGAAGTATTGATGTGTGAAACTTTAGTGAGAAGTGTTGATGTGTATCGTTAGTGCAAAGTGTGTATGTGTGCGTATGTGTGTGCTTGTGTCATTAGTGAGAAGTGTGGTGCATGCGTGTCATTAGGTGGGAAATGTTGATGTGTGTGTTGTAATAGAGAAATGTTGGTGTGCATCGTTTGTTGGAAGTGTCGATGTTTGTGTGTGTCATCAGTGAGAGGTGTTGGCGTAGGTCTGTAGTGAGAATTGTTGATATAAGTGTGTGTGTGTGTACGTGTGTCTTAAGTGAGAATTGTTGATGTGTGTGTGTGTGTGTGTGTGTGTGTGTGTGTGTGTGTGTATCTAGTGAGAATTGTTGATGTGCGACTGTTGTAACTGAGAAGTGACTGTCGTGCGTAACTTACAGAGGGAAGATAGCCTCGAAAAATGATGTTTTTAAAAACGGTATCACCAATTTCTTTGATTGCTCCAAAAAGAGAATTAACTTCAGCACCAATATTAGCGCACAGTTGAGAGATGCTATATTACTTCCGTCTATCAACTTCCGGTTTTCATGGTGTTGAGACATTTGTCACAAAATGACCATTCCTTGTATCGTGTCCCATTGCCAGATATCTTATAAAAGGTCTCGATACTGGCATGTAATGTTAGTTGATTGTTTAGCCAGGTCAGATATTCTTCCCTACTACTAGTACATTTGTAAACCCGCTTGTTTCGTAGGAGATGAGCACCACCAAGTCTCTCCCTTATCCAGAACGGTATTCCATTGAAATGGAACCTGTTAAACATCAGTCATGTATAGACCAGTAGAAATGTCAGTCTTGTGTTGGGTTAGTGAATGGTAGTATCATGACACAGGCAGTAATCGAACATATCATTGAACGTCCATCACAGACAAGGATGATAAACAGAGCGTGGACTAATAAATTTGTTGGTATGTATCCTTAGCAACAAACTCACATAGGAGACCGTTCAACTGTATCACTATGCTTATTGTTAATCGGTTACCGCTATCCTATTAGTACACAAAGTACAACCAAAGATCTCCGTCATGAAAATAATTAGTCGTATTAGCAATAATAATGATGAAAAATTGAGATATATAGTAATAATGATGGTGAAGATGCTTGATTGTCGTGCGGAGGGCAGACTTTATAGGGGATTGAAAAGATCGTTGAGGAAGTTAATGCTACAGTTGTTTGTTGTTGGATTTGTCCTTGCTGAGCTGGTTGGTAAAGGTACAGTAAAATCTTATTTTTATTTAGCTTGTTTTTGTTTTTTTCTGTTGCTAACAATAAGAAAGAGACGGGTGAAACATTTGGGACTTGAATTGAGAAAGGAAGGCCTGGAGAATTCAACGCTCTCAGGGTTCAAAGATGGTAAAAGGAGCAAAGGTAGGCAGTGAGAAACCTATGTGATGAGTTAGATCAGCTTGATGACAGACAGAATCCCGGAAGGCTTAGATCAGAGTTGGTTAGTGGGAGTGACAAGGGAAAGGAGGATGCACCTCAATTCTTTGTACCCTAATCAGGGCAATATTAGGTGAGTGGAGTCAAGCTATGGAATCCTGCCGTGGTTTACTGTTTAGTTCGAAAATTCATACTCAAATATTCGGCATCAGATCTTCTCTGAGATCTGAATATGTTTATGTTTGGAGAAGGGACTGTGACTTCTGGAAGCTTGTTCCAGGTAGGAGCGGATCTGCTCGAGAAGTGCTTTCTAATTCTGGTGCCTGTTTGGATTCGTAGCTTCTCGCAGCCAGCGGCGTAAGAAAACTCCTCATCTCACACAGAGAACCAGTGTCGGTTCAACTATCTAGCAAAATAGCATGTGCTTCGGGTCCCGCAATTTCAAGAGCCCTGCACTAAATGCTTGCAAGCTATCAATTCTGGTTCAGTGATTCTGCACTTGCTCTATCACTATAATACTATAGTGCCTATAACTTTTATGAACGACTGGGTTTGAGATTTCAGTCAATTGTCACCTTTAATTGGAGTAATAATACGACTGTGGTATCTACGTGATACATACGCGACACATAAATACGGAAGTATTTGAAACTGAAGTCACAGCAACTGCACAAAGGAAAGCAAAGTATTATTCTTATTGAAATCTTAGGCATATTTGTCGTATATCTTGCTTTATAGCAATTCGAGAATTTGATTGCTTTGCAAGTAAAAATGTATGTTTTAACATTTGGGTATCTGCTTTATCTGACCCCTTTATAACAAACGCTACAGGCCCACAGGCCTGGAAGGACATGGCGCTTGGAGAAGAAGAAGGTTTTCAAGAAATCTTTCATATCTATCAACCGGAGGTTTTCAAGAAATCTTTCATATCTATCAACCGGGCTCCAAGGCTAAGCTTTTGTAAAGTTCCCCCTGACATGATAAGCACAATCTCGACTGCAGTATGATATCGTAAGAGCATTATTTCTAAATGTTTATATGTTTGGAGACAAATTTAGAAAACCGAATAATATTTCCACAACTCGAAATATAAATAAAAAAATAAAGCATGAAAAAGTACCGAAATTTCATCTAACACACTCATGTGATCATTCTAACCATATTTTTTTTAATACTCAATTTAAACCATTTTTGCTTGCAGGCCCCGTTCCCTTACACCCTCTCACGCCCTCTTACACCCTTCACGCCTCTCCCTCACGGGCCCCTAAGCTTAAGATTACCCAGCCTAACGGCTGACTCGCCACCGAATCTTTCAATATTTTTTTCTTATGAAAAAATGATTTTTAAAAGTAGTACCTTTGCAAAATTTTTTATTCCGATTTATAAGTTTTACTTCGAAGTTTTTAAGCAAAAAACAAAAACAAATCGTCTGTCAGACATAAAGACAACCAATTCCGATCAACCCTTCCCTACCCTTCGATCAAACATCGCGGGGAAAAAAAATGAAATAATCAAAATCGTGATAAAAATAGGAAGAAAGAGAACTTATCCTCAAATATCGATTTATCTATTTTGTATTTGGCAAGAAGAATACCAGTAAATTTATTTTGTCTGTACGAACGAGTCTTGTACTTGAGAATAAACATTCAACTGCAAATTTTCTTCCGATGATCAAAGGTGAAAGTAATGGTTATATTGGATATTCTTTGAGCATTTCTGATATTTTCAAAATCCCAACCCAATCCCTTCGACATACTCGACGATGGAATAATATAATAGACGCCGGAATTTTAAGAATCGCCATCTTCGATTTCGTCTGATTCAACGTGGTTAATGCTATCAAACCAGACCTGCCAAGTTTCAATGTGAAGAATGAGTGAAAATCATGTGACATCCCGCCTCCTTCTTTAGAAAAAATTCGAAGTAGGTAGGACAAGAGGGGCTCCTATGGGGTCGGGTATCTTGCTCCTTCGAGAAAATTTCAAAAATGATGTGTCCAAGACTGCGTTTCAGGTCATATCAGCAACTGAAATTAAGTCTTGTCTGAGAGTCCATTTAAAACATATTTAAAAAATGTTGTATATGTTCTTATAAATAATTCGAGTACTAAAGTTTTATGAAAAAAAATATACTGAATACCTACAGATATACAACCAACAGTTATTCGTCAACACCCATTGATATACAACAAACAATTCTTACTCAATACCAACAGATACACAGCCAACAATTCTTACTCAATACCAACAGATACACAGCCAACAATTCTTGCTCAATACCAACAGATACACAGCCAACAATTCTTCCTCAATACCAACAGATATACAACCAACAATTCATACTCAATACCTACAGATGTACAACTAAAAATACTTACTCAGTATCTGCACAAATACAACCAACGATTCTTACTTAATACCAACAGATATACAACCAACAATTCTTACTTAATACCAACAGATATACAACCAACAATTCTTACTTAATACCAACAGATATACAACCAACAATTCTTACTTAATACCAACAGATACACAGCCAACAATTCTTACTCAATACCAACAGATACACAGCCAACAATTCTTGCTCAATACCAACAGATATACAACCAACAATTCTTACTTAATACCAACAGATATACAACCAACAATTCTTACTTAATACCAACAGATACACAGCCAACAATTCTTACTCAATACCAACAGATACACAGCCAACAATTCTTGCTCAATACCAACAGATACACAGCCAACAATTCTTCCTCAATACCAACAGATATACAACCAACAATTCATACTCAATACCTACAGATGTACAACTAAAAATACTTACTCAGTATCTGCACAAATACAACCAACGATTCTTACTTAATACCAACAGATATACAACCAACAATTCTTACTTAATACCAACAGATATACAACCAACAATTCTTACTTAATACCAACAGATATACAACCAACAATTCTTACTTAATACCAACAGATACACAGCCAACAATTCTTACTCAATACCAACAGATACACAGCCAACAATTCTTGCTCAATACCAACAGATACACAGCCAACAATTCTTCCTCAATACCAACAGATATACAACCAACAATTCTTACTTAATACCAACAGATATACAACCAACAATTCTTACTTAATACCAACAGATACACAGCCAACAATTCTTACTCAATACCAACAGATACACAGCCAACAATTCTTGCTCAATACCAACAGATACACAGCCAACAATTCTTCCTCAATACCAACAGATATACAACCAACAATTCATACTCAATACCTACAGATGTACAACTAAAAATACTTACTCAGTATCTGCACAAATACAACCAACGATTCTTACTTAATACCAACAGATATACAACCAACAATTCTTACTTAATACCAACAGATATACAACCAACAATTCTTACTTAATACCAACAGATATACAACCAACAATTCTTACTTAATACCAACAGATACACAGCCAACAATTCTTACTCAATACCAACAGATACACAGCCAACAATTCTTGCTCAATACCAACAGATACACAGCCAACAATTCTTCCTCAATACCAACAGATATACAACCAACAATTCTTACTTAATACCAACAGATATACAACCAACAATTCTTACTTAATACCAACAGATACACAGCCAACAATTCTTCCTCAATACCAACGGATATACAACCAACAATTCTTACTTAATACCAACAGATATACAACCAACAATTCTTACTTAATACCAACAGATACACAGCCAACAATTCTTACTCAATACCAACAGATACACAGCCAACAATTCTTGCTCAATACCAACAGATACACAGCCAACAATTCTTGCTCAATACCAACAGATATACAACCAACAATTCATACTCAATACCTACAGATGTACAACTAAAAATACTTACTCAGTATCTGCACAAATACAACCAACGATTCTTACTTAATACCAACAGATATACAACCAACAATTCTTACTTAATACCAACAGATATACAACCAACAATTCTTACTTAATACCAACAGATATACAACCAACAATTCTTACTTAATACCAACAGATACACAGCCAACAATTCTTACTCAATACCAACAGATACACAGCCAACAATTCTTGCTCAATACCAACAGATACACAGCCAACAATTCTTCCTCAATACCAACAGATATACAACCAACAATTCTTACTTAATACCAACAGATATACAACCAACAATTCTTACTTAATACCAACAGATACACAGCCAACAATTCTTACTTAATACCAACAGATACACAGCCAACAATTCTTACTCAATACCAACAGATACACAGCCAACAATTCTTCCTCAATACCAACAGATATACAACCAACAATTCATACTCAATACCTACTGATGTACAACTAAAAATACTTACTCAGTATCTGCACAAATACAACCAACGATTCTTACTTAATACCAACAGATATACAACCAACAATTCTTACTTAATACCAACAGATATACAACCAACAATTCTTACTTAATACCAACAGATATACAACCAACAATTCTCACTTAATACCAACAGATATACAACCAACAATTCTTACTTAATACCAACAGATATAAAACCAACAATTCTTACTTAATACCAACAGATATACAACCAACAATTCTTACTTAATACCAACAGATACACAGCCAACAATTCTTACTCAATACCAACAGATACACAGCCAACAATTCTTCCTCAATACCAACAGATATACAACCAACAATTCATACTCAATACCTACAGATGTACAACTAAAAATACTTACTCAGTATCTGCACAAATACAACCAACGATTCTTACTTAATACCAACAGATATACAACCAACAATTCTTACTTAATACCAACAGATATACAACCAACAATTCTTACTTAATACCAACAGATATAAAACCAACAATTCTTACTTAATACCAACAGATATACAACCAACAATTCTTACTTAATACCAACAGATACACAGCCAACAATTCTTACTCAATACCAACAGATACACAGCCAACAATTCTTCCTCAATACCAACAGATATACAACCAACAATTCATACTCAATACCTACAGATGTACAACTAAAAATACTTACTCAGTATCTGCACAAATACAACCAACGATTCTTACTTAATACCAACAGATATACAACCAACAATTCTTACTTAATACCAACAGATATACAACCAACAATTCTTACTTAATACCAACAGATAGACAACCAACAATTCTTACTTAATACCAACAGATATACAACCAACAATTCTTACTTAATACCAACAGATATACAACCAACAATTCTTACTTAATACCAACAGATATACAACCAACAATTCTTACTTAATACCAACAGATACACAGCCAACAATTCTTACTCAATACCAACAGATACACAGCCAACAATTCTTGCTCAATACCAACAGATACACAGCCAACAATTCTTCCTCAATACCAACAGATATACAACCAACAATTCATACTCAATACCTACAGATGTACAACTAAAAATACTTACTCAGTATCTGCACAAATACAACCAACGATTCTTACTTAATACCAACAGATATACAACCAACAATTCTTACTTAATACCAACAGATATACAACCAACAATTCTTACTTAATACCAACAGATATACAACCAACAATTCTTACTTAATACCAACAGATATACAACCAACAATTCTTACTTAATACCAACAGATATACAACCAACAATTCTTACTTAATACCAACAGATATACAACCAACAATTCTTACTTAATACCAACAGATATACAACCAACAATTCTTACTTAATACCAACAGATATACAACCAACAATTCTTACTCAATACCAACAGATATACAACCAACAATTCGTACTCAATACCTACAGATGTGCAACTAAAAATACTTACTCAATACCTGCACAAATACAACCAACAATTCTTACTTAATACCTTCAGATATGCAACCAACAATTCAAACAAAAAGTTTCCTCATTTCAGAAGTTATTAGATGAGGCTTTTCCGGATATCTAAACCTATTTGGAAAATTCAACACTTTTTGCGTGAGATTTGAATGCTTTGTCAAACTGATCTTATCCGCAGCGTAGGTCGACATTTCTAAGAACGGGAAAATTTTCATATTAAGACCAGATTTAAATTGGTCAGCGGCGTTTGTAAAGAATTAAGTGATTCGGAGAGAGGGTGGTTAAAGAGTGATGGACAGCCTTCCAATCAAGGAACAAATCTGTCATCTTAGTGAAAGGGGAATAATAAGAAAAGGGAAGCGCTGATAAAGATTGAAAGATACGATATAGCAAAGGAAGAGGGATATTTTCTTACGTCACTCTACGTCATATGATTCCTTTGAAAAAATCAATTCATGGTATGGAAAAATAGAAAGTATAAGAAAGAAAGAAAGAAAGAAAGAAAGGAAGAAAACAGATTATACAGGGTTTATAATATATATATATATACATATATATATATATATATATATATATATATATATATATATATATATATATATATATACATATATATACATATATATATATATACATATATATATATATATATATATATTCCAATGAATCATGTTGAATTTTGGGCGATATTTTTCGCTTCATTTTTGATGCAATGATTATCTATTTTGATGGGTCTAACTTGGAAAGGACTAGTTTTATTACAGAAACAAAAAAAGTTGTCAAATGCTATCAAAATTGTATATACAACGTCGCAGTTTTTGAAGAGAGTCTGTCCTTTTCCGTATTTAGAAGAGGACATTCAAATCTAGAATCGTTGAGTCAGAAAATCATAGCTTCTAATTGAATAGAATAAACGCCCTTTACGTTTTGAACTCCACTATCAGATAATGATGGAATCTTTAATCAATAACAGATAGTCTTGGTAAAGTAAAGTCCTCCTTCAGGGGCATAGCCAGAGGTGGGGTGGGGTGGGGGGGCTTGGCTCCCTGAGGGAACCTTTTCAACATTTAGTGAGATTTAGTTTTGTATAATGTCAGTAGAAATGCAGCAGATAAACTTACTACTTATAAAATTATTCTGGGCCCGGTAGGCGTATTCAAAATGCCTCCTCCGTTAGCTAGACGTCTATTCTGTTTGAAACTGTATCTCCCTCTTTGCACCAGAACGAAAGTCATAACATTCCCTGACATCTGTAATAATAACTGGAATATTACAAGGCATTTTCGAGACACCCCAAATAAAATAAAGGAGATGACATAAAATCTACTTAAATAACAATAAATCATTGTCAAAATTACATAACTTTTTCTCTTCAGGAACTGGTTTTATTGCATTATCTGATTTTATAATATTTCAACTGTCATCTGTTTCCCTCCGTTTATCAAATACTTTCTTTTTACTGCATTGAAAAGATTTGATTCAATCAAAATGTCTTGGAAATTATGCACTAATTCCAACCATGATATAAATATCATCCGCTCATCCTTTTACAATTCTTACCAATCAAAATGTTGCTTTTATTTTCTTTACGATAAGTCTGTTTTTCTTTTTAACTACAATGTAAGTCGACAGTTCTAAGAACGACAGAAATTTCATGTTAAGATCCGAGTTGAATAGGCTAACAACGTTTGTAAGGAATTGATTGAATGATAGAAAGAATGGGCCCGGAAAGAATAATGTTTTGTTTTTTTTTTCATTTTTTACGCCACACTACGTCACACTTCGTCATATTATCTTATTTTATCTTGATGATCCAAGAACGGTAGAATTTATTTCGAGTGAAAAATTTAGCGATTAAGTCACGTTAGACGTAATGTTTCTCTGCGTGAATTTATGGATAATTTTGTCGAATGCACAACCGCAGTAATAAAAATTAATGAAAATGATGACTGATTGAAATTCCTTACATAAATCAATAAACAACCATCCAATGTATAGGAAATAAAAATGTTACTATGTTTGCCCAAAGGAAAAATTGTCTCAGACGAATAAAAATCCGCGTAGAATTCACATATTAACTATCGTAAAAAGTTCATTTATTGCTTTGAAAATTGATTATATTCTGTCATATTGATGACCAAGGCGTTTAGAGAATTACCCACATTCAAGACCTGACACTTCCGCGCAAAACAAATCCACACTGTCAATAATTCCACACTGTCATGTCTGTGCATGACAAATCTGCATACGACAAATTTCAATTTGATAACTTAGAGGCAACTCTTTCTGTCTACTGATACCGTTCCAATCTCAGTAACACGACTGCAGTTGAATTTTTCAATGTAGTTTACCCTCTTAGCGTAATAATATTCACTCATTAACATTTTTTCAAAATCAATTAAAATCTTATTTGTGTTCGGTTGAAATGCATTTCTAAGAAAGGTTCATTGAAAAGTCTAGTTCACACCCTGTTTAGAACTGTTTTCTTTCCCTGAAATTAAAGTGCAAATTTGTTAAGAGCTCTTAATGATTGACATTCAATCTAAAAACGAATTTTTCAAATGATTGCTTTTTTCCATTTATTTGTACAATTCTGACAATGCAATTACTTATGGAAGATACGAATGTATTTCTAGTCAAATGCTTTGGCCTGCGATTTGAAGGCTCGGAAGACAATAACCATTTTAACTTTAGAAGGCCCATCACAGCCTTCTGATCATTTCATGTCTGGGATTACGCAAGCAAACTAGTATCATTAATCACCGCTACCCAAATCAGGCCGGTTTAAAGATTGTTGCTGGGTTTAGGTTGTGTTCTGACATACATATCTATGGATCTGGACTTGGCCAAACCCATAGTGTTCATAGTAGACACTTGAAATTTTGTGCACACACACACACACACACACTTCAAAATGGGTTTAGGTGTGTGTGTGTGTGGGGAGGGGTTATTATGTAATGGAAGTTTTTGCAAATTTGTTCATTAGTTTGTGCCCGCTTATTTTTTGTTTTTTTTTTTAAATTTAAAAATGCCGGTGAAATAACTTATTCATTGATCACGCCTTTTCTCCAACTTTTTAATAGTTCATCCCAAGACAGCATATATGGGTGGCGGTATTTAATATTCTCCCTTGAAATGCTTGTTATGAATATAGTTTATAGTGACCTTCACTGACTTTTATTTTCGATCAAAATTTGGTTCTCGACGCCAACTTTATGAACTTGACTCCGCACCTGATGAACTCATTTGAAATATGGGTATATAGTGTTTGTTCAATCGTTGACCACTGCCTCTTTGTTATTATTGTTGATTATTTCAGTTCGAGGAATACTTAGAAATTCTTAATCATATTTCAAATGTCAACCTTAAAAAATAGTCCTCTTAGATTCAGTCTTTTGAAGACGAAGACTTTTTTTAAAACGCATTATGAAAGCCGGAAGGGTACATAACTTCCACGGTTATATCGATGAAAAATCAGTGTATGAAGATTATCCTCATTCTTTGTGTGTTCGTAAGACAAGAACTAACCATTAAATTAAGATCGTTGACGAGAGAGAGAGAGAGAGAGAGAGAGAGAGAGAGAGAGAGAGAGAGAGAGAGAGAGAGAGAGAGAGAGAGAGAGAGAGAGAGAGAGAGAGAGAGAGATGAAGGGGAGATGGCAACTGTCTTCCAACTCCTAATAGACGATTCAATTTGATGTTAAAACATTGGAAAGTTATTGCCAAAGATGGCCACTGTTGGCAAAGGTGCACAATTACCGTCCCTGAAACTAATAAAGTATTTTGTTTTGCTTATCTAAACAATTTACATTCGCAGATTCGGTATTTAACCGTGTCGTCACATTAATATTTACAAAATTCGTCTTAGTCTGACCCAAAGCTAAACCAAATCAGCATTCGAAATGCTTGGATAATCGGTGACAACTGGCGTCGGTGGAGAATGCACAACTATTTCAGCCACAAAGTAGGTTCAAGATAGTATAAGTTACGTGATTATTTCTAAAAACGCCCGTGACACCCCACTAGTAATCTAATACATCGGGTAAGGATTCGAGTTTCCAATTTAAGTATCTACAAGTAACTACGACCGAGAGGGCGTGTCTTTGGTGTTACGGCAAGTTATCTTGGGACTATCACCCACGAGAGAAATGAGATGTTCTTGAATACTAGCTTTGTTGGGACATTTTTGTATCCCCATGGTCGTAAATACACCACATTGCAGATAATTCAAATCTATTTTAAAATTTCATAACATGAGTTATCATTTTTGCTCTCTGGGTTAAACTTGGGAAGTGCTGAGATAGTTACATTTCCAGTTCATAAGCAGTTTAATAAGGAGCAAACTATTGGGCTTTATTTAGAATTATACATTCAGAAAAACAGGTCTGGTTGGTCATTTAATTGAAACCGTCACGTGACTAACGTCTTTTCGCACCACGCTGAGTTCGAAAAGGAGGTGATCAATGGATAAGTTACTTCTCTCGCTTTTTGTTGGGCAGTGATCATAATAAAAGAATTTTCCCCTAAACGAACGTTAATGCCCTTGACTAAGGGATCAATTTGGCATGAATTTACATAGCAAATTACTCCCAACCTGTTAAGGGGGTGAATTTAGTGAGAAAATTTTTTTTCTAGACATAATAGAGAGTAAATTTTGAAGATTTCAGCCCTGTAGCTCCATACGCATGATACATACATACATGTACACATAGCCAGCCAACTAGACAACCTTGAAAACTGAAGAAACCTACTTTGACAAGTTTTGGTTGACGGTCTCTTACAGAGATACATGAAAATTTAAAAAATAATGAATTAAAAAATATATATAAAGAATACCATGTCTGGATAGTCAGTGAATAGAAGCCGTCATGGAAGTAACGTCTTTTGGTATCATGCTGCGTTGGGGATGATCAATTGAGGAAATAGGGAAAAAGGGGTGATCAATGAATAAGTTACTTAAGTTACGCTTTTTGTTGGATGGTGAAGATTAATAAACGTAGATTTTCCAAAAAACAAGCGTGAACGCTGCTGGATACAAACAAAGGGACCAATTTAACATAAAATTATATTATAAATTGAACTCCTGCAATAAATTATTTGTGGGAAGGGTTTAAAAACAAACAAACTTTTTTCTAGACACATCAAAAAGTATATGTCTGAATTTTCGGCCCCCTAGCTCCATCAGTGTAGCCAGCAGGTGCGATGCATACACCAAGCCAGCTCAACTCGAAGACTGGAGAAATCTATGTTGACAGTTTTCTTATACGATTTCTAATTGTTGAGTTTTATCAAAACTTTTATTAGGTTAGCATGGAAGCAGATAACCGTACCTCGCATAAAAGAATCACCGTAGCCCGTTGAGTACTAGAACTGATTATCTAAAAAATAATCGAAAATTATCTATAAAAAATTTTTCTATCTAAAATTATCTAAAAAAAAATACCAGCAAAAGAATTTGAGCTAAGCTGATCCAAAATGAGCATATGTCCCCCCCAACAGCACTTTTTTTGAAAAAAGTGAAAAAAACAAAAAAGTAAAATAAAATAGGACAACGGATTTTTGGCAGAGCAAGCTCAACTCCCAAGAACAAGAAAATCCAAACGATTCTTTAAAATAGGGGTATACAGCAAATGCGTCCTCCCGATAGTCACCGGTGGAGCTGAAACATCGACCCTACCCAAGAGACTGACCCGTGAACTGAGAAGTATGCAATACAAAGAGAATCATGCCGAACATCACATGGAGAGACCACAAGACAGCTCAGTATTTTAGGGAAAAGACAGAAGTCCAAGATATCATAGAATCCATTAGAAAACTCTAATGGCAATGGGCTGGTCATGTTGCAAGAATGTTAGACCACCGATAGACATCAAAACTCACAACATGGATCCCTAGAGATCAAATACGGAACCGAGGCTGGGAGAATATGACAGGTTCAGAAAATATTGGTTCTGCGACGCTGACGATAGAGAGGTGTGGCGAATCCTGGGGAAGGTCTCTATATAACGTCTGACGATAAAAGACTGATGATGATGATGATGATGATGATGATGATGATGATGATGATGATGATGATGATGATTGGTGTACTCCTGCAAATTTGCAAGGTTGTAGCCCCAAAAATGTGACAAGGAGTGCCTGGAGATTCCCCATACACACGGACAGAAGGAAAGAAGAATCTGTGGCCATCTTTGCTCGGTCTGGCCACTTGTTTAGCTACAGTCACGTGATTTCTTTCTTCTTCAATCTTCAGAAATAAATTTACGAACTATCTCTCATGGAAGAAATTTTATTATTCTCCATTTCTGAAAACGAATAGGAGAAACATAAATTCTAAAACAATAGCAAATTTCGCATCTTTTGAAAAGTTGTCCTTTTGTTTCGTCAATATTCATATATTGTACGATCTTATGTTAAAACTTTTCACAATGGTAAAATCTTTTTGGTAAAGAAAACAGATGAGTACCAAGAGACCGGTAAAATCAGTTGAATCTACTTGCTATGCTGACTATTTCAATATTTATGAGTAAAATCTTTAGGTTTGAATTTTTTTCTTGTTAGGTGATAACCTACTGACTGTAATTCCGAATACAAACTGGAAAAAATTCTCTTGGTGATTTTCAAAGTTCTTTGTTTGTTATTAAAATCGTAACTGCATCCTCGCTTCTTTTTGTTTGCTTGCTTGGCCAGACATCAAAACAATTTCGGGAAGCAGTAAAATGTTTTAAATAAAGTATAAGCACAACTTGATACAAAAGATTATCTGCTGTACAAGGTACATAAACACCGACATCGTCAATGTGTTGGTAGATTTGTGGATAATATCCTGATTTATTTTCTATAAGATGAATCATTGTCAAACGTCATTCATTTTTGATTAGCGTATTGTTTCATCTTAAATTCTTTTCAAAAGTTGTATTTTATCGCAAGTTACTCGGGCCGTCAGTCTACGACAGTATGTAAACAGCGTAAATTAGAAATAAAGAAAAAATAGCTCAAGGCAAGACCCGTTTTCTTTTTAATTCGGGGATCTACTCAAATACAGCTCTACCGGCCGAGCTACTAGAGATTTTACAGTTGACAAAAGATTAAATCTAACCCTAATACCCATCTTTTGTCCCCTCTGATCGTCCCAGCTAATAAATTGACTTTATTTCAACGTTTCGGCAATGATTTCTTGTAAGGTTTCGTTAACAATTCTCAGCAGACTCCTCACAACGTCTTCACAATGTTACTGTCTATGAAATTCCAGGAAGATATCAGAAGGACATGCATTACCTAAATTAACGATTCTCAGTTGATGGAATATTTAAAGAAATGTTATAGTTTTTATACACACAGTCAAGTAAAAAAAAAAAAAGTATTTCCAATGCGCAGGATTTTTGGCTACAGCTCTTTTCTACGTTACCATAATGTTACGGTAACGCCTGGGATGTACAGTCTGTTTAGTTTTAGAGAAATACTCAATTGCAACGTAACAGTGTCGTTACCATAGCGTAACATATCCCCCAACGAAAATGCGACCCGGCAGCAACGTGGCAAAAACATTCCATGTTACCTTGAGTTTCGCCGCCATATTTGCTATTGTTTTTACGTACATTTGTAGCAGTATTAGTTGTAGTAGTTGTAATAGCCTGAATTTTTCATGAGATGGAGCAAATATTGTTCATTTTTTATTGGTAATTTCTTTCATCAAAAATCATTTTACTCAATTCTCATTATGACCAATTCAGACTGTCAGTCTACGGCAGTTCGTGAACAGCTTAAATCAGAAATGGAGTATGAGAATAAGCTGTTAGCGAGATCCGAACTTGCATCCTTTTTACCTTTTTCTAAAGTGAATTCCAGTCGTATTTTTGCTTCTCCTCTGAATTAATGACTTTTAAATTAGAATTCTTTCGTCAATGTATCTGCCCTTACAGACGTTCATCTATTGGATGGGTGTAACGGAGACTATGAAAAGTATGACTCAACATTTGTGTCTACAATAGGTTTATTTTGGCATCGTTCAAGGTTCAAGGAAATAAATGAAAAAACCAATATGTATGTTACATATATTGTCGGGGCAAAGCGAAGATCTACTTAAAGAAACCATTTGGCAGGGGAAACTGCAACATTTGCAGTTTGTTCCAAGGAAAACACCATATAAATTGTCGAACTCAGTTGAAATTTTGAATTGGAAACTTTTGGATCAAGGCGCAACTTTTTCATACATCGAATTATAAAAAGCACCCTTGTACGGACTGCAGCTTTAGTAATTCCTACTTGAAAAACTGATCCCCCACCATTTTGAGTATAGCGGCCCTAAAGCAGTCGAAACCGACTCTAAGTATACTGAAATATTTGAATGTGTAGAAATGAAAAAATATCATCAATAAAACGTATGATAGGTGTTAGAAATCAACTTTATGCAAATCAGTTGACTCCACCTCTTCGATATAAATGGAGCTGTTACTGTATAATGAAGGGCTTGGTTAGTTTGGTTACTTGTGTCGTTCACGTGACCCTTTCAGACCAGACAGACACAGATGTGGTGCCATGGTCAATTTGGGTCTTACCTCATAAGGTGTGGTGCTACTTAGTGTAGTCAAGTCCAAAGGATTCAGGATGATTGCGAGGACAAAAGAGAATTTTTACTGACAGCCTACTCCTGCGTGTGTGAGCTCTCCACATAAAACTAACCTTGTGTCACACTCTGTTCTCGTGGGGGACTGGACAAATAAATTAATTGTGTCGTTCACATGGGCATTCCAGACTAGACCGACGCAGATGCGATGTCATGGCCTCTTGGTGTCTTACCTCATGAGGCTTGGTACTGCTCTGTGCAGTCAAGTTCAAGGAGCTTAGGATTCGCCCTGAGACCTACAGACCAGTGCTCTCATGTCCATGCGACAATGGATTAAAGGGAATCTACGCTGATAGCCAACTCACACAACCACATACGTAGTATCCACACATTAAACCGACCTTGTGTCACACTCTCTTCTTGTAGAGGATCGGACAAATAAGCTATTTGCGCTGTGAATGAAACTTGATTTTCATTGAAGGTTATGACGTAAGCTGCGTCGTAGAAGCGTAGTATAAGATTATTTATAGAACAGCAACTGAATGATTATTAAAAACAATGCGTCTTGCATTGAGGAGAGTTCATGAGTTCCGCAGAAACGGAGTAGTCAATAGAATTAAAGTTCTTAAGAAAGATTGTAGAACACTTTTTGTGTACTGTGTTTTTGCATATGTATATATCAGTCAAACGGCTTGCACTCAACTATCGTTTCCTTATATGCGAAATAGGCTGTCTCTCACGAGATGGAACCTTGGACTGATTTTCAGTGATGAAATATGGCCGTATTTATCACGTGGTTTGTTTCCCACAACGTCTGATTCAAAGATATTTATTTCAAGTAGCCTCAGCCGATTCTTATTTGCATTATAGGCCGTTGGAACAAGCGAATTTTCTATTCTGTGGGCTTAATTCGTGAGCCTATTTTGAAAGTTTTGGAGGGACGCTTTTTGAAGGGCCGACGAAAGTCTCTAAAATCTCCCGTAGTCCGTATATCGGACAACTTATAAAACCTTCCATGCCTTAAAATGTGAAAATACCTCTTGGAATAAGAAGAACAGATAAATAAATTAAATTCTAAGTGATGTCCATTCATTTTATGATGCAATACATGCGTTTTTAGATCATGTTATTATGCACATAGTGTAAATGAGTTAAACTCAAAATGTGTCATGATCATATACTAACAACGTTACCTCCCTTGATAATCATGCTTCAGTAGTCTACTAGAATACAGAAAACCGCTGACTATTTGGGGAAGCCATTCGTGACGCTTGGCGCGATTTACAACTGTTGGTTTAAAACTGGATACCTCTGACGACAAGTTAAAAACTGACTTATAATTGGTGGGTTTTACCAAATATTTCAATACAGTAAGGCAAGAAGTTTTTGCTTTCATCCTAGTCTTTGATTGATGATATTTTTAACAAGTTCAGAAAGAAAGAAAAAATCTCGAGATTTTTCTTTCTCTTGGTAAATTTGAGTTGACCCCCCCCCACCAAAAAAAAAAAAAACAACAAAAAAACAAACTCGGAACAGACTATGGTAGCGTCCTAATCGAAAATTATCATTCTACTTCTACACGTATAAAGGTAGATGTGTCAACGAGGTAGTTTTTTTTAGATGTGGCCACGCATCTCTACATGTCGCTTCTTGGCCAGTCTGTCGGTCTGGAAGGAAGAGGTGTTTTGTCATTAACAAGTGTAACCTCTGTTCCATTTCTTATTTATATTTTTATCAGCGGCGAATGAAGTCCTGATATTGTCCAAGGTTCAAAGAAAAGCCAAAATAGGCAAAGTCTCGCCCCAAATGGCCATTTACAATTTTAATTGAAAATAACACTTGCTGAATATTTCCATACCAAAATATTTGGCATGTATGAGAATCAATTAAAGGAAGACTACTTTCTCATCTTCCTTCTCCTCCTCTACCATCTGCTATTACTATCACAGGTGGTGGATGCATCATTGAACTTAGGGTTCTTGTTTTTAAATCGTATGAGTTCCTTCATATGCCAATGAGTATGCACGCTGTTTCTTTCTGCAGCGAGGAAAAAAATTAATGCAGAAAGTAGCCTCTGATCCCTTTTTTTTTTAGTATTGACCCGATCTCCATACGAAAACAGCGGCGTAAATGCTTATTAGAACGTTTTTGTCTTTTCCTTTGTTGATGAGTGTTTGAACGATCTTATTGAAAGAGATGAGAACATTATGGCATTCACGAAATGTTTTTGTTTTCCGATTGAGTTCTGTTTTTTGAAGGCAACCCAAAGAACTTTTTTTTTCTCCTTTCATCTTTTCCCTTGGTCTTGTTTTGGGTTCATGATGAATCCCATATATCAAGATTCATCTTTACTTCTTTTACACTTCAATCCTGCCCTGAAATTGCTGTAGTAACCTGTATCCAGTGTTGCCAACTCACTAATTTTTTTCACGCTAAATCGACATCGAAAAAGCGTCAAAACAAATTTAAGGAAAGTTAGCCTATTAACGGCCTTAGTAGGTAGCTAAATATGGCTAAATTTGCCTAAAAGTAGCAATAAATGTTGTATTTTCATACTGCCTAGACAAGAAATGCGCTGAATTGGCAACATTTCCTGTATCGTTTAACTCGTGATTATCTGTAGAAGGAAGTGTTGATTTGTGCCATTACACTTTCATTCTCTGCCCTACTCTCATTTTCTTACCCATTTTAGATACTCTCAATCAAAACTGTCATCAGAAGTTTCTTTCAGTTTTCAAGTTGGTCCGGCTGGCTAGCTGGCTGGCTATGTATACATCAAATGTATTAGCCGCCCTAATAGAGCTAGGAGGCTGAAAATTCTAACATGTACTCATCAATATGTCTACAAAAGACTTTCTGGGGGATTTTTTCCAAGTCAGCCCCAGAATAGGTTTCAACTTGCAATGTAAATTGATGCTAGATTGATCACTCAGTTTGTGTTTGCTTTTCTTTTGGAAATTCCAATCTTTTTTCAGTGATCACTGCCCAACTCAATGCGAGAAGTAACTTATTCATTGATCCCCTCTATTTCCACTTTTTTGATTAATTGCCCCTAACATAGCATGCTGCCAAAAGATGTTGGTCACTGGACGGTTTCTATAGAGTGACAAACCAGACTGGAATTTTTCTTTAAAAAAAAAGTGATTTTTAATTGATTTTTTTTTCTTCTCATGGACAATCCGCCTACTTCCTGAGATATTTCTCTCCTATGAACTACCTTCTTCATATGAGCTATCCAATCTCTTCAATAATGTCTTTCTAACCACCATAATCTACGTCAGTAGTAGAAAAAACATTTTTTTTAGTACTCCACTGGTCATTAAACGGTAGATTCTCAGACGACTTCGGCTAGAAATGAGTAGTTTATTTTATTAAAAACTCCAAGTTTTTCCTACTTGCCGCCATATTGGTTGCGTAATGGCCGCCGTTTCCATCATGGGTTCTGGTGACCCTCGTGCACATTGAATTTTTTTTTGTTTTACGGACAGTTTCATTTTGCAAATTTGGAAAAAAAAATGTTGCTCAAAAAATGGACAAACCTTGATTTCGCACTATGAGCCAGAGGGAGGTTGAAGATGTTGATATGGAAAAGACTTATCTGAGAGATCGTAGAGGCTGGCAAAAAAGTTTTGATTAGTTTTTTTTTTTTCCTCTTAAAAAAAAATTCGGTCAATTTGTTGGGGTTTGGATTTAGTTAGAGTTGGGGGTTAGGGACAGGGTCAAAGTTTTGAAATGGGCAGAATGTGAAAAATATTAGTTTGTTTACAAAAAATAAGAAACAATAAAAAAGTAAAACTCTGCAAACGTTCTTTCTGCAAAAAATGCAAGTTTGTCCAGATTTAAAAGATAAAAAAATAGCAAACCTCTGCAATTTTATTTTCTGAATTCGCAAAACTAATCCGTCTGCAAAAAATCAATTACACAACTAATGATGTTGAACACGCGCACAATAATCACCGGAACTCACGATGGTAGCGCCGGCCATTTCGCTAATACAATATAGCTGTGAGTAGTAAATAAATTGAACTTTTTTATTAGATAAACTATTCGTTTTTAGCTGAAGCCGGCTGTAATTCTACCGTTTTATGGCCGGGGAAAAAATTGTCTCTTAAAAATGTGTAGTTTAGATTAGATGCGTCATAGAATTGCAGCATTACCAATATCTGTACCTCGCGTAAATGAATCACCTAATACCGCGTGTGTAGAAGGAGTAATTCTCTACTCTAAAAAATTCTGGAAAAAAACCCATAGATCTTTTATCTTGAATTATCCAGAAAAAATACCAGCACAGGATTTGGGCATTGTTTTTTACTAAATGACCATAGAGACCACTAAATTTATTTTTTTTTTAAGAAAAAACAATCTTTCAAAATTTTATATGTGTATTCATGTAAATTTTCATATTTGTAGCCTCAACTGTGACTAGGAGTGTCCAGAGACATACACACTCGTGCACACACACACACACACACACACACACACACACACACACACACACACACACACACACAATCAAATAGAAAAGAATCTGTAGCTCACTTGACTGGTTGGTCGGATGAGCTTTTTGTGAGACTGTGGTGATGCGATCATTGACTTGACAATTTCCTACAGTCCTTCCAAGCATGTTGATTCTACCGTCTTAATTGACATTACTGGTAACAGTACGACAATAAATTAGGCTCAAGGTCAAATTTTCAACGAAGTAAGAACATGCTGGCATCAACTAGTATTTAGCCACAGGCAACTTTCTTCCAGATCCAGGGTATCACAAATTTCAAGAACAAAATGAAATATTAAGACAACAATTGGTGTATATTTTTTGTGAACAGTAGTGCTTTTTATAAAGGGATTGAAAATTAAGGATAAAATCTGTACCTTGCATAAATGAATAACTGTAGCCTGAACATGTACTAGAACTAATTATCTAAAATTTAGATTTTTTCTATCTAAGATTATCTATAAATGATACCAGCACAAAATTTGTGTACTGTTGGTCCAGAATGACCATAGAGACCAAAAAAAGCACTTTTTTTTAGGATGATGCCCATTGGTGTACCAATAGAAATTTCCAAGGTTTTAATCCAAAAAGGGGCACCTGGAGAGGCAGACAAACAAGATGAAGAGCCAAAGCTCCCGGGCCCTCAAATCTCAAACTGCACTCTTGCTTATGACAATCATTAGTTGTTCATACACATCACCAGAAAGTTATAAGTCATTTCAAAGCCGATTCCACAACAACTGCGCAGTATGAGCAGCCCAAGAATAGTTGGTAGGCTCCACCCTTCCAACAACTCGTGCAAAAGATTAGAGTTTGGAAAGAACTGAAATAATACAAGAAAAAACAAAGAACAAAAATGGAATTGCCGGAAGATGACAGAAAATGGAGGTGAAAAAAAGAAAGTTCTTAGATAACATCGAAACATATTGAATCCAAGAGGAGTGAGGCCCATTCTTTTTTCTTGCGGTGATGGTAGTTGGAGATGTAAAGTACTTGATTTGAAGTCAGACTTTAATTTTAGGTCCTTGACTGAGCAACCACTCCTCCTCTTGTTTCCGGCTTGGTCTTCCTGTTCTAAAAGCAATAACGGTGTGAGTAAAATGTCACTAACCTTCCAGTTTATAGCCTCAACTGATCTAGAGTAAGTTGAAAAGCGACAAGATGTCTAAACTTATGCCAAAGCTGACGAATTGACATCCATTTGTCGACCTCTTTATGTACAAATATATGCACACGTGGAAGAAACTGCCAACATCTATGGTTTAATTCTAGCAGACTGGCCATAAAAATGTTCATCTCTATCCAAGACATTGAGAGGAAACAGAAACTGAATTATATGACGTATCGCTGTAACTCTGCAGAGATGGGAAATTGAACTGTACAGTTATTATTGGTTATCCAGATCAATTTGGAGGAATTTTGAGGTATCTTCATTCATACAGTGCTATCCATAACAGATAGGTTTAAACACTGTTGCTGGGTTCAAGTTCATGTGTTCTGACATTTACATATATCTATGTATTTGGACTTTACCAAGCCTTAACCGTTCATAGTAGAAACTTGAAAGTTTGCACTCTCACTCCTTCCAGACATTTTTCAGTGATCGTATGTGAGTGAAGTTAATTACTCCTTGATTATCCCTTTTTTGCAATTTTTCAATTGATCAACCCCAAACCTGCATGCTTGTCTAGTTCGTCTCTCTATCTTATATTCCGCTGGCCATGGTTTTGCATGTGGTCTCTGGGGAATCATATTGTGAGTTGTGATGTCCCGTGGTTGTCTGTCATCCTTTCTACATGACTAGCCCATTACCATTTGAGTTTTCAAATGTTGCTGTCTTATGATCTCTCCATGTAAAGTTGAGCATAATTCTTCCTTGTGCACATTGCATGGTTCTCAGTTTGGGGGCTAGTCTCTTGGTTAGATTCCATGTCAGTTGATGCATTGGTTGAAGACCCTTCTTTTTAGGATGGATTAACTTCTTGAAAATTAAGCTTGCTCTACCAAAAGCTTGCCAACCTAGTGTGATTCTTTGCTTGATTTCTTCTTTTGAGGATATCATGGGGATTCATTGTTCTAAGGAGATTGAGAGGTCTACTTTCTTGAGCTCTGCGGTTTTGATTTTGATTGCTGTGTCTTTGATCTCAACAATCTTGTTTACATGTCATTAGTTTTGCAGAAGTTCATTAGGAGATCAGCTTTCTTGCTTTCTTCATTCAGTTTGTCTGGCATAATTTGGAGATCATGAAGGTCTCTAGCTAAAAGGATGATGTCATCAGCAAATCTTAGGTCTATCCTGATTCCTTTGTTTTCCCAGTCCAGATTTCAGAAGATCATCTCAAACAGGCTGTGAAGAGTTTGGGTGAGCTGGTCACTTTGTCTCACTTCTCTTTCTAGTTGACAAAGCTCAGTCTTTGAGTAGGGATTGCAATGTCTGTAGATATATTGCGAAATTCTGATATGTACGTGGTCCACGCCTTGTAGAGTCAATGACTTTCGGGATTTTTCTGAGTTCAAGGCTTCCCATAAGGTCAATAAATGCTACAGCAAATGGTAATCTATATTCTGCTGCTTTCTCTTTCATTTTGATTCCTAAATGAAGATGGTTGATGATTGAGTAGCTTCTTTTGAAGCCATTGTAAAATTCCTGAGCACATTCGACAATTTAGTCCCTATTCTTTATTTGCTTTTATCAAACTGGTTATTTGTTTTCTTCCTGTACTGAGAGATTTTTCAATAGTTTTGAAGTCTACCTACCTTTTTCAAGAATGCTTTTGATGACTGCTGCCATGTATTTTTTTTTTATCTCCTCCGTTTCTTTTGGATGATTTTGTTCAGTTCTGTTGCTTCGATCTTCCCTCTTGTTGATGGTGACTCAAGGTTTCTGCAATTTTCCTCAAACAAATTGATTTGTTTTCCTTTGAGAATAACATTTTGTCTTATCAGTTCAATCAAAAGTGTCTATTTTCTCTTGATTTAGTCATTTTTTTAAAATCCTTTTTTGTTTTAAAGAATTATTCATTGGAAACCTCAGTATTCACAAAACTTCTCACTTTGTTAGCTATATTTCTGATTCCATCTTCTTATATGTATATTATCAGACTTTTAGTATCGGACATTAGACATAATCCATCCCTAAGATTTACAAGACCTTTCTAAAATGGGCATTACACAACCAGTACTTTCTGAACTTGCGTAGCTCGTCACGCTATCTTTTTTTCTGTCATCCACAGTTTTGTGTATGATATCTTGGGATCCACGTATGAACCGTGATGTCTAGTGGTTGCCTGATATTCTTACGATATGACCAGCCCATCACCATTTGAGTTTTCTAATGGGTTCTATTATATCCCTTACTCCAGCTTTTTTTTTTCTAATGTACTGTGCTGTCTTGTGATCTCTCCATGTTAGATTGAGCATGATTCTCTCCTGTGCATGTTGCTGGGACCTCAGAGGATCAGTCTTTTGATTAGGTTTCATGTTTCAGCTCCATAGGTGACTATAGGGAGCATGCATTGATTGTATGCCCTGTCTTACTGAAGTTCATAAAGAAACCAATTTTCTCACTTCCTTCATTCAGTTTGTCTAGGATTATTTGGAGATCATGAAGGTTCTTTGCAAAAAGACAATGTTGACAGTAAATCTGTAGTTACTAAGGTGTTTGCTGTCTTTTCTGATTACATTGCTTTCCCAGTCTACGGGCCTGGAAGATCATCTTGAGGCAGGTTGTGTAGAGTTTAGGTGAGCTGCTATTACCTTGTCTCCTTCCTTTTTCAAGCTGGAAGGCATAGTCTGTGGGCAATCTATTGCTTGTTTTGTTCAGAGTAAGTAAAGTTGTTCACTGACACTGCACATAGTTGAATAACATTTTAGTAACCTTAATGAGGATATTGTGCCACTTGTTACACGTGTATAAAATATTCCTAGCAATATTGTTCTAATCTATAATTATTCTTACACACACACACACACACACACACACACACACATATATATATATATATATATATATATGTATATATATATATAATAATGTTATAATTTCTTGTAATGATACTCAACCTTTCTATTCTAAGAGATACTATTTATCATAATTCGTACACCTGCACATCATATTTACACAAAATTGAGGCCGCAGTTTTTCATTTATGGTAAAAACAATAGACAAACTTGTCTAATCAACTGTCATTTTTTTGGTTTATGGACAGTTTTACGTATGTATAGATGTGTATATATATACATATTTATATATATATATATATATATACATATATATATATATATATATATATATATATATATATATATTACGGCGTGGCTTGATAGGCTGAGCTTATATTTCATATTAGTTATTTTTTTGTGCTTACCAAGAATAATTCTATAGAATATAGCTTCAATGATTCAAATTCATGATTATAGTTCTCTTGAAAAGGATATAACTATAATTGAAATACCTTGAATGATATAGTTTTGGCAAGATTTCAGTAGAGCAAGCTCAACCTTCAAGAACAAGAAAATCCCATCAGTCTTAGAAAGAAGGGTCTACAACCAAGGTATCTGTCTGATAGTCACCTATGGAGCTGAAACATAGAATCTGATCAAGAGACTGGCTCTCAAACTGAGAACCATGCAAAGTTCACAAGAGAATCCTGGTTGACATTACATGAAGAGCTCATAAGAAAGGACCGGGATATCATAGGAGCCATTTGAAAACTTAAATGGCAATAGGCTGGCCATGTTGCAAGAATGTTAGAGAACTGCTGAGCATTGCGCTTCACAATGTGGATCCTCAGAGATCATAAGATCAGATAAGTGTAAAATAAGCTGGTGTGACGAGCTAGGCAAGGAACGTCTAATAATGGATGCTAAAATCTGATGATTATGATTCGTGCGTTTTTTTGATGTAATATGGTTAAGATATTACTGTGCAAATTAATGCAAATGAGTATGAGAAAAAAAAGATGAGAAACAAATTAACCACACTTATCAAGGTATACCTATATTATGAAATCTTGTAAAATAATATTGACATTAAAGAGAACACCACTTCTAGTGCAGTGGTTGATGAGAAAGATCCAGATCAGGTTCTTCACAATTGTGATGGTAGGTTAAAGATAGCCAGATATAAATTAGAAAATACGTACGAATATTACTGATAATCTTTATGATCAGGAAATAACTACTTTTGGATTAGGATGCCAGTATAGTATCTATTCCCTTGTCATTTTCAGGTAGGACACAACATAACAAGGCAAGTCTAGTCCTAGGGGTTATAACCCCAAGGCAGCACCTGTCCATTGCACTATCAGGGGAAGGTCTATTGTAGTCCTGACACCTTCATGGCACAAGTTGTGGTAACTGGGCTGTTTTTGTCTTTGCCAATACTTGTGCATAGGCTCCCATGTTAAACAGAACATGTGTCACATTCTTCCCTAATGGAGAGGTGATTAAATATCATGAATATAAGATGAAATATCTTAAAGAAGGTTAAAGGTTGAATGTTTCAAGGTCCTTCACTTAATGCTAAGTCTGTGACATACATTATCTCCTACTTGTTTAGGGGATAGGAAACAGTATATAATATGCCTCTCTATACTATGCTCAGTCCAAGATGATATATATTTATGACCTGTCCTATCAGGTCATCCCAGAATCAAAATTTTGAAAAAGATAAAATTTCAATTGTAATTAATTCATAAACAGAGGTTCCATTATCATCATTACCGTCTTTTCAAAGATTCATTACACCATTTTGGTAAAAGTCTTTTGGTTTTGAGGAGAAGAATGTAGAGCGGGTAGTTTCCAACTGTTGATGTGTTTCATCAAGATTTTTCCCCCTTGAAACACCGGAATAGGTCTGAATCAGATGGAGTAAGATATGGAGAATAGGGAGAGATTGGGTTTTGTTTGTTTTCCAGTCAAAGTTTTCAATCTTTCCAGATATGATCTTTGCTGTGTGGGGCCAAGTATTATCATGATGGAACATAATAACTTTGTAATCGATCAAACTGAGCTTGTTTTCCTTGAAATGATGCAATAACTGTTGGCAGTAGGTGTCTGCTGTAATCATGCCTGATTGGTAGCGACTCAAAGTGAAACACATCTATGCAATTCCACCAAGGACTTATGTGGACTTTCCGTGGATGAAGGTCCATTTTTTCAGGCTGTACTGTTTACTTCCACTAAGTATTGTATTGGTTTATATCTTTGTTCGCTTTATTGCCTTTTCGAAACTCCTAGAACACATGTCTAATGACACATCCATCTTTAAGAGGGTCAATTTAGTTACTAATTCAGTTGTATTGTACTGAGATGATGTAATTTACCCATCTAAAACTATAGAAACATATATTTGCAACTATTGTCAGGATTCTGTTTATTTCTGTCAGATTCCAGGCAGTATCAGATGATGTGATATTATTGTACTTCTGCTTATAACTAATTGGAGAGAAAAACACAAGAGTCAGAGAATTTCAGAATAACCATTGCTGAATAGAAATTTCTTTTGTTCTTTTAAATTGATCATCAAAGAAAATTTGCCAATATTAGTCCCTAGCGCTAGTTCTCTTGCAGATATTGTTAATGTGTATTGCATTATGCCATACTTTTGGTATTCCTAACTTTGTTAATACTTCCTGTGCGTATTTCACTTGTTGAATTGAATTTCCTTTGTTTTGGTGTATTTTAAGAAATTTCTTCACTGTTCAACATTTCATTTAATCTTCATAATCCACCCCCAAGTTAAATTTTTGAAGTTAATGTGGTTTCTCTCACAATCCTGCTCATTTGGGGCTTTTTCTCAACTATTCTATTAATGGTGAAGGCACTTTTTGCTATTGGGTTTTGATGAGAAGAAGCCAGTAAAGACCTGTTTGTGATTTTGCTTGACTAGTTGCATTTGATTTCAGTGATATCAGGCTGTAAAAGGAATGCCCATCAATCCTCAACAAATTCAGTTACTTCTCGGGTATATCTGTACATCAATTTCTGTGGTACAATTAAATGGTATAGCAATTTCTATAAAATGGTCCTATAGTGCTAAATGGTATAGTAGATTCTAGAACTAATCGTCATATCAGTTATCATTGTATTACTCGTTTATTTAATTCTTACAACTTGAAGGGGTTGAGGCAAACACTGACAGTTAGGTGTGAGAGGTCACTTTAGCAGCGGTCAACACAGTTGTTGGTATCCATTCACAGCACGTTTGTCACTGATTGTTTGACCATTGCCTTGCCCTTTTGGTGTGCACCACAGGGGTATGACCAATATGCAGAGAACCACACATATAGATGATAAGTGAAGTTTCTTGAGTGCTGGGGTATCCATGGGGGTGTCTCTCTGCTTCAGGAGCTTCTAGTCACATTTTGGGGGCAACAACCTTCAAAATTTGTACCCTACTGGCACAATCTAGAATTTTTTTTCCCTTCCAGAAAACTACTTTTTGGGCTTCTAAGTCTTTTCATGGTATTTTTTATTGGATAATTTTAGATAAGAGATCTTCATCTTGAAAAGAAGAAAAAAAAAGGGAGATAATTAGTTCTGGTATATATGCAGGCTACGGTGATTCTCTTATGTAAGGTATGGATATATATAGACCCAATAGTTTTACTTGATTGTAAAAAGGAAAATGACCGCATAAAAAATTACTTTATTAACATTTCAGTTTGACGTTGATAGGAGAAAATACAAATGTTCACAAATTCTGATAAAGAATGTAAATATTAACAAGGGCAGAATAAGATCCCATGCTTCTTATGAAAATGATAGTAGAAATAAAATAAAGTTTTCTTGATATGAATCGTACAACTTTCTTTATTTTACCATATAACTGAGATTTTAATTCTCCCTTATCAATCTTTCATATCTTTTTTAGGTAAGAGTGTCTGTTTTTGCTTCACGTAATATATAACGTCTGTACTGGTTGCCATGTTTGCTGTAAGCTTCACAGAATATAATCTATCATAATAGCAGGGATAGAATTCTTTTGAGAAAAACAGCAAAAGTCAATGAAATGACAAGAGAAGGGGATAAAAAAGAATTGAAAATAATGGAAGGCTTTAATGTCTATCTCGGCAATGGAAGTTGGATTGACATTGCCTTAAAAGATGACAAAAATGATTATCATAATTCAATCTGTGTAAGTGGATAGCTTTCTGAAAGATGGAACTCCTCCATTAAATATCTTTGTTATTGAGAAAAATGGATAGGAGAAGGATATACTGAGCAGGTTAAGCTGGGAAGAATTTAAGCCTCAGGAAGCAATGGATTACTCATAGAATGAATCCCTTTAGAATCAGTGTTTATAATTTGATCTTCGTACTTGAAACTTGTCTTTGTTCCAAGACTTTTTCTTCTCTCTTCCTTCGGATGTTTGTGCTTCTCTCTTTTGATTTGAATTTGCAAATTCTTCCCTATTGTTTTCCTTCTCTCATATTCTGTGCTCCAGTGGCATGTGGTGCTTTGTTTCTTGGGTGTGCTGTGTGCTACAGATGCATGAAAATGTAAAAATATCATAGTGTCTGTAAAAAGCAACCGTCCGTTTAAGCTTTTTTGGCATAATGTTGGGAAAATGGTCTGGAGTGTACAAATCAGAGGATTAATGAAAAATAGGATTTAGATTAGACTTTATTATCAGCGGATAATAGTGTCTGGTCCAAACTCCATTTTTCATGTATTGATTCTCTTATTTCTTTTTATTTGCTTGCCATTTTTAATATCAAATGAACGAAGATGTGGAACTTTACAATTTACACTTGGGACTACTTACTCTATATTGTAGGAAAAGGCTTTTATTGCATCTGTATTACATAGCACGCCGAGGATACAAAGCACCATTGGCACTGGGGCTTTTTCACATTACCACTACTGATTCTTAATCCCTTAATCTCTCTCCTCTTTCTCTATCCTTCCTCTCCGTTTTCTTCTTTTTTTTTTAGAGACTGTCAACTGTTTCTTCAGATTTCAAGTGGTTTGGGCTCTCCATGTATGTTTATACTTGTCACACGTACAGGCTGGAGCAATGGAACCAGAGAGCTGGAAATTCAAATGTTTACTTATGCCTACAAATCTTTTTTATGTTGTTGGTAAATCCATCCTTCCCAATAAGGTTTTAGTGAGGGGGGGTTGTTTACAATGTATGTTTATGCTAAATTGATCCTTTTTTTGTGTTGTGTAGTGATCATAATTCCCCCTTTTTAGTGTTTCATGGATTCTTTTTTATTTGTGGTCAGACCTTCCAGTTCTGTAAAATCTAAAATTATATCGTGTATTTTAAAGTTAGATAAATTTACTGATCTCTTTCAAAGATTATAAATGAACTTGTTTTGGGCATTAGTATTTATCAATATTCTCAGAACAGCACCAATAATATCCATGAAGTTAAGCTTCAGAGTAAGTAGAGCTACATTAGTAGTTTCTTTGTTTAGTACCAATTTCTCATTATTCTCTATTGTCTTGTTTACAAAATACTTTATCAAGTCATTATCCTTATAGATTCACCTGCTCATCCATAGCCAAGTGCATCTTTATAATACATAGATGGTTTTGTCATTTATATCTGTCCATAGCAAGTAGAAGTCCAATTCTGATATCGGTTTTATTGTTTGGAAATTTCTTCACGTCCTCTTCCACACACACGATTGGAGTGTTCTTTTGATGACCAACACTCTGTTTACCATGTGTAGGGGTCCAATCAAATGAATATAATGGTAATGCTTAACTAGACATGCAGGCAACATGATCAAAATATCCAAGACGTGCTTCAGACACGAGAAAGGTGAATTAGAATGCTGCAAGTTCTTCTTGTAACTTCTCTGTTGGTGACATGTTAGAAGTATCTAATGTTGAATATTCTTCAGAGACAAGACTGCTGAAATAATTCAAGGTGTTGGGCAGGTTGAGCTACCCTATATCAAGATATCCTCCCACCCCAAAAGATTTTGCCCTCTAAATTCCTCCTGGGTGTAATTTTGAAATGATTATTCAGGAAATTAGACTAGGAATACCACCAAAAATTGCTGAACTCATTTGAGTTTGAGGGAGGTTTTTGTTTCTACTACTGTTTCAATGGCTCATGGTGCTTTGTATCTGAGGTTACAAAACGCAAAAACATTTTTGTGTATGTAAAAAGCAATTAAAAAACTTTTAGTATGGAAAAAAAAAAGAGACTTTGTTTTTACACTAAAAGTTCTTTGATTTAACTGCATTTTAAGCGTAATTAGAATTTCGATCATTAGGCCTGTATTCTTTGTGTTTTCAGTGTGTTCATTTGCCATTTAAACAACATTTTTTTAAAGTTCAAATTATTTCCAGACAATATATCTAAACATTTTCTGACGGTTCATCAAGTATCAGTTGAAAGAAGCTTTCAAGGATTGATTAAAAAAAACAAATTTAAATGATTTTTTTTCCTCCTCCTCTTTCATGTTTTATTATGCCTCTACTAATTACAGGAATTTTGAAATTTTGTACCATTAAAAGACTTTTCATTAATTCTCTTGTTTCTTTTTACTTGTTTGTTGTTTATCACATCAAATGATTGAGGGTGTGAAACTTTACGATTTACAATCAGGACTGCCTTCCCTACAGTGTACCAAAAAAGGTTTTACTAGCTATTGATTTTCATAGACACTAAAATGTTTATGCCTTTTTATGCATCCATAGCACAGAGAACACCATTGCTATGTTTCCCAAAGAATATTCCATGGTTTAATTTTACCATTTAGGAAGACAGCAGAAAGGAATTAATACTGAATAAAGAATAAAGGATTGTTTCAGATTGTAACTTAACCTCTCACAAATTTACAATCTTAATGAAACAATACTATTACCATAAAATAAGGACATAATAGTCAAAATTGAATATACAAAACTGAGAAAAGTAGACCACTACATCTACATAGGACAGCAAATCTCCATGAAATCCACAAAAAAAGAAATCAAGCAAAGAATCAACCTAGGATGGAAAGCCTTCTGCGGAGCAAGCTCAACCTTCAAAAATGAGACAAGCCCATAATCCTAAAAAGAAGTGTATACAACCAATGCATCCTCCCAATAGTCATTTATGGAGCAGAAACATGGAACCTAACCAAGAGACAGACTTGCAAAAGCTTGCAGAGTGTGCATGAGAGAATCATGCTCAACCTCATATGGAGAGATCACAAGACAGCATAATATATCAGGAAGAAAGAAACGGGGGTCCGAGACATCATAGAACATATTAGAAAACTAAAATGGCAATTGGCTGGTCATGCTATGAGAATGACAGACAGCGAGGGACACCACGACTCATAACATGGATCCCCAGAGATCAGATGCAAAACCGAGGCTAACAAAATACAAGATGGAGAGATAAACTAGACAAATTTAGAAAATATTGTCTCTACAATGCCCATGATAGAGAAATGGGAAAGGTCTTTGTCAAACAATGGAAATTATGATGATGATGACTATTGCCATGAAGTTGCAATAACTTCAAAAAGGACAACACGTGAAATGTTTTCTTTTCCGTGTTCTTTTTCTTCAATTTTTTTTCATTTTCAAATAGAAGACCTTTTAAGAAATTCACAGTCATTGCTTCCCTCATTGTGATCTTCTGCTCTTTGAGAAATCATCCCCAAAGTTAGTGAAGTTTTCCATTCCTTCAAAGGAACGAAGATTGAATTAAACCCAAAATGTCTATTCTGACTTTTTATCACAACATTTTGGTTGTTTTCATTCAACAACTTGATTAAGTAGCATGGATTGGTGCTAGAATGTAAAAAAAAACAACCTGAACATTGCAAAGGAGTTATTCCATATCAAATCACCCAAAAAGAGGGAAATTAAAAAGAAAACATCTTTCAGATTGACACTTTACAATATGAAAGGATACTCTTTCAAGCTGCACTGACAAAATGACATTCAGATTGTGGAAAGTGAGGTTAGGACAAGAACAAACATGGTTTCTCAAGCCAAGAACTTTCCAGTCCTCTCTGTATTTATTAAGATATTATAACTCTACATGAAAACTCGGCAATAATACCAGAACTTTGTTGGATCATCTTAAGATACATAGAAATACATGATGAAAATATGAAAGTATTACGTAACTGCCTAGATGATCAAATGAGGACATGGAAGATAAGCAATTTGAGGACATTCGAAAATTAAGCACATTTCAAACGACCATTCTGACTCTTCTATAACGGTAACAAATATGGTTACAGTATACACATGACCTAATGTTACGAATGACAGGAAAAAAAAATTACAAGTGCCTAATCTATAGAATGCTACACCTTGTCTGGTAATGTTTCTGAATTCTACAGAAAGAGCTAGCCCTCCTTTTCAAAGTTGTACATGCCATATCAAAGGAGCTATAAATGACGGCGTTTGGATGGAAAAGCTTGATTGGTAAAATGAATAAAATTGTATAAATTTCAAAGAATCCCAATTTCAAAAGGTTTTAAGATACAGATTAAAGATTCTGGATTTCTCGATAAGTTTGGCATAAGAGCACCAGTGTGTGTGTGTGTGTGTGTGTGTGTTTTTTTTTTTGTTCTTTTTTTTTCAGGAGAAACTGAGAGGTTGACCTTGGGAGCAGATGGTCATTTGATATGAAATGACTCAATACAAAAAACAACTAAATAGATGAAAGAAGAACGAGACAAAAATTAATGATGACAAAGCTTCATTGAAGAAATTTGGATAAATCAAATGGCACAAATTGTTCATAACTTTGGCAAAACATTGTTGTTTTTATTACTATTAATATTTTCAGTTTGGCAGATGGTTTTCACAGAAGATCAAGTAACAGCAAGTCTCATCAATACTCCAGGACTCTTCTTGGTATTCTGGCCTATTTCTGTGGTGCTGTTGTCTGGATAGTCTCAGTTCTACCCTGGATTTCTAGTTCTATCCATTTGCTAGGTTCTTGGGGACTGTTCCCTGGGCTCCAACTACTATTGGCACTACTGTTATCTTCCTATTCCATAACTTCTACACCTCCCAGTTTCCACCCTCTTTCTGCTTCACCCTGTGATCTGCTGAGACAGCAAAATCTACAGCTAAAATGTTTTTTTCCTTAATTCGTTGCCACAAGATCTGGTCTCCTGGCCTGGATTGGGTGATCCAGTCCCAAAGAATTTTATGTCTTGTTCTCTGAGACAGATTTTGGTCTGTGCATATACCATTGGTTTGTGTCATCGGAGTCTTATCTCTTGAACAGCTCCTAGTGGATCACCCTCCCCATTCATGTTCTTGTATTCCCTCTGGACTAGTTCTTTTATATGGTTGAGAGTATCATCTTCATCTCCATATAATCTACATTTGCTATTTACTTGTTTTTTTTTTCTATCTTAGCCTTTCTATTATTAGTTCTTATGGAGTGATTTGGTTTCTCTATTTAGGTTTCCTTTGCATAGCCATGTTGTCTGATCTGCAATAACTTTAGTCTGCCTTCTGAAATGTCTGTGTAGCTGTTTTTCTTCCCAATTTTTTTCTTCCTTTTTTGGATTTACTGGTTCTCTATAGTCTTCCTGTTAGTTCTTTTGCTGTCTATGGCTACTACAATTAAAATGCTGATAAGTACTCCTTCTTCCTCATTTCTTCTCACATATAGCCTGTTGATATCGTCTTTCAGGTCTTAGTTTTCTTGTTTTGTAGTCCAGGTTTCTGAGTACTTCCTTTCTTTGGTTTGAAAAGGGGTTAGGGTATCTCATGATGGGAACTACCCATTTATCTATTCCTTCAAGTTTCTGCTGCATAGCTTGTTTTCCTAGTAATCAAATTGCTGTCTCCCAACAAATGTCCCGACTATCCAGCCAATTTGACTACAGATTCTTCTCTCTTTGAGTGTCTGTATCTATCCATGTTTTCCTATGTATCTGTGTGTATGATTCTGGGTGCTCCTGGACCAACAGTGCCAAAATCTTGTGCAGATATTTTTTAAAGATAGTTTTAGATAAAAGATCTATTTTTATTAGTCTCGGACTCTCCTCTCAACATCTTCACATATCACAGCAGTGTTTTGGTTCGTACTGTTTCCACTTTTCAAACACATGCCATGTTCATTCTAGCTGTTAGGCCATTGCTGATGACTGGAGGATATTTGTCTCATATTTCCAGTACCTTCCTCAGTATTCTTGCAGATCCCAGTAGTGCTGTGGTTTGCATTGTCTCAATCCTTCCATTTATCTCCAACTCTTTCAATCTTGACTTCAATGTCTTTGGCAGTATTCCAGGTTCACCTACTTCTATAGCCACAATGCTGACTTTCATGTTCCACACTTTTCTCAGCTCCCAGGCCAAGTCCTGGTACTTTACTTGCTTTTCATTCTCTTTCATATTCACTTTTTGGTCTGTAAGTACAGCCATATCTACGATTCTACTGGTTCTTTTTTTCCTTGTGCATGACAACAAGATCTGCTTGGGGTGTTCGTTTTCAATGTCCAAGTCTAAGTGTAATTTATAACTTCTACATTCCTTGACAGTCTCTGGTTTATGTTGTAATCATTTAACTACATCATTGAATCCTAGTTGTTTGGATAGTTCCTTGTGTATGAGTGTTCTTTGCTTGTTCTTGTACATCTACAGGGGTAGTTTGCTATATTCAGTGGTTTTATCTTTTATCATTTCATCCATAGAGATGGTACTTGCTGTTTTTCTGGGTTCTATCAATCTTTTGTAAGCATTTGTTTTAGGCTTCTGTGATGAAGGATTCTGTTTCTCTCTTCAGGTGTCCTTTGCATAGCCATGTCCATAAAATTTCATTTTTCATATTTTCTGTCTTTTTAATCCCCCTAGAGATCTTTTTTGTTCCATTTTTCTTTTTTTGTTTTCAGTTCTACCTCCTTTGTTACATTTCCATTGTTCGTTGTGCTACTTCGAGCACTTTTCATGATATCTTCACTACATGCTTGCAAACGCTTTTCAAATCCCGTATTGCGATTGGGTCTGTCTTCTATGCTGATGAGTCCTATGCTGCTGCCTTTTTTTTTTCACATACAATCCATGTCATCTCTTGGATGTAGAGCCTTGTGCATCGGCATAAGTCTCCTAGTTCACCGGTTAATTGATTGGAAATCATCATTTGTTCATCTAAGATATGGCCCTGTGTATGTCACTACCACTACTACCCATTATTATTATCGCTGTTGTTGCTGCTGCAGTACTCATTAGGTTTTCATTCCAGTAGTAACTGGGGGCTTGCACTGGATACCAGGTAAGAGCAAGTTTCCTTAATATTCCAGCACTCTCCTCAGTATTCTAGCTGTTTTCAGTTATGCTGTCATCTAAGAACGATGGGCACAACTGCCATCATGTTCGCAATTTTTTTTTATTTCTTGCGAGTTTTAGGTATCAAGATTCATACAGCATTGTTTGGTGATGGGGGTTTAAGTGTTCCACTAAATACCCCCCTAGTTTTGATTCTTATAGTTTCTTTGTTTTGTTTATTCAGTAATCTGAGACTTCTCTTCCGGTCTCCTCATGGTACTGACAGATTCCTTGCATTTCTGCCACTGAAGCAAAACTGATATGCACTTTGGTTTCTTGATGAATAACAGACATTTTAAATGTCAGTGTTATGTTAAAACAATCTCTTGTCAACAATGCTGAGTGGAGTAGTTACATAATTCCACAGACTTTCTACATGACAATCCACGTAGGTAATGACAAACATGATAGCTGGTACATATTCAACTATACCACAAGCTGAAGAATTGGGTGAACCCCAACAGTTTTTAAGTTCTCTCTAATTAATACAAGAATTTTTGATTTTATGTCAAAATAACAAAAGTCTCGCATCCAAAATTCTGTCTTGACTAAGAAAATTTTCTTAGTAACCAAACTGAGGCTCTGAAAAAACAAATAATCAGTTCTTTATGATAAGCAGTATACAATACTTCAGAAGCATAGTTGCCGAAAAACAGCTTATATAATAATAATTGAATCACAGTAGTCCAACAAATGGCCTGTCTAGTGGGCTACAGATGTGTGTGTGTGTGTGTGTGTGTGTGTGTGTGTGTGTGTGTGTGTGTGTGTATCTCTCGGTCTTCTCCTGGTGACATTTTCAGGGCTACAACAAAGGAGATTTGTTTTAGTACACCAACTAGGCACCATCTTTTTCAAGAAAGTGCTTTTTGGGGTCTCTGTGGACCAACTATTCCCAAATCTTGTGCTGGTATTTTTCAGATAAAAGATCTACTTGTTTTAGAAAATCTTTTAGATAATAAGTTCCGGTACACACATAGACTACAGTGATTCAATAATGCAAGCTATATCATATTGAATATTTGATTCCCTTAAAGATAGTATAAGTAAGAAATATACTATGAATTGCTTTTTTATTTCTGTTCATTATTTTGAATAATTCTTTGTAAAAGATGCATTATGTATCAAACTTGATATGTCAGTCAAAGAGTAAGTTATAAGATCTTCATTGAGATTAATGTTAACCAAATTAAATTCATAATCATCTCAAACTCCATTTTAAGTAAAACTTGGGCAGAATCTTAAATATATTAGAATGATAGATTTCAGAATTTTTTGATGAAATCTGTAATTCATATTGATTCATCTATTCAGTCATAAAAGTATTTCCCCAGGCCCTTTATAACTTTAGGTTACCATGGCATGATGAGTGATACAAATTTAGAAAGGGCTGGCTCCATGATGCCCATGATAGAGAGGTCTGGCTAATATTGGAGAAGGTATATGTCCGACAACGGATCCTAAAAGGCTGATGATGCATATCTTATCTTATAGAAAAGTTCTATTTTTGATTCAATGAATCCTTCAAGATCTTTAAGTTCATGGAATTGCAGACGAACACAAGTTGTCTGGAGTGAAACAAATGATTGTATAAAGGTGACAGGTCAGGTGAATATGGCACAAGTAGAAGAACTTCCTATACTAGTTTCATTTGCTACACAAAAATGAGTGGTTTCATGCAGTAAAATCACCAGTCATTTGCCTTACCCAGAAAAAAGTCTATTTGCTTCCAATGCATCATTCAAACTGTAGCATTTTGCAGTAACAGTTTGTCGAAGAAGTCATTAATAATAAAGAATTCTATTTGAATCCCAACAAACACAGAAGAATTCCCCCCCCTGTAAATTCTGTGTAGGTTGAGATTTTGAAGGATGTTCTGGATGTAGCCACAGTTTTTCTTCATTTTCTTTTCTCATAATAAATCCATTTTTCATTACCAGTGACTATCTGGTCTGAAAAGTTATCTATTTTCTTTGTCAGACAAGAAAAGAACGACAAGTCTTTAACATGGACAAGTGTCCTTTCCAATAAGTTTATGTGGAACCAATTTTCTAAGCTTCAGAATCTTTCATAAGACTCGTAAGCAATGTACTACAGTTCAGTGGCGGGCCTATGGTTGGTGTCACCCGGATGGTAACTCATGGGGTCATCCTCATCATCCATAACTGGTTCTCTTCTCTGGATATATAGAATTTTGGTGATCTTTTTGTGCTTATACATTATTCATCATGATTCTCCCATATAATTCAGTGTGATGGGATAAGTCTACATTTACTAATAATTCTTTGCGTCTCCAGTATCCAATATTTCAGTTTGGACTGCGTGAAATTATACGAAGAAAATAAGTATAGGTATCATGAAAACGTTTTTATTCGAAATTTAATCACGTCTCTCGTAGCTCATTGTGAGAACTTTGGGAATATGTGGACAGTTAAAAACATATGCAAAACTGTATGAAAAAAAAAACCTATGGGAACATCTCTCAATACCCGGATCCACCCCAAAATTCAACCAACATTTTCATACCCCATTTTCCACCCTTCCCCAATATTGATTGAAATTCATGGAGAACTTTTGGAGATATCAGGTTGACAGTCATGAGCATATACAAAAATGTATGGAAAAATAACAAAAAAACATAGGTATATCTTTCGATTGAAGAGTAATTCCTGGATCCAACCCATTAGCTGACCAACTTTTTCTAACTTAACTGTCCAACCCTTCATAAATCTTTATTGAAATTTATTGTGAAATTAGGGAGATATCATGTGGATAGATAGATGTTTCATTAAAAAAAAGATAACCAACAAACTATATGAAATTTTTTTAGACAGTCCTCTTGGTGTCACTCAGGGTAGACCACAACCTCACACCCCCCATTAGTGTTACTGTAGACTGATCCTATCAACAAAACTTTCGCTAACATTGTGATGAAGATGATGCTGTGAAGTTTTATATCTACTCGATAAATACATGTCTGTAATAGGTAAAAGAAATATCAGTTTTTCCGAGAAACTATACAATTTTCTCCAAACTTTTGAAACAAAATGCTATGATTTATTGCCAGTTCATATTGTTTTTGATTATTTCTTTATAATATTGGAGTGGAAAGCTGGAAAAATTTATGGGAACTGTCAAGAACTGGTGTCTTTGATTTTGGAATGGTTTGAAAAATGTTGGTAGAATTCCTTGAGATCGCTGACTATTATTTTCCTTACTTTTTTGAAGGACTGCCTTGTTTCTACTGAAAATGGTTAGACCTGGGAGCTTTTCATTCAATTTTAGGTGTCACTTCTAAATAAAGACCATTACAAGAATGGAATTCTATACATTGTATAGATTTCTTGGATTCAAAGAATGTAGAATATAGAATAAAAATGATTTAGGTTCTTAAAGATGGTCAACCAATTAATAACCAATTTCTCATAAGAATTTCCAGCAATGCATTTTGTATACTAATCAGTTTTAGATCATCAGAAATTGAAAAGTATGGATTTTGAATCGGGTCTCAGGAGTATACAATATTTCATTTTTACTTTAACCATGAATTAACAAACAACACAATCAGATTTGAGTTGTCTTGAAGAAAAAATCACTTTTTGTGTTAAATTTTTTTTACTGCATAGAAAGAAACAAAAAAAAAAGAAGTATCAGTGTTTCCATGATTTCTATTGTTTATAGATTCTTCTTCGAGACGTGTGTAAGTTTGAAAATAGATTGTAATGTCTGGACCGCGGGTTACAAAAGAAGTTTCTTATCCAGATTTTATCATAGTATCATAGCAATAGTAAATGGTATTAGGTACTAAAGGAAATATCAGTACCTCACATAAATGAATCACTGTATCCTATGTCTGCGTCCCAGAACTGATTATCTAAAAAATGATGTAAGAAAAAAAAACAAAAACAAATCTTTTATCTAAAAGCATCTAGAATGCCACTATAAGATTTGGGTATTGTTGGTCCAAAATGTCTATAGGAGACCCAAAAAAACACTTGAAAAGAAAAGAAAAATCAACTATGCCTTTTGAAATTGTATCCATATCTTGTCAGTAAATTAATATTTCAACCGAAGTACCTTTTGTGGAAGTTTTGCCATTGAGAGAGCCAGAAACTGTGATATATATATACATACTGAGCATGAATGAATCACTGTTGCCCGCATATAGACTGGAATTGATTATCTAAAATATTTACTAAAAATTACTTTAAAAAAAATAGATCTTCTATCTGAAATTTTCTAAAAAACATATCAGTCCAAGATTTTGGCATTGTTAGTCCAGATTGACCATAGAAACAAAAAGAAAAATTTTTAGATGCTGCTCAGTGGTGTGCTCATGCAAATTATCAAAGTTGAGGCCCTGTAAAAGTGACCAGCAATGCCTAGACACACACACACACACACACACACACACACACACACACACACACACACACACACACACACACACACACACACACACACACACACACACACACAGAGCTAAGCAAAGTAAGAAGAATGTGTAGCCTATGGCTGGTTGGGTGGGCCATTTGTTGAACTATTTTGATTTGATAGATATATTACTCTTCAATATTGCTTTCTTTTTTCTTTTTATTTCTTTTTATCTTCAAAACCTCTGCTGTCTGTTTGTCCACAAGATATCTCCAAAAGCAAAATGAAACTTTGTGGAAGGCTGGGAAAAAGATAAAGTAGTTATATTTTGAGGCAGATCCAGGTTATTGTTTTTGATTTTTTTAAATAATTTTTTTTCATACATTTATCTATTTGCTCATATCTGTCCACACAATATTTCAAAAACTTTTCAAAAGATTTCTATGAAATTTTGTGGAAGGGTGTGCAATGGAAGAAGTGATTAAAGTTCAGGCTGGATCCATACATAATTACTTCCCCTGACAATGGTATTGGCAGAGATATGTGCTCTCTGGGTGTTTTCAATTTCATCTATCGAGTCTAAAACTCTCTCAGATTTGTTTTTCTCATTCCTTTGTTATCTGACCACTTTATAAAATCTGTTTATTTAATAAATGTCCTCCATAGCTGTTTAAATCAATATAGCCCCACAAATGGCCAGCCTGACCAACCAACCAAGTGGACTACAGATTCTTCTCTGCTTATCTGTGTGTGTTTCTGTGCACTCCTGGTTACATTTTTGGGACCTCAATCTTGGAAATTCACACCACCTGGCAACATCTAAAAAAGATTTTTTTTCTTTTGTTTTTTTTGTTTTTTCAGATCCCCCCCAAACTTTTTTCAGGTCTCTATGGTCATTTTTGGACTGAAAATTCCCAAATCTTGTTCTGGTATTTATTTTATTTAAAAAAAAAAATAATAATAATTTTAAGAAAATTTCTTAGATAATTTGTTCTGGTACATGCACGGGCTATGATGATTCATTTATGCTGGTTACAGATATGTATATATGTATTTAGATGTATGTATATCTGTATATAAAATCAGTCTCTGGTTTTCTCAAAAGCAAAAGTTTCACAAAGGTATTTTGGTTAAAATATCAATTTGTTGACAGGGTATGGATACAAATTCCAAAGACATACTTGATGCACTTCCTGAAATGTCTTTTTGTCTCTTTTCAAGTTCCTTGTTTATCTCCCAGATTGCAGCTTGATGCAAAAATGTCAAGTGAATTTCTTCATTTGACATTTCTAGCAATTCCCAATTGTATTTCAACTGGTCGATGCAGGAAAACATTCTTGTTCTCAATCTTAAACATTTGCAAAAATGATGTAAACAACTCCAGGAGATTTTTCCACTGATTACTGCGTTGTTGAATTTTTGTGATGTCTCATCTGTGATATTATCTGGTATTGAAATTAAAATTCAAGTTTATAGTGTTTGATCCTGAAATCATAATTCAGTGATGAGAAACCAGTTCTAGTGACTTCAAATTGAAGTAAATTACTTGTTCTTTTTTTTTCGTCTGAAGAGGGATGTCATGAGAAAAGAGTTTCAAAGATTGAGTTTAAACTTGATCTTTTAAATCTCTTTTCATACAGTAAAAGATGATGGTCAGTGAATCTCTGATTTCTGATTATAATAGAAATAAAAGCATACTCATTGTTCATGAAAAAATTAGATATTTGCTGTCTATTTTGATTTCTTTATTTTCCCTGTCTAAATTTCTGAAGATTATCTTGAGGTAGGCTGTGAAGAGTTCGAGTAAGCTGGTATCACATTGTCTTACCCATTTTTGTAGCTGAAAGTTCTCAGTCTTCATGGAGTTGCTGTGACTGTATGTATGTTGCAGTACTCTGACGCATATAGAGTTTACATGTTGTGGAGTGATAACCTCAACGACCATGGGAATTTCCACTAGGTTGAAGGCCTACCTGAAATTAATGAATACTACATCAAGTCGTATTTTGTATTTTGCTGCCTTCTCTTTCAGCTGATTTATTTAATGGAGATGGTCCATGGTTGAGTAGCTTCTTCTAAAGCCATCTTGCTCCTGTGTTTGTTTTTCATCAATCATTTTTTCAATTCAGTTGGTGATGATTTTTGTGGAAAGTTTTTAGATGCAGTTGGGTAGACTTATTGGTCTGTTGTTGTCGAGGTCTTTTGGGTTTCTTCTTTAATATAAAAGCATTGATTTTTTTTTTCTCAAATTTTTTATTTGATGTGCTAAAAAGGCAACTACCCAAACACTACACTAAGAAAATACTCTTTTGTGCTTGGTCATGGGTCTCAAAAGGCCCAGCCACATCACTTGCCTTGGGTGGGAGTGATGTGCTCTAACAACGACTAACCAAACAAAACCTCAAAACCCTCACCAAGAGGGCAATGTTATACATGGGCACCTACAATGTTAGAACACCCTTAATAGACATGTACCTAACCAATCTAGAGAATAAAATAAAAAATCAGAGATGTGCGGCTAAACAAATCAAAAGGATTTATGGACATTTCATAGTTTTCCACACCTTTTAAGATATATTGCATCTACTACGTGAACATGTGCAATCTTAAAGAAATCCTTAAAGACTTATTACATTCGCACACATACTGACATATACATTCCTGTATGAACATTAAATGAAGATATGATTGAATTCATCACAGACTTTTTTTAACAAACAAATCTTACAAGTCACTCAAAAAGATAAAATATCTTTTCTCATTTGAATAAAAGTTATATCATTATCAATATTCACTTCTTTGTCAAATGATTTATTGAACTTTGAACATGCTTTGAATTATAAATTCATTTGTTAGTGCACATAGCCATACAGGCACTTCATATCCTCTTCAAGTCAGTGTAAGGAAACCAAGAAACATGAAGAGTGTACATTATTTTATCTATGATGAAATCTGTATAGTAGGGCACTGTTGAAAAATATTGTAAATATCAGCATTCATCAGCATATCAGTTAGATGCATAAGCCAGACTCTTGTGGATTTTCAACATGGTGTAGCTTTCATTGCTCAACAGGAACCCGGTAAAGAAATCTTTACTTAACATAGAAAAGAATATAGGATATCCTCATTCATAAATAATGGAATAAGCTATATTGCATGCACTGCTTAAAATGGAATAAGCTATTATTCTAGCATTGCTGGGAATATTTTGATTTTTCTGCTTACTATCATTTTCTGCTTTGCACTACAGGAACGAAAACCCTCATTTCCTATACGCGTAGTACACCTGAAGAAGACCGTAGAATGGATTGGCTGAAATGTTGTTAGTAAAACATAAAACAAAGGATAAGTTGAATTGTCTGAAAAACTCTTGGAATGAAAAAAAAATATTGGTTTGCTTTCCCTACTAAAAAAAACAAGCTAGTAAAATGTTATGAAAACAGTATTATCCAATAAATTTCAATCATGTGATAATAGTATATAGTCATGACCAGACTAGAAGATTTATCTGACCACTTGACTGAGTCAAGTCAGCTCTCTCTCTCTCTCTCTCTCTCAGGCCTGTAAGTTTCTAAGTTTTCATTGACTGCTGGTCAAGTCTTATCACATTTTCATGTTTATCTAATTTTTTGATATTCACTTGATTTGTTATTAAGAGTGAACAGAGTAGAAACAAACAACCCAATAGATGTCTCCTCATATGAATTTCAAAGATGACAGTGTTAATGTATACCCCTATGTGACTGTTTTTTTTTTCTTTGCAAAGTTTGTTCACCTAGGAGCAGGAAAGGTAAACCAATGAGATCAAAGTCATCATAGTTCAATACACTTTATACTAGGCACAAGTATTTTAGGCACAAGTCAAACTTCTTTGCATAAGTTTTTCGGTTGAGACAAATTATTTTTAGGCGAGTAAACTTTCCCTCTGACTTGACTGGTGGTTGAGTTACTTTTAAAAAAATTTCACAGGCTAGTTGTGACATATTGGTACGCTTAATCATGGGGTAACTTGGACTCAATAATAAATCAGCCATTGGATGTAGATTCTTGAGTAAGAGCCATTGTTGTTTTTGAGAAATTGATCAATTTTTCTTTTCATAAGGATAGTGTTAACATGAGGAATGTTTTCGTTGTAGATGCTCAGAATGACTTTATAAAAGGGTCAGACTGTTAAGATATGAAATATTTGAGGGAATGATAAGAAACAAATGTAAAGAAAATGTTTGAATGTGTATTTCAAGAGCAGAAAATAGAGTAAAGAGTCGCGGTAGTCTCTCAGTAGAAACCGTCATGCAACCAATATCTTTTGTCAGCATTCCATGTTTGTGATTGATTTTTTGAAAAAACTGAAAAGGTGGTGATCAATGAATAAATTACTTTTGCATTTTGTTGGGTCGCGATCACTAAAAAAAAGTTTGGATTTTCAAAAAATAGGCAGACACAGGGATTGACTTAGCAAGAAACTTGCATTGGGAACTGAAAGTATTCAGGGAGTGAATTTAAAAAACAAAAACAAGAGACATGGTAAAAAGTAGATATTCAAATTTTCATCCCTATAGCTCTATTGATGCAGCCATTATACATAGTTGGACCAACTTGAAAACTGAAAAAAACCTATTCTGACGATTTTAGTGACAGTTTCGGTTGATGGTTTCTTATAGTCCTCTGTATCTTTGTAAGAGTCATTTTCCAAAGATATTATCGTAATATCTTTGTAAGTGAAACAAGGCATTTAATAGTTAGTTCGAGTCGCTACTTGTGTGTTTTGTTAATTTTCTTTTGCTGTCATGTTTTATAAATATCTTATACCACAGATAATATCTCATACCTATGTGAGGATTAAAAGAAAGAATTTTCGTCTTTATTTCCTCCTTTCAATATATCTTCCCTAAATCATTGTTGGTCGATTCTGTGATACCACATGCCCACATATCTACAGGTGCAAAAGTGGAATGGAGACTTTGTATCTTATTTTTTGGTAAGGATCTATAAAGTGAAGAAGAAAAATTACACAAAACATTAGTATATCTCATTTTTTGATATAAACCATTTATCAAATTGATACAGCCCCACAAATGGCCTGTTTGGTCAAACATATTCTGAGCTTGTGCCTCTTGTTACATTTTTAGGGCTACACCCATGAAAATTTACATGAGTACACCACTTTTTTTTAGAAAAGTGCTTTCTGGGGTTTTGTAGTCATTTTGGACCAATAATGCCCAAATCTTGTGCTGGTACTTACCCTCTTGCTTTTTTTTTTTTTTCAGTCAATTTCAGATAAAATATCTATTTGTTTTGATTTTTAGTGTGAGCATTGGCCACAGGGATTAAATTATGTGAGGTGCGTATGTATCTTTCATATCTTATTATAAAAAATATTAGGTATGCGCTAAAGTTCCCAGCAAATATCTTCTTTTTTTTTTAAAGCTAAAGACTGGATACACAATTGAAAACCATTTTTTTTCTGTAAACTTTTGCGCATACAAAATATACAGCACTGTCATTAAGTATTTGAGCGAAAAGAAATTTTGCAGAATTAATGATCTTAACCGATTCTGAACAAAACTTTTAGCAGGATAGAAAAACAATACTAGATTTAATTTGTTTGACGATCAGTTTTTAAATTTTTTTCCCCCTGAAATATAGCATTCAGAACAGAAAAACATGCCTAAATGCATGCCTTGTTGTGCTGATTGCAACAAAAATTTGGGTTCTTCTTTAATCCTGAAACCCAAGCCATACAAGCATAATTTCTGTTCAACTACCTAGGAGCAGTATTGTATGTTTTGACTTTCAAATAAAAACAAAATTATTTCTATTTTTGCTGAATTAAACAATTTGAAAGAGAAGCATGAAAAGAAACTTCAAATCAGATTTTACCATTTTGAATTTGTTGGCACTTGTGTGCTCACCAGAACAACATTGGCAAATGATTTTACAAAAGACTCTTCAAGTATACATTTTGAATAAGTATGTATTTGTGAATAAGAATACATGGTTTTTATAAAAGATTTACTTTTTCTATGTACTTCAGTAATAAATATCTAGACTTGAATTCACTTCTGTTTTTTTCATGATATCCTAGTTATAAAAAGGTAAGCATTTGTGAAACTATCAACAATATTCATACTTTGTACAAATTAATCACCATAGCCCATGCATATACCAAAACTGAGTATCTAAAAAGAATATCTAAGATTATCTAAAAAATAAATAAATAAATAACGAAAATGCATCTTTTATCTGAAATTATCTAAAAAAATATCAACACAAGATTTGGGCATTGTTAGTCCAAAATAACCATAGAGATTCAGAAAAGTGCCGAGTGGTGTGCTGTGATTTTCAAGATTGCAGCTCCTAAAATATGACCAGGACCACCTAGAGATGCACAAAAATGAGCAAAAAGAAGAATCTAGCCAACATGGCTGGTTAGTCAGGCAAGCCATTCATGGGGCTATGGTGATTCGATGTGGTCATCAGTAAGGAATTTGATATTTTCTAAGCAAACTATTTTTAAGACATTTCCAGCCCATGAAAGTAAATCTTATACAAGTGGAATAGGACTATAGTCTATGTTTTGGTTTAACATGAGAAAATAACAGGAAAGAGGTGCAGAATTCATCAAGTAAAACTTTTTAGATTAGAAAGATATTTTTACCATGTCTAATTATTCATGATGATCAGTCTTTTATCATCTGTTATTGGACATAAACCTTCTCCAGGATTTGCCATAATTCTCTATCATGGATGTCGCAAAGCCAGTATTTTCTAAATCTGTCTAGTTCATCTCCCATCTTATATTTTGTTGGCCTCAGTTTCACATGTGATCTCTGGGGATCCATGTTGTGAGTCATGATGTCCATCTGTTGTCTTTCATTCTTGCAACATGGCCTGCCCATTGCCATTCAAGTTTTCTTATAGATACTATGATGTTTCAGACTCCTGTTTTCTTCCTGATGTACTGTGCTGTCTTGTGATTTCTCCATGTAAGATTGAGCATGATTCTCTCATGCACGCGTTTCCTGCTTCTCAGTTGACGGATCTGTCTCTTGGTTGGGTTCCATGTTTCAGCTCCATAAGTGACTATTGGGAGGATGCATTGGTTATATACCCTTCTCTTTAGGATTTTTTGGATCTTCTTTTTTTGAAGGTTGAGCTTGCTCTGCCGAAGGTTTGTAATCCTTGAGTAACTCTTTGCTTGAAGTCCTCTTCTTTTGAGGATCTCTTGGAGATTCATTGTGCTGGGTAGATGTAATGGTCTACCTTCTCCAGTTTTGCAGGATTCTCACACAAGATTTCCAGCCAAGCTGAAAACACTCAACCCTGGCTGCCCTTTGGAGGGGCTACTGTCAGCTATCATCGAGCTCTTTCACCATTTTTGATGTGTAGATTTCCTTGCTTGAGAAAGAGAGATCAAGCCGGAAGATCATATCACATAATCTCGCCAAGCCAATAGAAACGTAGCTTTTTCTCGGAGTAACTTGAAAATTATTTCAATGTCAGTGTGATTTTGCCACCAAATGAGAAAACCTTGTGGCCTCCTTTCCCCTGCTTGGGTTGGAGTTGAGATGGCATGAAATTGAGGTGTTTGCATTTCTTCTTTACTGTGTCCATTAAGTCAAGTGGCCATGACTAATAATTGCAGAATATAACTCTTTGTCTCTCTTTCATTCACACCCTTTTTCTTCTATTTCACTAAACTGTTGCGGCTACTATATTTTCAGTGTGATCGACTTCCGTGTTCTACTGTACCAGAAATATACAGCTCAAAAAACTACCATCCCCCGTTGGCATCTGATTCTTTGTTTTCTGTGCGTGTCTGTTGTAACTCCAGACTTGATGCCTCCACTATTACCTCTGGAAGATTATTCCACTCATCAGTGACTTGGCACTTGAAAATAATCTTCTGATATTTTTTACAGCTCTCATTGTATACATTGAATTGGTGACCTCTGAATATGTGATCTTGCAAGTGACTAGATAGAAAATGAAGGAAGCTTTATGCTGCACCTTTGTCATCAAAACCGTGTGATAATTTTTTTCATTTTGATAATATTACCTCTGTATCAATGGTAGCGTAATGTTGTAGTCCTCTAAACCTGTAACCTCTCTTGATAGGATAAGTTTACTAATCAGGGGATCATTTTTGATGCTTGTCACTGTACCTTTCTGATTATCATCATTTATTTCTTCTTCTTCTTCTTCTTGGGGTTCCAAACTGGTGCATACAAATGCTACTAGTAGATCTGGAGTTGAATAAAAAGAAAAAAAAGCGAAAAAGTTTGTAACAAAATAAGTAGAGATTAAAATTTCCTTAACAATGTCTCTTTTCCTTTCAGACAGCTTTTGTTCAGTCTCATTCTTCAATAAATGAAAATACTTTTTTACATTTTGTTTAGAATAATGACTTTCTGGTGATAAACCATTTTTCCCTATAGAAGGAAAAAGATTTATAATTTACAGGTCTAGTTAGTCACTCAATGCAAACTGTCACACAACCAATGATTTTGTTTTGTTGGGGGTAATCAATTAGAAGATTGGAAAAGGAGATGATTAATGAATGAGTTACTTCTCTCACCTTTTGCTGGGCAGTGATCTTTAAATTCTCAAAAAACAAGCAAACACAAAACCAAAGGATCAATTTAGAATAGGCTTACTTTGCAAACAGACCCCCCCCCTCCCTAAAAAGTATTTTGGGGATGAATTTTGGAAAAAAATGTTTTTTTTAGACATAATGAAGAGTATATAGATAATTAAATTTTCAGCCTGTTAGCACCATGGTTTCAGCCTGTACGCATGATTGATAGATACATACATGCATAGCAAAACAGCCAGCCAAACCAACTCGAAAACTGAAAGAAACCCAAGTTGACAGTCTTGGTTGACAGTTCCTAATCGTGTGTTGTTTCAAATGAGTAAAAATGATCTTGTCTCATGAGTTTGACAGGTGGAAACATTGTTCTAAGTAAAAAGGGAAATAAAATTAAGTTTTCTTTTGCATAGAGATGCTTTTCTCAACCTTGTTAGTTGTATGCATGTGTCTCTAGACATATTTGTAAATATATATTCATATATATATATATATATATATATATATATATATATATATATGTCAATTTGCAATGTAAGTTAATGCTAATTTGATCACTTGTTTTTTGAAAATAAAAACTTCTCTAGTGATCAAGAAAAGGGGAGAGAAGTAACTTATTCATTGATCACCCCTTATTCCAAGTTTTTGATTGATCTACCCCCTCCTCTCTCAACAAACATGCTACCAAGAGACGTTGAACATATGACAGTTTCTGTCGAGTGACTAAACTGACGTATATATACTTGTAAATATGTGATTATCTGGGTAAGTATTTATGCTGAATTGTTGAAATTTGTTTAAATATTATTTTTTGGTCAAGTTGGTAGAACTAAATCACTAAAATATGCTGCAAAACTCATAAATCTGTATCGCAATTTAAAACTTTTTCAGAAAACATTGAACCAATTTTGGCTCTTAGCTTCAGTTTAACGAGTTTTATGAATTGTTTTTCATGTGATTTGGCAAAATTTTGCAAAATAAAATTTTCATTTTTTAAATAAATATAAGTTTATGAATGTAAAATTGCCTTTGATTTTTTAACTTGGCTTCTGGTTTGACTAGTTTTAAAGATTTGCTGGCTGTTCATCATGAAATATCTTCATAGCAACTTGATAATTATTCCTTTTAAAGAAAATTATTTTATAGAATAAATGCTATAAGGATAAGTGCAAGCTGAGTAAATAGTAGATTTTTCAAATTAAGAAAATATACTGCATTGTTTATAATAATTGTATTCTAAGGACTTAGTGATGGCCTCTTATACCAAATTCGAACATATGTTGATCATTTCGTATCTTGGTCTGTGATCAGATGATATTGCATACAGAATTACATCAGGGTTGTAATTAATTCCTCTTAGTTCCTATGGTTTGTCTAGGTGTTTTTTGAATAGATTTAGACTTGGTGCCTCCATGATTACCTCTGAAAGATTGTTCCACCCAAATTGAACTGATTTTTGTAAAAGAAAACATTAAGTTTATGAGCACACCTATGCCTACCTATAGACACATATATATTCATTCTCTATTCTCTGACAGCACTAGGTCTGACTTTACCATTCCTAGCAAATTTTTTAAAGATTATTTTTTAGATTTTTCAGGGTTCCTCAGATATATTGTGCCCCCAGAACTCCAAGGCCCCTATGGTCTATCTCCTGATATTACATCAAGAGAAGTTTCTTCTCTTCGGAAAAAAAACTCTTTTTTTTCTATTCCAATGAGATAGTATCTTGCTGTATTGCCAAATGTTATACACCCATGAGGAGTAAACATGAATACATGACACTTTACTCTCATCGGGATTGTGAGGAGCAACAAGATTAATGCAATAAATGAATGGATAGGTCAGTATGTATGAATAGATATTTAGAAGAAAAAAAAGGAAATAATCCTGTTACAAGAGAATCTGTAGATTTCAACAATGTGACAAAGTTATAAGATGATCTCTTTTATGATAATCTTTGTTTATATTAATGGTTTTTTGTATAATCCACGTGGGGTATAAACATCAATTAGAAATGAAATAGAAGACCAGTGTAACTAAAAGCATTTGGGGCGTACTTCTGCCAACACCATTGTCAGGGGTGGTAATTTTGAATGGATCTGTCAAAAATTCAAATAGATTCGTTTGTAGCTCATAGCCCAACCTTCTACAATTTCATTGGCAAAATTCATTGTGAGCTTTTGGAGATATTGTGTGAATAGACATAAGAATATACATATGATGAAAAAAGCAGAAAGATATTCCTCAATATGCCCCAAGATTTAACTACCCCTTCCTTACCCCATTGTCTAGTTTTAGTTGTGATCAAATATTTTGTTGGCAGAGATAAGAAGGAAACAGGAATTGCAGAGCAGCTTTTTCTTATTCTCTTAGCATAAAACAACTATGACTTTTTTGAGACTGCATCAGATATGAGTTATGTCTTTTCCCTTACTCAAGTGTACACGATTCATGTTATACTGAATTTGATGCAGCACAGTATTCAATACCAAAATGAAAAGAGGAATAAGTTTTTAGATATATCAATACATCTCTTTTAGATGCTTTTCTGTCAGTCAGTTATGTTAAACAACAGAAATAGGAAGGAAGAGGAGTGACGTCATTAAAAGAACAATATTCCAATCATTTTTTAAAATTTTTTTATACCAGCTGTATGTGATGCCATTTGAAAAATATTGGCTCTGCAATACACACAATTGAGAGGTGTGGCAAATCCTGGGAAAGGTCTATATACAACAATAGATGGTAAAAACTGATGATGAAATGATGCTATAATAGAATGTCCTAATTTTTATCTCTGAAAAAAGTGTATCTCCTGCTCTTTTTGAGCTTCCTCCTTCTGCAACTACTACCACGGATGGAGGATGCATTGTTGAACTTATGGTTCTTGTTTAATAATTGAAATATACTTCAGTGGGTATACGAGTAAAAAGTTATAAAATGAGTGGCTCTCACTTTTGAGTTGAAGCTGATATATCCACTCACAGAAAGATAACATGCATATATACATAAATGTCTATATAAATAGATGAAGAAAAAAATCGGCTCATAAATTAACAAACCTTTGTTAGGTATCAGACAATAGTGCTCTCCACTGATTCTGCTAAAAAAGGTATTATATATTCCGTTCAGTAGCAGATGTCTGATTCAAACTGATTTTGTCTTGCCGCTTGTAACACCGTGGCTTCACTGGGCATAACTCCTATGTCAAAGTAAAAGATGATGTATGATATAGAGAGTAACGTGACAAAATTTTCTGGCATGTGCTGATTGAGACAAAGATTCAGAACTTTATTGATAAATGACATAACATGGGGAGTAAGAATTAAATATTCAAGAAACTGCTTCAACAAACATTGAGGTTGTATACAGAAAACTTTTTTTTTTTATAGTGAATGTTGTCAAGTTAACATTTCCTGTTGGAAAAAAAAAGTAGTAACCCAAATTTTATGGTGATAAAAAGCAAAAGAAAATATGAATTTAGGCGTTACCATTGGTAAAAACCTACAATCACTTCAATATCGCATAAACTAGAAAAAAATGGTGTGTTGCCATGACCAGAAAGAATTTGTTCATGCAAGAAAATGTTGTTGCTTTCTTTCCAAAGTTTCACGTTTCTCTTTTTTTTTCCAATCAAAACAATATCCCATTATATCATGTTGGCTTTCCTTAAAAATAACTTACTTTAATGCCTCAAGTCTCTATTGTCGTAGGCTTTCCCTTTCGATGTTCATATTTCTCTATCTGACTCTTATTGTGAGTATTTTGAACAATTTTTTTCCTTTGTTCACATGGTGAGTTAATCTCTCAACTTTCTGCAAAATTTACTTCAACTCTGTCACAAATTTCCCAACATTTTATCTGTGGTGGAGATTGAATCGGTATATTCCTCAAATCAAAGAAACAAGAAAAAGAACAGATTTGGTTTAAAAACTTCCATGTTATACATTTTTGACAGCATTTGTCTACTTTTATTTCTGTAATAAAACTATTTGTTTCCAGTAGAGTTTTCAAACTAATCCTTGTTAAAATGTCTGAAACAAAAACATAATCATTGCATCAAAATTAAAGTTAAAAATATTGTCCAAAATGCAATATAATTGATCGGTAAATGGAAAAGTTATATATATGATTTTTTTTAATCGATCACTTCCAACACTGCATGCTGTCAAAAGATGTCGGTCATGTGATGGTTTCTGTTGAGTGACTAACCAGACCTGTATTGTGTATTTTTCAAAAATGTCAAACTTTAAGCATTCTTCCTTCTTAAAAGTCTGCTCTATTTTCAAATTAAAAAAAAAGCGGTCAGGTCAAATAATTCATGAAAACAACCTTCAAGATTAACTTATATATCAACAGAAATAGATATTCTATCTAAAATCAGGAAATGAATCGCAGCTTTGCATTAATACTGTTTAATGTCTTAGCTTAGTGATATTTTCAGGTAGGTTTTATGGTAAATCCTCTCAAGACTGCCGTAATCATTTTAGATTTTCGCATGACTTCCAAATGTTTATTGCAGATTTGTAGTTGTATAGAATCAGGTAAGATAATGCATATCTTTGCATGTATGCTAACCGCGACTGCAGTAAGGGAAGGAACGTGAGATGTTGAACTCCTGTAAGAATTCAAAATTGAACATTTATTTTCTCTCTTTGGTCAACCATAAATATATCAGTAGTCTTCATTTGAAGACCAGAAATTGAATGACCATCTACCCTTTTTTCTTCTATTTTACTCTACCTTTCTTTTTGTTTCACAAGCCACTGAACTTACAGTTTTTCTTACTTCCACCATTAGAATCCTTATACACTGTCCCTTTTTTATCAACCCCTTTTCACTTTCTTTCTCCTAATATCTTTTTAATTAAGTGGCTATCTATCTGTGGAGGTTGGGGGTTTCAAGTGACCGTTCTTTATCTTGTCAATAAATCAATTTAAAATGTTTCTATTGTCTCTTTAGTAGCTGAAAAGGTTTACTCTGTAACTTATCTTATCTTTGAACAAGTGTGTACATATACTTCATATATACCCATGTAAAGAGTATCTTCAACGAAAAACTGCTACTTAAAAGTCAAATCAAATATTTAATGAGATGAAATATTAAATTAAAGAGTCCTCATCAGCCCTCATGTTTGTAGCAATGTTTATTCCAATACTTATCAAGTCTGTTCTTGAAAGAATTCACGTTTTTGAACACACTATTTCATAGTGTGGATATGGAATCGTCTACCTATGCAGACATTGAAACCATTTTTGTTTAATTGACATGACTCTTTGTTGGTATATTTTTTAGTTGTTTACCTTCTATTTCCTGTTCTTCCTACTTTTTGGTAGAGCTAAAACCCTGTTGTCACACTTTCTGTTCATGATCTCATATACTTCTATCATGTCTCATCTTACTCTTCTATGATAAATAGTTCCCCATCATCATTATTTTCATTGTACACTAACATACTTTTTTTCAGGATATTTTTAATCTGATTCAGTGTAGCCATTTTCAGAATTGTATTGACAAGACCCGAAGAACAAACAGATTTAATCAGCAATAAATATAATCATTGGTTCTCTAGACTTAATAAGATTAATATATATGTTTTGATCCTGTTTTATTTTCTCTCATTAATGAGGATATGATTAATTATGAGTTTCTTTGCCACATTCTGGCCTAGACACTTGAGAAATTAGCTCAAGGGTAGAAGTGGACTACAAATGAGAGGTTTCATTTTCTTTCATCCTAGATATTCAATGCAGAGAAAGAATGGCCGGTCTCCAAATGTAAACAAAGATGATTCTCTTATCTCTTACTTGTATTTTAATCGCATTTATTTTATTGATTTTAATTATCTTTTATGTATGTTTACTATTAAAAGAGGTTGTTGAAAAGATACATATATTCCATAGTGATTTGAAATTGCAACCAAATTTTACATTCTAGGTTTTAGTGTTTTTTTTCAAATGACGTCATGTTGATGAAAAGCTATATTTACTATTTTGGTTCACATACACTGAAGATATATTATACATTTCAATGTGGCAGTTGAGGTCCATAATTTTCTACCATATAATAAGTGATTCTGTATTGTGAGAAATTTTCTATTTTTACAAACCTCGATCCAAGTTCCCCTACCCCAAACTTTAGATCGCCTCCCCCCCCCCTAATTTGTGCAGAAATGGAGGGTTGGGTGATGCTAGTCTGACACAAAGACAGAAATGAATATAAAATCTAAAAAAAATTGTGATACATCACCTGATGGTTATAATTTAACAAAACCTAGATACATATGTAATGAGTGTCCAGAGTAGGAGTTTGTCAAAACCTGAGTAATTTTTTTTAGCAATGGATGTAAGGGAGAAGGGTGATGAGTTTCATTTATTGACTACTGAAATGTTTTTGTTAATATCATTATCTTTTTACAGTTGGTGTAGCCTGATTGAATAGGGGTCTTTCTATTTTTGTATTTAGCTATTGTTTTGAGAGCCAAATCTAACATTTTGAATTTGGGGTCCATGCCTAAATCACATTGTAAGCATATCTGTATAATATTAAGCTGTGTTATAACAAGTCTACTGTGGAATTGATTTTTAACATATCAGATGTATAATCAAATACGCACATTTTTACACACCTTATATTTGTAGTTCTTAACCTTATTTGCCCATGCATCCCTTTCACTATATTTCAGAATGTCATTCCCAGTTGAAATCCTTTTCCCTAGCTTTCAGATTATGACAACTTATGATCAAAATGTCTTCGAAGTAGAGAAATGGAAGATTTTCTGATTTCTATGTCTTTTAATTAAATTTGTCCCAAATGTTTCCTGTTCTGATATCAAATTCTTGGGTGAATAAAAGAACATGCAAGTTTCTAGTCAAATTTTTTAGTGAATCTACAGGAAAAAGTATCTTGAAGAACATACAGGTTCATTAAATAGAGAGTAAGGACCGCCAAAAACCTTGACAGATGTTAAAAGGCTGATGATGAGGAAGGAAATAGAGAGGAAGTGGTTTACTCAAAGTCTGGATATCTTCTCCTGGGAAGAATCTTAAGCTGGTATCAACGTAGCCAAAAGCAGGTCTGGTTAGTCACTCTATCGAAAACTGCTACATGCTCTGTTGGGGGTGTTCAATTAAAAAAATTCCAAAAGGATGATCAATGAATATTACTTCTTTCGCCTTTTGGTGGATCACTGGAAAAGATTTTGAAAAAAACAAGCGTGAATGCAGCCAGGCCAAAACTAGGGACCAATTTAGCATGAACCTATATTGCATATTGACCCCTCCCACTAAAAACCTATTTCGTAGAGTAATTAAAAAAAAACAAAACTCTTTTATAAACATGATAAGAAATAAATGTTTGAATTTTCATCCCTCTAGCTTCATTGGTGTTGCTTGTACACATGATACTTATGTAGCCAGCTAGCCAGCCAGCTAAACCATACTGAACACTGAAGAAACATTCGATGACAGTTTTGATAAAGGTTTCTAATGTAACTTTTAAATCCGACTTCAGTCTATGAATGGAAACCGTTATATGAACAACATCTTTTGGCAGCATGCTGTGTTGGGGATGATCAATCGGAAAAAGAGGTGATCATCTCTTACCTTTTGTTGGACAATGATCATCAAAAAATCTCTGAAATTTCTAAAAAGTGTGAATGCTGCCAGTCGCAAACTAAAATACCAATTTAGCATAAATTTACATTCAAAATTGAATCCCTCCCACCTAAGATATTATTCAAAAGCAAATTTGATAAGAACTAAAACATTTTTTTTTCATTTTTTTTTTCAGACTTATTAAAGAGCGAACGTTTAGATTTTCAGCCCTTCAGCTCTATTGGTATAGCCCGTATGCATCATACATACATACATACATACATACATACATACATATATATGTAGCCAGCCAGACTTGCTTGAAAATTGAAAAAAGTATGTTGACAATTTTGATGACAATTTCTAAAGACAATCTAATTAGCTGTAACTTGATTTCATAAATTGAAGCTTTTGTCAAGAAAATGTAATGTGATATTAACTAAGTTGGAATTCTAACGTGAGCCATTTATGTTATAACTTTCCAAACGAGCTCTAACCAGCCAGATTGATTCATTTTATTTAAGAGAGTTGGGTGAGAATTCAAAAACTAGAGATTTTAAAAAAATCTTCCACTCATAATCAAGTTGTCTTGGTGAGATGGAGACAGCAATCACGTTAGTTTCATCTGCCCTCTTTCACTATCCTTTTATATTACATGAGCAATCTACCATAATCTAGGTCTGGCTTGCCATGCCCATAGAAAGGATATCCCTCAAGTGAGACATGAGGGCGTTTATTAGCTATACAATACCACTCTCATGGAGATTTGAATAAACCTAATTCAATTTACCTGTAAATCAGTTTTAAAATTATTCCAGATGGGTCATGCATTTTAACAAGGTTTCAGGGAATCAAATCATTGTAGCCCCATGAATGGCACACCCAGCCTAATGGATAAAGATTCTTCTCTCTTTGTCTATGAGTCTGTGTGCTTGTTTCTGTGTTTTAAGGCACATTATTGGGACTACGACCTTCAAACTTTGCATGAGTTCACCACAAGGCATCATTTAAAAACAGTGCATTTGTTTTTTCAAAAAAGTGCTTTTGGGGTCTCAATAGTCATTTTGGACTCACAATGCCCAAATATTGTGCTGGTATTTTTTAGATAATTTTCAATGAAAGATCTATCCTTTAGAGATGATATTTTAGATAAGTTCTGGTACGCACGTGGGTTATAGTGATTCGTACATGTGAGGTATATATACTTTATCGCAATGTCACAATTACTTGAATATAATTGATAAGAAAACAATAATCTCTCTTAATGATCCATGTTTTAAAGGAACAGACCAGAATGAGAAAATGATTGGCTGAAGTTGGTGAATGTCAATCTGTTTCTCAATTCAGTGTCTCCGCTCATTCATTGATTTGTACTTGTAGGTTCAAGTGGGTATAATTCCCATTTATCATTATTCAGAACACTTGAAGCAGGATATTATTGATGTTTATTTCATCTATACCTGAAAGATGAAAGCCTAAATCAGTCTTGACTGGTACCGAGCTCTCTACCTGGAGGGCCTAAGCCTGGCACCTCACCAACTGCTCCAATTTGCTATTAACTCAGAGGCAATACTGGGGCTCCACTTTCGTTTAGTTTCCCTTTCAAGAGTAATAGCTGTACAATATAAGGAAAACTGGTTAGATTCTCTCCTTAATATCAGATTAATAACATTAGTTAAGATATTCTCTCAGGTGTTCATTTGCTAGTGAGGGTCAGAATAAGCAAAGTTCTTGGAAAATCAGTCACAGTTCAATTGGGTGAAGATAAACTAAGGCCATAGACCCCAATTTAGTTGGATCTGAACAAAAGTAAGAGGGAAATTTTGAGAAGGGCTGGGATAGGCACATGGAAAGCAAATATTTACAGTATTGACAAAAATAAAAATAATTTACTTTCCAATAAAAACTAAACGGAAAATATTTTTGGTCATTTAAAATTTCAAAATCATTGAAATTAGTGGATAATTGCATCATAAACACAATTGGTTCAACAAAGTTATCCCCCTTGCTTTGATTATAATAATCTTTTAATGGGGAGATTGATTTTTGGGGAGAGAGTAGATCTATACTCTTACAAATGATACCCCTCCTGTGTTGGTTTTTAGTCTGGTGTTCAGTTTGCAATGTAAGTTTATGCTAAATTGGTCCCTTAGTTTGTATCTGGCAACATTCATGCTTTTTTTTCAGACTTTTTTCAGTGATCACTGCCCAAGCATAAGGTGAAAAAAGTAACTTATTCATTGATCATCCCCCAACATGACATGCAGCCAAAGATATTGGTCACATGATGGTTTCCATTCAATGACTAACCAGACCTTTTTCTTTATGAAGTTGAGTAACTGATTATGAATTTAATTGAATTAGTAATAAATCAATCATTTATCTATTTCTGAAATGGATATCCCCACTCCCCCAAATAAGATCACTAAAGAAAGACACCATTTGGAAATTAAATATCATCAACATCAACCTTTTAGCATCCAGTAGGGGACATAGATGTTCCCCCAAAATTCAACAAAACTCTCTCTATCCTTAGTGTTATGGAGCCAATAATTTCTGAGCTTGTCTAGTTTGTCATGCCATCTTATATTTTATCGGCCACTGTTTCGCATGTGATCTTTGGAGATCCAAATTGTGGTCATGATGTCCACGGTTGTCTGCCATTCTTGCAACATGACCAGCCCATTGCCATTTTAGACCTTTGATAGATTCTATGATATCTTGGACTCCTATTTTTCCTCTAATATATTGTGCTGGATTGCAATCTCTCCATGTTATGTTGCACATGATTCTTTCATATGAACGTTTCATGGTTTTTAGCATGAGGGTCAATCTTTTGGTTAGGTTCTATGTTTGAGTTCCATAGGTGACTACCGGAAGGACGCATTGGTTGTATACCCTTCTTTTTAGGAATTGTTCTTGAAGGTTGAGCTTATCTACGACAGTGATTCTCTGCTTGATTTCTTTCTCTTTTGAGGATTTCATCGAGATGGGTTGTCCTACGTAGATCTGGTGGTCTACTTTTGCCCACTCCGCATTTTCAATTTTAATTCTTGTCTTTATCTTCAACATGTTTATTGCACATGACACTTGTTTTTTCAAAGTTCATGTGGAGACTGATTTTATTGCCTTCGAGAATAGTTTGGTTTTTAAATTTTAATGTTTCTAATTCCTACAACCAAGTCTGTTTAAAAGCTGTATTTTCCAGATTAATGCCAAAGAAATTCAATCAAGTGCCAAACCATAATTTTAAGAAAGTAAGTTTTTATTTTGGAATATTCATTTATTTTCCCTAAAGATTACAGATGTCTATAAGTTGTATATAAACCACATTTATTCAAATACTGACTTCCAGTTGTTTCTGGTATTATCAATTGAATCAGGTATTCATAATTATGTGTATCTGTACTTTGCATAAATGAATCACCATAGCCCAATCATTTACCAGAACTATTCATCTAAGAAATTATCTGAGATTATCTTCATATAATGGTTCTTTTGTCTAATATTATCTAAAAAATGTCAGCATGAGATTTGGACATTGTTGGTCCAAAATGACCATGGAGACCCTCTAAAAGCACTTTTTTTCTCAAAACAAAAAAATAAAAAAATGTTCCTAGATGGTGCTTAGCAGTTTACTCTTCCAGTTATTCAAGGTTGTCACTGCAAAAATGAAACCACGAGTGTCCGAAGGCACATATAGACACATCAACATTTATTTTCCCTAAAGATTACAGATGTCTATAAGTTGTATATAAACCACATTTATTCAAATATTGACTTCCAGTTGTTTCCGGTATTATCAATTGAATCAAGCAAAGAGAAGAGAATCTAGCCCATTTGGCTGATATGTTGAGCCATTTGTGAGCTACGGTGATTCGTATGTATATAATGCAGATGGGAGTATTGCTTGTCTTCAGGGTCTTCATGCTTCAAGTCTTCACTTGTTCTTTGTATCTCACTTGAAATAGCTTATGCATTCCACTTGAATGTTCACCAAAGAATTTTTTTACAGCATTTGAATCTTGCTGTTAAAACACAGAACAAAGTTTTCTTTGAAAGCTCAGAGTTTCTTTCATATATGATCATAAATTATTGAGAATCCCAAAGTTGGAACTGTAAAAAAAAAAGATATCTAATTTCATTGTTGAGTAGTTTTGTGTGAATAATAAAAGGTGCCAAGTTATTTGTGCAATAAAGAATTTCAAATTTGATTCTTCTGTTGATAGTTAAACAAAATTTTTTTTCAGATGGTTGAACTCTTTCTTGTTGTTAGTGTTGTTAACACAATGATTCTACAGCCTTCTTCAGAAAAGAGGAAGATATCAGCATTAACTGAATCCTACGTTGTAACATGGCAAACACTGGAATATTTTGTTTACTACTATCATTGGAAAATTTTGTTTACCACCATTGAATTCTGATATTACACCTAAAGAAGGCTGTAGAATGAATTGGTAGAAACATTTTGTTAACAAGACAAACAATGAGTGCAATTGTGCGAAAATGTTTTTGAATGTTATTGACACCTCTTGAAAAAATAGACAGTTACCAAAACATCAGTTGTATATTCAAGATCCCCAATTACTCAAATCATAATTAATGTCTAACTATGAATATATGTTATACTAATAGAGATATTCAGCATTGCCCAGGGAAAACAGAGCTTCAAATAACAATTTAAGTTTTGATAAAGAATATCAACCAAAAATTATGAAGGTAAATAGTAGTAAAAACATTAATAATGGTTTATAATACTTCATACAAAAAAATATTATAGAACGATTCTAAATTTTATCATAGAAAATAACCTGATCTTGCAGTAACACAAATACTTCACAATCTTCCCTTCCTAATCTGTCATTGTAAAAAAAAAATGACCTAGAATGACAAATAAAAAACATTCCTGTGTTACTTACACTTACGTGATCAACTGTTTCATAGCCAAAAATTGTTTAAAATTTGTGAAAATTTATTTGAGAATTGATTTTATTCCAAGAAAAATGTATGCCATTTGTGATAATATATGATAGAAATCCTATTATAAGAATTAATTCTTTCTGACGTTTAGAACCAAAGATAAGCTATAAAATAAATCTTTTTGACATCAAATGACTCTGAAGTTAATTCTCCATATCAAATATCAGGTCACTCGGCCTTGTAGTTTTTGTAGAGACGAGGCACAAATGAACAAAATGCTCAAATATCACTATATATAAATTGCAGGGGTCATTGTAGCTCAGTTTGTTTAGGACATTATCCTTTTAATAAGCTGGCTCAGGATCCAGCTGAAACAGCACTCATTAGCCTTTTCTTTTCAATACCTTGAGCAATTTCTATAAGAACTTGACAATTTTTCAGAATAAAAAGCTTGGTATACATATGAATATAAGCATAAATAAATATCATTCTTTGAGAATGGTTTCAAACATATAAAGATGTATATGCAGTAATGGTTAATGCCTTTAATGTGTTCACACAAAAACAAGGTTTGTACACAGTTGATTTGATCGTCCCTCTTTCCACGTTTGTTACCGAACAAGAAGGTCAACAATAATAATTAAGTTTTAATCCTTGGAGGAATTAAAAAGGGAGGGTACAAGGTTACTTTAGGCGCAAGGATGTTTGGCAAGATCTACCACTGTAAATAATGAGTTGAAGTGAAGAATCTATAGAAAGAAACGTTGCTTGTAGAACATAAGATTCAGTTTTGGAGTGTCCGTCAGTTTTGGTCAACTACACTACAGCCGCTTAAATGCTCTCTTTGGAAGTCCATTCCAACTACAGAGAGTTCTAGCTTTGCTTCAATATGTTCTTTGAGATGAAGAAAAAAGTTCTTTTGAGAAAAGGAAGAATTGATTTGTATATATATGAGGTATGTACATAAAAACTAGGTGTGTAAAAACTACCCGAGCTAAAGGAGATAGCCAAAATACTAGCTTACCTCGAGGCCGTCAGAACACAGAGGGAGAGAGAGGGAAAGTCTGCCTCCAAAAGCTTAAATACCATAAAGATAACAATCAGTTATCGTATTGATAGTACTGTGTCAAGGAGGAAGAAAGAAAAAAATTTACCATTCCATCAGACTTCTTCACTGTGTATCAGGAATTGCAGTTGGATATGTGCCAAGGGCAGATAACCCCAGATATAACTAGTCTTTCTACTCATTATTTAGTGGTAAACAGTGGGAACAACATCTATTTTTTAATTTCATTTAATTAGCGTTGCTATCTTATGAAGGTAAGGGGTGCAGGGGTGCAATACTGCCAACAACACTGGAGAACCTACTAGGCACCCTTGAGAATGAAAAACAAACCAAAATAAATGAACAAGGCTGAATGCTCTGGCTAATAAAAAATTAGTTCTGCTCCCTTCTTCAACACTAAAAGAAACATTTAGTCATGGCGAAAGATTATAAACTCAGGGTCATTGTATTCCTGGCCTGGGCATTATCACAACTACATCAAGGGAATAACTTTACACCACAAACAAAGAGGACTGGTAAGTCACCCAATAGAAATTGTCATGTGACTATCGTCTTTTGGCAGCATGCTGTATTGAGGTGATCAGTCAAAACATTGGAAGAAGGGGTGATCAATTAAGTTACTTCTCTTGCATTTTGTTGAGCAGTAATCACTAAAATGTCTGAATTTTCAAAAAGCGAGTGGGTACAAATTAAGGACCAATTTAGCATAAACTTACATTGTTTTTTGGGGGAATGTTGTAAAATAAAGGAAAAATTTTGTTGATATAATAAGGATTGAATGTTGAAAAATTTCAGCCCTCTAATTCCATTGGTGCAGCTTGTATTCATGATACACACATAGCTGCCAGCAAGCCTAATTTAAGCATAGAAAGAGACCTTCGTTGACGGTTTCTAATTAATTTACGAGAAGCTAGTTTTGCTAATTGAAGATGACACTGCACAAACCTCTTCATAATAAGTTATTGTTACTGCAGTACACCAAATATCTACTCAGATGCAAAAGGATTCCAGATTGAATCAGATGGCAAGAATTTAGATGTGAGGTGATCAGAGATTGTGTGGAAATTTGGGGAGCCGAACACTGAAATGCAGTGAGAAGGAAAGTCTCCCTTTGGGCAAATCTATTTCCCATTGTATGACAGTAGCGGTCTAATAGGGAATATTTTTGATTACATCTGCACCCCAGAAAGTGATGGAACTCTGCCATAATGATACACACATTGCTCAATAAATCAAGCAAACTCACTCAATAACTTGGTGAAGACACAGATTAGGTTACAATGTTTATTCCATTAGAAACTTGATGGTGGACCAAATGCATTGAGTTAGGGAGATGGCAGAGGAGGAGATCTTGGCTCTTGTGTGGCAAACAAGGATGATTAGGGTGGGGATGCCCAAAGAAGTTTATGCACGCACACTGGGGTGTGTCTAAGTGTCTCCTAAGCTAATATTTTTGTTGGCTTGTTAGCAATGGAGTAGATATGAGAAAATGTACGAATTAGGGGTTCATTATCTGGTAGAACTGATTATGTTGGCAGGGAATGAAAGCAGCATTTTCGGCACTAGACGCATTTACAGTTGAAAATAAGAAAAATATTCATACCTTGCGTAAATGAATCACCATAGCTCCCATGTGTACAAGAACAAATCATCTAAAAAATTATTTAAAAAAAAATATACCAGCACAAGATTTGGGAATTTTTTTGAAAAAATAAAAACTCTGTTTTTAGGGTTAGGACCTAATGGTGGTGTGCTTGTGCAAGTTTTCAAGGTTGTAGCCCCCAAAATGTGTCCATGGGTGTCTGAAGATAAACAGATGAGCAAACAGAAGAATCCGCAGCATGGTTTGACAGTCATTTGATTCTTAGCTGATTTTCCTTTAAGCAATAGAAAGTTTGTTGCTCATCATAGAGAGAAACAAATGCATTTAAAAATCATTCTAACAAGAAAAATTCTTTAATCTATTGTGATCTATAATAATGTGACATCAATATAATAAGTTTTCTTATCATAAGAAAGCATGCATTTAAAGTAACCAGAACTTATGTATTAATCCACTCTCTATGTAACTAGATTGGGACAGCTGTTTGACATACTCCTAATAGAAACTGAAGAACATATGAGAAACAATTGGGTCTTGTCTACCGGTCATAATTCAAGTTGGCAAAAGTCAACATGTCCGCTCATGGGTACTAGTTCTGGAAGAAGCACCTTCCCAAGTAACTTTTAGTTAGGGTTAAATAACAATTCATTTAATAAATTAGTTCATCTCTTCCAACTTGGGTATAGAGCACTCTGATGGATGAGGAATATATGTGTGAGTGAATATATCACTTAAATTCAACCATTTTGACCGTCCAGTTCTGTGTGGGGCAGAGGTCACATGCCAGCCTCTGAGTCTGAAGCAAAGGTTTTGATCCTACCTCGTGGAACTGGATGGGATAATGGATACTCTGTAGCCACACTGAAGAGTTGTAATACAACAAAACAGCTGTCTGTGGATGACGCAATTATTCAATCATTATATATATATATATATATATAAACAATATATTTGCCATCACAGTCAATAATTGAATAACCATAGCGTAAAAATTTGAAGTTATATAAAAAGAATTCCATTGAAGAATAAATATGGTCAAAATTAATTTTATTCATGATATCACAGGTAATTTTCCATGGAAAACATCTAAATTCTCGATGTTATTAATAAACCCATAAAAATGGGGCCCCAAAAAAGTCAAAAGAATTTTTTATTTCCAAAACTCAAAAAACATTTTTAGAAGAAGTCTAGTGGAGTACTGATGCCACTTTCCAAGTCTGTTGACAAAATGGTATGGCCTGGAACACAGACAAATGCATGTACATATAAAATAGGATAGAACCCTTTGCCACCTTTGGCTATGGTTGTTCAATATAATCAATGGGGAGAATTGTTGGTATTGGAAAAACAAGTCTGCCAAAATTTCAAGAAATATATTAGAAGCGCACTTCCATTAATGATTTTGTATATAACACAAACTTAAGTGAATTAACAAATGTGATGATCTAGAACTTTGGTTATGGAGGAGAACGGGGCACAATGAATCTTTGATTTTTTTGCAAATGAACAACAGGACGGCCGGCACTTTCTCTTTCCAAGTTAAAACATCCTCCATCCTATTTTGTGAAAGACTTGCATACTTGAACATCGCTGTATAATGTGCAAGCTAAGAGACCTAATTTCAAGCCATAAGTAATACTTACTGGGACTCACTACTTTTATTATAGAGCAACAACTATTCAGAATTTTCTAGTTCTGCTGTACAAGTTGAAATTAAGATCGCTTCTTAGAGAGATGTAAAGATATCTTTCTCAGTTATAAGTGTGGGGCATAGTGGATCACTTTTGAGACCGAGCCACTCTAAAATTGATACAGATCCTATCAATTTATTTCATTTAGTTCACTTGGAAACCAAAGCATTTTTTTTCCTTTTTTTTTTCTTTTCTCAGATCGCTTTTTTTGGTTGTGTGAATGTGATTTTGTGTTAAATGTTCCCTTGAGTGTGCTTAATTTTTGCCAGTGAATGTTTGAGATATTTTTTTTTGACATGGTTAGTTTCACTCTGGGATTTCTTTGAATCATTCAATCTTCAGTTGATTCCCTACGTGATAATTCACGTTGTACTAGGGCTGGGGCACAATGGATCAGGAAGAAGTGAAAAAAAACAAATGCTTGCATGCTAATAATATTTTATCTTTATATAACTGATTTCAAACCCAACAGAATTAATTTTTCTTAAATTTCACCTAAATGCAATAATAGAATTAGCATCTTCATACAATAATTTTTTCTTATATACTGTGCTCCAGTCTCCCCATTTCAGTCATCCACAGGTTAGTCCTCACAAAAACTGTGAGGGATTTTTTTCTTTTTAAATTTCTCCCTATAATAAATTTTTCAGTCGGGGATTCAATTTACCATGTCAGTTTACGGTAAACTGATCACTATTTTGTGCTCACCTGATTTCTGAAAATCAAGGTTTTTTTTATTGCCCAAACAAAAGTTGAGTGAAGTAACTTATTTATTGATCTTCCCTACATTCAATATTTCCTGATTGGCCACCCCGAACCTGGCATATTGTAAAAAAACTTAAGTCCGTGATGGTTTCTATTGAATGAATAACCAGTTTAGTTTGTTTATTGGTTAGGAATTTTAGTTTTGTCAATATCATTCATGATATCTGACTTCTTATATCTTATTTCTTTTCATTTTATTTTTCTGTGACTAATATCCTCCCACTCCCTTTGAAAACAAGTATGAAAAGAACTATGTTTATTTGATGTCTCCTAGACTTGTTTATCTTCCTTTAAAAACATCTCTTTATTAAGGTATGTTTGCATCTGTTTTTAAAATTCTGCTTCTAGAATTTATATCATGTGAGGCTAATGGATGCCTTTGAGTATTGTAATTTAGAATTTGGTTATTTGAATGATATTAGTTCATACCAAATAATACAACTTTCTACTGTTGTAGTCAACATGAGTGGTCAGTTGAATTGAAGAAAAACTTTTATATTATCTTCTGAAGTTATGAAAATATTGAATATTGAATCATTGTAGCATCACAAATGGTCTGCCCAACCAACCAGCCAGGTTACAGATTTTTCTCTCTTTGAGTGTTCATGTGTGTGTGTGTGTCTCTGGGAACTCCTAGTCACATTTTTGGGGCTACAGCCTTGAATTTTTTGCAGGAGTATAGCACCAATCAAAAAAAAAAAAATCTAAAAACATTTTTCCTTTTCTTTTTGTGGTCTCTATGGTCATTTTTGGACCAATAATACCCAAATCTTGTGCCGATATTTCATTTGAGATAATGCTATATAAAGGATCAAATTTTTGATTTTGATTTTCTTAAATAATTAGTGATGGTAAACACATGGGTTGATTCATTTATGTGGAGTGCGGATATACTGCACTAAACATTTACGGTGAAATGTTAGTCATGAATCAAGAGATGTCGGTGCTAGATTTGGTCAAAACTTCTCATGAATCTTGGATGATGTGATTCTAAAAAAAGATGAATAAAAATACTTGGGCTTGCTTTTACTTTAGAATGTTTTTTTTTGGTAAGATTATGAATGAATAATTTAGAATGATGAATTTTACACCTTGAAGGTGTTAATCGAATTGTTAAACTTTCAAGATAATGATGTAGAATCAGGAAATAACACAGTTTAATTTAGTGGGAATGTTCAGTAAACATTTTTTACTGTTTGTTTGTAATGACTTATGAAGGGATCCTTTTAGGGCCCGTGGAATTTCCTTACTGGGTTGTAATGCATTCAAAAGTTAGCCTTGATCTCAGGAGGTCATGGTTGTACATATGGCTAAATAAGAGCATTGCTTGTAATAGGGTAACTCAATCTATGTATTCAAGGAGTTTTTCAGATACTTGACTCTAGGTGTTAGCATGATATTTCAGCTGATCTATTCTCTGGCCTTCTTCAGGTATACTATCTAGATATGATAGTGGTTAACAGAATTTTCATTTATGGACAACACAAACAAGATGTTGAATTGTCCAAGGAACTCTTTGAATGCTAATGACCTTTGCAAAACTACAGACAGTATGATTTATGTATACTTGTGATCATGTAACTTGGGCTAAAAAACATTTGAAAAGACGACTGACGCGTGTAGAGCATCTGGTGAATATCAGTGTAATCAAAAGTATCAGAAAGTGAGGTAAGGCAAAATGGACTCCTTCTTTGACTGGATTAGAAACTTTGATCCTGCGTTCAGCTTCTCATCCTCTCTCCAAATAACATTTGAATAAGATGCAAAGTCATGACCCAAACTGGAGATTTCACAAATACCAACATTGAGAAACAAAAAAAACAACCCCGAAATGAAAGGAAAAACTCAACTTGAATCTATAAATCACTACTTTTGTCCTGATTCATTGGAGAAAATACCTAGGTGAATAAATAGATAAAACTTATAGACAAGACCTACAGTTCGCTAGTGCAGGAACTTGAAAGTTTGAATTAAAAGATAAATAAAAACGTGAGTATGTGTGTGTGTGTGTATATATATATATATATATATATATATATATATATATATATATATATATATATATATATATATATTAACTTATTTGAGATAATATCCAATCATCACATGATTATTATATCACTTGCCCTAGACAACATAAATAAAATAAATATTTGGAAGAAATGGGGCTGCTGTAGGAATCAAACCTACCACTGATTAAATCACCACTGAGTAGCTCTTTCAACAAAGCGATGCTCTTACCATTGAGCTGAACTCATGCCGATAATGCAAAGGCTTAAATAACCGCTTTCACACCAAATTCTCGTCTCGTTTATTCTCGGCCTAATTGTCTATTTCAACTTGACAGTTATGTTACATGGTGTAAAAGCAGTTATTTGGGCCTTTGCATTCCCGGCAACTGTTATAGCTCTGTCATAGGAGTTGTTGGTGAAACATGACCATAGAGACCCCTAAAAAGCACTTTTTTAAGAAAACAAAAAAAACATTTTTTAGATGGTTGTTAGTAAAGGACTCATGGAAATTTTCAAGGTTGTATCCCCAAACATAGATGCATAGAGCAAAGAGAGAAGAATCTGTAGCCCACTTGGCTGTTTGGCCAGGTGGGCCACTTGTAATGTTACATTGATTTGATTGGTAATCATATGCATATAGACAATGAACAAAGTATTGGCAGTAAATTGATGAAAGATATTTATTGAACTGATATAGATGTACAAAAAAGGATTTCATTATGATATTGAATTATGAGTTTTGAGATATGGAAAAAATTGATTTATTCAATTTGGACAGGTAGCTTGATCAAGGAATGGATATTCAGTCAGTAAGTAAATAGGTCTGCTTAGTCACTCAATAGAAACCGCCATGTGACTAATGTCTTTTGGTAGCATTTTTTGGTCCGGGTGATCAATGAATAAGGTATTTCTCTTGCTTTTTGATGGATAGTGAACACTAAAGTACAATTTTGGAAAAAAAAACAAACAAAAACCAAGCATGAATGCTTCTGGATGAAAAACTGAGGGATCAATTTAGAATACTTTTACACTGCAAATTGGATCCCCCCCACACAAACAAAGAATCCATTTTGGGAGGAATTTTAAAAAACAACAAAAAATGCATTTTTACTCTAGTTGTAATAAAGGGTAAATGTCTAAAATTTCAGCCCTTTAGTTCCATTGGTGTGATGCAGATATAACCATCCATCCAGCCAGCCAGCCAGCCAGCCAGACTACCTTGAAAACTGAAGGAACCGATCCTGACAGTTTTGGTTGATGGTTCCTTATAGACATTAAAAAAAAAATATATATATATATATATATATATATATATATATATATCACAGACTATGTATATATGTATTTATCTGAAACAAAATTAGATTGTTGATAGATATTAAGGTATAGACAAATAAATTGTGTAAAGGGAAGATATCAAAGATACAAAATCAAAAATCTTAGTAGATGTACAAACATAGATAAAATTTCTATATATCAGAGTGCAACATATATGTGAATAATTGTTGTCAATCTGGAAGCAACAATCTTTAAATTGATGTTTCCATCAAAAACTTTAAAAACTCGTGGCTAATGGAACTAGAACCAGATATTTGGACTCTATGTAAACAAAAATCTTACATAAGTGCAGCACACTTTCATGGCTTTCTTTTACTTAAGTGACAAAAACTTCATAACTAGCGTTCACTGCAATTGGCCTGAGGCCTGCTTTCTCTATTGTTTAATATTACTAATATTTTATGATACGCAATGAAGTGAAGGAGCATAAAAATAAATTATGATTTTGTTTTGTGCCTTTTGAACATGCAGAGTCAAGTTTACTTAAGGAAAACTAAAGTCAAACTGACAATATTCTATTTATAAAAATAGATTTTACTGCAGTGTTGCTAACTCTGACAACTATTCTGATATATCGGCATCAGTCTGATTGCATTGTGGGAAATAGTTGGTAAAGTATTAAACTTAAACACATAAACTGTGTGTTAAATATGATATTTACTTTAATCATTGGCTAAAAATCATTTGAGTCAAATGAAGCTGAACTTGTCTGCAGTTTTGAGAAGGGTCATTAACATTCAAAGACAGTTTTTGGGATGATTAAACTTGTTGTTGTTCTTAACGATCCATTCTACAGCTTTCTCCAGGTGTACTACCTGAATTTGATTATGGTGAACAGAATGCTCCAATGATAGTTATAGGGCACCAGTTATAGATGGTTTTTATTGTTTGTGAGGGAGAGTAGTGATGGTTCTTGTTTTCTATATAGTAATAAGATTGTGTAGTTGTTGAGGACAAAGGATTTTGTCTCCACATGTTTGTCTTATCTTTTTCTATTCTGCCACATGCAGACATCACTGGAAATGTTAAAGGAAGGAAGTGAACGATGGTTGCTATGACAGAATGGAGAATATGTACCAAGTATGAGTGTGGATGCGGAGATTTTTGTTTTTTTGCACATCCTTAACACACAGCACACCCAAGATACAGAGTACTATTTTCCACTGTTCAAACTGTAATTGTTTGTTGACACTATATTCATATCAGTTTATTCTCTAATCATCATGCTTGGTTGTTAAATGGATCTGTGGATTTTTCACTGAACAATCCCAGAATCGTGAATCCACAATAACTGAACAATCCCATAACCTACTACAGCAGTTGTTGATCTTTTCTCCTTGATTAGGAATTTTTAAAAATCTTACTCATCCTGTGGAGTGAAGCATACTTTTTTTATATAAAGAAACATCACTTTAAGATTGTGGGAAATTATTCTAAAAACTGAGAGAAAATCTGTTGGTTTCATCTGACTGATCAGATTCATGAAAAAGAGTGATGTTTATTAGAAAACTTGTCATACTCAACAAACATTACAAACTCAACAGAAAGTGAGATATTTTAGCCATTAATCACTTCTCTAATGACTGAGAAAATACGTCCAATTTTCTGTAACATTGAGGCATAAAGTGTTCACATAGTATACAAATAACTAATGTTTACAATGACATATATAGAATAGTCGAGACTACCACTTTACAGATCTTATATTTCTACTGAGTAGACATAGATGAATGATTGTCTTCTTCCTCAAAGGTTCTGGCAAGAGAGATCAAGCATTAAGGTTAATATATAGTCACAAAAACACATTATCAAGAACCATGTGGGCAGTTACCCCCCTTGCCTTCTCGGCATGAGGGCAGCTGCATGCCCTCTTTGAAGAAAGGATAGTGTAAAATATGCTGAATCAAATATTTCTAATCACCAACTGAATAAAAAAGTACTTATAACGGGAAAAGTATTTTCACTATAAAACAAAACCTTCCGTGAATTATTCCAGTAACAAATGTCTTGCTTATCAGGCTTATGCATCTTCAAGTTCTCCAGCATTAGCAGTTTTTGAATTCATTGCTTTGAACAGAGATACAAGTTTTTCTTAGTGAATGAGAGATTTTAGTGGTCATCTGGCTAAGTATAATTTGTCATTCATAACAACAAGATTTCTCTATATTTCATAGTTACAAAAATTTTGTTAAGATTATAACCTTTACAGACCCTTAGGGGTCCTCAGCTCCCAGTTTGGGAACCAACCCCAGCTCCTTTGCTATGACACTGCAAGATTCCAATAGAAAAAAGCTGCCCTTTGGCCCCTAATAGCATCTGACCACAGCTGATTTATACTTGAAATCATTCATTTCTTCTAACCTCTAAATGTTTAATCTGCAGCAGTTTGTCTTGATTGTTTGTTGAATGTCAACCCCATCAGGCCCCAAGATAACATGATATTGTAACCAATTCCATCTTGTTTGGGGACTTGAAAGGCAAACTTCTGTAATATTGGATGGAAATCTAAACAAGTAGTAATTTAGGATCAAAAGAGATCAGCAAAGAAATAGTAAAAGAAGAAAAAGAACAGGTCTGGTTAGTAATTCAATAGAGACCGTCACTTGACCAACGTCTTTTGGCAGCATGCCTTGTTGGGGGTGATCAATTGGAAGAAAAGATGATCAATCGAAGTAACTTTTCTTGCCTATTATCAGATTGCCAAAAAAGTCTGGATTTTCAAACACTAGCTTGAACACAGCTGGGCACAAACCATGGACTAATTTAGCATAAACTTTCACTGCAAATTGAACCCTCACTAAAAAAACGTTTTTTGTAGATATGATAAGGAGTAAATCTTAGAATTTTCAGTCCTATTGCTCCTTTGGTGCAGACTGTATGTGTGATACTTTGTACATACATAACCAGCCAGCTGCACCAACTTGAAAACTGAAGAAACCTATGTTGGCAGTTTTGGTTGATTGTTTTTACCATAGAAGAGATGAAACTCGTGACTAGATTCTCAGTAAATAATAAAAATTATTTTATTGCTCTTGATTTAGTCGTAAACCTCTAAGGTGCAGATTTATTTCACTTGTAGCATTTTTGCCGCATTAAGTGATCTGTGGACTCCGGGTCTTTGATGACTGCAACAATATCCATCGGCAAATTTCGATCAAAGTATATTTGCTCGCTTTGAAGAGTTGCAGTTATTTCATTGGTAAAATCTACCATCGAAGAATAACATTTTATTGTGCACATTTAAAATCTTCATTTAATAGCCAAAAATGACTGAATATGAATCCCCTCTGGTAATATTTATTCAGGAGAGTGAGGAAATCTTTTAACTGCCATATGTTTTTACTTCTCAAATTTCAAAATATCAATAATATCAATTATTTAAACAAGTTCCTGAATATCTGAGAAGTTTATATTGTCAATACGGTATTACCAAATTAATTTTCATTTCAGAATTTCAAAGTGTGTGGGTTTTTCAAGAAGAATTATAACGAGTGGAATCAATAAAAATTTCATTGTGAATATCTACATAGGTACATAAATAAATCAATAAGTCTGTGGCTTTATGATGAAAAAAAAAACATTCATTTTATACAACAAACATTTATTTTTCAACGTAATTTCCTTCCTTGCTAATGCATTTAATTCAATGGCAAATATTGATCACATAGATCAAACATACAGTGAAAATTTAGCTATTGGCTATATCGGGCTTTGAGCTTATTGATCCACACCTATTACAATTTACGGAGGTATTCATATGTTAAATCTAAGTATCTATACATTCATCAATTAATCATCATGGTAGTGAAATATCATTATCCTTTATTTTCCACAGTTTCATCAAAGCTGTCACCCCTAAAAAAATATTCCTTATCATACTTCTCTGCTTTGTAGGTCTTATGGTTTTACAATGCACTGGCTTTGAAAAAAAAAAACAAAATAAAGTTTTTAATGGCTGAAGATTTTGGATTGAAAATGATTTTTCTAAAAATTATAAAAAATATATTCTTGACTTGTTGAGAAACTAGTCTTCCAATTTAGTTATTGCTGTCAAATAACATTGTTTTTACGTCTAATTTTTTGCCAAGAAGTCAGTATAATTTTGAATCACTGCAGCCAACAGATTAGCCAAGGGGGCTTCAGATTCTTCTCCCTTTAATTGTTTGTCTTTGTGTCTGGGTGCTCCTTGTCTAATTTTAGGAGCTACAACCTTGAAAAATTTACACCACAAGGCACCATCTCAAATTTTTCTTTCCTAAAAAAAATGATTTTTTTTTATCTTTATGGTTATTTTTGACAAAAAATGCCAAAATCTTATGCTGTTATTTTTTAAAATTTTCATTTTATTCTATTTTTTTCTCACGATTATTGATAATTTCTTAGATAATTACTTCTTTTACACACAGGGGCTACGGCGATTCATTTATGTGAGGTACAGATATTCTCTTGTTTTTTGTTAGAATCATTTGTCATCACTTATCTCCAAATTTTCATACCAATATACTTAATTCAATTTCCTGAATGTATGTAAAGACTAAAGAGATCTAAAAAAGCAATTTTCTAATTTGACATTAAATGACCATTATGTAATGTAATCACATCGAGGTTCATCATCAATTTACGATAATGTGATCTTGTTTAATACGTTTCCTCCAATTATATCCGAAAGAAAAAAAAAGCATTGCCTTAATTTAGCCTAGATATAACATCAACATGTCTTGAAAATACTTGACGTCATTGCTTATATTTTGCTTGGTGTTTGTTAATCATATCCTTTAATCTCACAAAGTTGATAGAAAGAAAAAATTTAACAAGTTATGTGATTTTTTTTTAGTACTTTTTTCTTTTACTACTTTTCTTTATTAGAGACCATCAAACAAAACGGCCAAGAAAACTGTCAACATAGGTTTCTTCTGTTTTAGTTAGTCTGGCTTGGTGGCTATGTATAGGCTGCACCAATGGACTTAGAAGGCTGAAGACTTGAACATTTACTCCCTATTATGTACAGAAAAATGTTTTTTTTTTTTATTACCCTGCTTGATAGGGTTTTTAGTTGGGGGTTCAATTTGCAATGTAAGTTTATGCTAAATTGTTCTCTTAGTCTGTGTCTGGTAGCATTCAGTTTTTTGAAAATTCACTCTTTTTTAGTAATCACCCCCTATCTTAAGCTTACAAATGCTAGAAGTGAAATAAATCAGCACCTTGAAAGTTTATGACTCGATCAAATGTACCAACATTTTTTTTGTTTGCTGAGAATCTTCTCCGTTTTAGAAACTGGCACTCAAACTTAGGTTTCTCTCAGTCTTCAAGCTGGTTTGTCTGTCTGTACATACATAACGCATAAAGACTGCAACAATGCAGTTAGAGGGGCTGAATATTTGAATAATTGAATTTGCAATGTAAGTTTATGCCTAACTGGTCTCTGATTTGTGACAATTTGTTATTTGAAAATTCAGACATTTCAGTGATCACTGCCCAACAAGTGGTGAGAGAATTCCCTTTGACCAATATTTTAATTGATCATCCCAACATGGCTTGCTGTCAAAAGATGTTGGTTGTATGATGGTTTCTATTGAGTGACAAATAAGACCTGTTTTGTTTTTGTTTTGAAACTGAAAGATAATTAGTCTCATTTTTTATGCTCCTATCTTTTATTTGTTTCAATTCATTATTCACTCTCACCCGAATCAAGAATATATAAAATTTATTGCATCTATTAGTACCAGCACTTGGCTTAAAATAAATCTGATTATCATTTAGTACTGTATGCGTATCATTTGTTAGAGAATCGGGTGCCTCTCTTTTGGTAACATAGTCACTTTTTTCTCTCAATTTGATATTTCAACCTTTTTACTGGTCAAACAACATTTCAATAACCATTATCTTACCAGTAAAGTGACATTATTGTTATTCCAATATGCAATACTTATATAGCCAAAACAAGGATCTGAGTGTTGAACAATTCTTCCTTTGCGGGAACTCCTACCTAATTTTTTGATTTTTTTCTTTTTTTTTTTACATCATCTAATACAAAGAAAGATTTTTTTTTCTAAAAATTTTTTTAATCAGGCATATGAGAAAGATATTGTTTACTATATATATAAATGGCGCCAGGCCTAACATACAGTAAGACGCTGGCAGCAGTAATATTTTTCACTGAAAAATTTGTTTATATCATGTAATTATTGTATGCAAAATATAAATAATGCAAATATCTTATATAATGTGAAATTCATAAATGTAATATCATATGAGATTTTCTGGTTATAAAAACTTAAATCTTGAATTTTTTTTTTTCATTATTTCTTTCAGAACTATATTTTTCAACTTTAGGTGAGCTCTTTTCCCTTGTTTATGAACATTTTTTGATTAAACAAACACCATTTTGTTGAGAAATGTGTTGACAAGACACTCCTAGAAATAGTTTTTTGAATTTGTTTTCTTTTAAAAATGTTTTTTGCATAAGTTGCGCATTTGCTTAAGTTTGGTATTTACATAAGCATAAGTATTCCTATATATTTAACACCACAAATACCTTCTCTTATTCAAAATCTGTAATATTTTAGTGTGCTTTCATCAACTGCAGCAAACTCAATTTAAAGCTAGCACTTTCACCTTTGAATTCAATCTTAAGGAAACATATCTGCAAGATAAATCCGCTGAACTTCCAATGGAAGGGTTTCAACTGTGTTTTCACTGAAATTGGAAAGTCACAATTGCCAAGAAAAATATGCAGTTATGGCTCTGTAACCACTGGCAATGTCACATCTCTCTCACTGCTTATAACTTATTGGAACTCTTTACAATAATTATACACTGTGTACTTACATCTTTATTTTTTGTCTCTAACAGCTCTATGGAAGCAAAAAGAGGTGATCTGTATGTGGTGGCATATGGTGCTTTGTATCTTGGGCGTGCTGTGAGCAAAGGATGCACAAAACCGCAAAAATATCTCTGTGTCTAAAAAGCAACAACCAGTAAAAGCCTTTTTCATACAAGGTAAGGAAAGTGGTCCCGATTGCAGATTGTAAACCTTCAGCCTCGCTCATTCAACGTCACAAATGGCAAACAAATTAAAAAAAAAAAAAGGAATAAGAGAATTAATGAAAGAAAAACAATTTGGATTGGACAATTATCTGCTGATAATAGCGTCTAATCAGAATTTTGTATTTCATTAATTCTTCAATTTCTACAATCGGGACCATCTTCCCTACATTGTGCCAAATAGGCTCCAATTTTCCATTTGCTTCAAATATTTGTTTTCACACAATTCACCCAAGATTCAAAGAACAATATATCACTGATATCGGTATGCTGATATAAAAGTTTAATTCATTGACTACTGAAAAGTTTTTGTCTAATTCATTTCATTTTTACAATTGGTATCGTAAGGACCTAACAAAACATCAATTTTATTCCTACATTTTTTGATGGTATGGGTACACTAGAATTAAAATTAACGATTTCTCCAAAACAATTGGAGTAAGACCCTCCCACATTTGAAGACTGCATAATGACAAAAAAACCACATCTGTCATGTTAGTGGACAACTATCAACTGTGTGTATTGCTTGAAGAAACAAGTTTATATACATCAATATTGATTTTGGGAAAGTGGGGAGATGAGTTGAATAAAATTCCAAATAATATTTTTAAAAAAGCAGGTCTGGTTAGTCACTCAATAAAAACTGTCACATGACAGATATCTTTTAGTAGCATGCCGTGTTTGGGGTAATCAGCTGAAAAATTGGAAAAAGGTGCGATCAATAAGTTACGTCAATCACCTTTTGTTGGGTAGTAACAAAGTCTAAATATCGAAAAACAAGCATGAATGCAGCTGGACACAAAATGAGAGACCAATTTAGCATAAATTTTCATTGCGAATTGAACCCCCCATTGAAAACCTATTTAGGGGTGAATTTAGAAGAGAGTTTTTTTCTAAGCATAATAAATGTTGAGCATTCCTTTGAGTTCCATTGGTGCAACCTGTACACATGTTATACATATATAGGTAGCCAGCCAGACCAATTTGAAAACTGAAAAAAAATATATGTTGACAGTTTTGATTGACTTTCTCTTTTCTTCTCTTGTAGCTCCCGCTGCAGTGACACAGGGTACTAACATTTTTTTTAGATTCATTAATCAAATTTGCAACTTTATCTGTCTGTCGATTCACTGCATGGGTTTCATCATAATGAGATTAGAGGAAATGGACAAAATCACGCCAAGGATATTCATTATCCCATTCACAAGTGTAGTGTGCGCCAGTATCAAATTATGTGGTGTTCTACATAAGGTTGAACAATGTTATATTTTTGATGTTTTTTCTTATGAAGTCAAGTCGTTGGTTGGTTGAAAGTCTGGAGGTACTACAGCATCTCTGGTCATGGAGTTGCCGCGGGATGTCTTTTTTCAGAGATACATCTTATTTGATGAAAACCTTCAGTAGGTAACTTCTTCAGGTATAGATAGAACTGATAAAAAAGAGCCGAGGACAGAAATATTGTACACCATGGTTACGACTTTTCTTTATTTCGACAGCAAAAAAGAATGCAAAACATGACAAACAAAAAAAAATCTCATTTTTATTCTCTGTGTCAACCAGAAATCTCTTATTTCGAAACACAAATAAGTCCTCTGGCAAAAAGCATAATTGTGAAGAGTGAAAAGTTGGTCAGTTTTCCGTGAGTGTGAGAGAGAGAGTGAATGAGAGAGAGTGAGAGAGACCACCACAACTGAAAATACTTCTCTGCATAGCCAGAGTTCACTCTGAGTGGGCCTCTCTGTCTCTCTCTCTGTCTCTCTCTTTGTTAGACTTTCTACTATCCAAATATATGCTGTTCTTTTATCTCTCATCCACCTGTATTAATTAGCCTTCTCGCTGGCCAGATGCCACCATAGCCACACACTAAGAAAAGACAGCACCAAGCCTTATCTTGAGACATTCCAGGCACACATGTTTGAAAAGACAGTTTCAATGCTTTGTCTCGCAACAGAAGCTCAGGGTTTCTCAGGTTACTTTTTTTAACTTGGTGTGACTAATACATTATTTCAACTGTAAAGGTGCGCTTGCGATATTATTAGGTGTGCAGAAATTCCAAATGCTCTTTTTTGACAGTTTAAGACCAGTAGTGTATGGTGCTTTGCATCTTGAGTATGCTATGGATGCACAAAAACACAGAAATATTTTAATGCCAGCAAAAACTGATGGAGAGTAAAGGACTTTTTGATACAATGTAGGGAAGGTGGTTTCATTGTAAATCCAAAGTTTCACATCTTTGCTCATTCAGTATCACAAATGGTAAAAAAATAGAATTAAGAAAATAAATGAATGGAAAACAAAATTTGGATTAGTCAAAATTATCCACTGATAATTATGCCAAAAAGGCTTCAATTGTCCATTGCTTTTTTTATAGATGCTAAAATATAAGATAAGCACCATCTTCCACAACTAGAAACTGAATACTCAGCTAAATACCATTTTTTTCAAATTTCTACACAACTCATATTAAGAAAAGCATTTATTGGTAGAGATTTGATGTACAGGTATCATGTAATTAGGTATTATTCTTAGTACTTGATTACCAACATATACCTATTTTAGATACAGTGTTTTAGATTATTTATTGCAGAAAACAATATACTTTTGAGTGAAGTTTCCTCGTGGGGTTGTGATTATGAAGGATGATTGTTATATGCAATTCTGGAATCTGGACAATTATGAAAAATAAGGGCAAAAAACAATTGCAAAAAAAATAAACTTTTGGAAGTCTTAGAATTCCCTTTATGTAAACGAAAGAATAAGGAAAGCCTGCAGCAAGAAACTAAGCATTTTAGGAGAACACAGTCTGAATACTTCCTTACAAAAATAACCATTGACTATGAAGCCCCAAAAATATGACTGTGAGGTTCTGTAGAAAATAGAACCTTCAACTTTTTAAAAAAAGATTTTTGTTGCATGAATCGTAGGAATTGAAAGAAAGAAACAGGTCTTGAATCAGGGAGGCAAGGAAGATGAAGTGATCACAATTGATTATTTTTTAAATCAATTAATAGAATCAAAGTGATGAAAAGAATTCCTCATTGAAACAATCCAACCTAGTCAGCCAAAAGCTTTAATTCAGAATTATGCTTGGTTGAAAGTTAATTAAGGTATTTTCCGAGCTGAATTCTAATAATTGTGATCACAAATTCAGATGATTTGAGTTGATTTTGAGCAGATTCTTTGATGATATTATAAGAGAACAAAATATAAAGATAAAATACTCAACATTTTACAAAATGAGAGCTAGTCAACATACACAAAATACCCAAATTAAAAATTGACAATCATTTGCACTAGCTTGTTTATATTAGTCACATTGATGTGTAACTTCCAAGTAAGTTAAGCAAAATAATTCATGGACAGTATTCCCAAACACAATATACAACTTGAATGCAGTGGTACATCTTAAGAAGAAAAATCTCTTCCTCAAAACAAATTTAAGTGAATTATCAAACCAATGGGATTTCACTGATTCGTTCCTAACAAAAATATTGGACCTCAATGCTACTTGCATTTTATCTGATTACTGAACTTGAAATATTGAAAAATTTAAAATTTAATTGAATAAATCTTAAGTATCAAATTGCTGTAGCCCTTCAGATGGCCAGCCTGATCAGTCAGCCAAGTGTGCTACAGGTTCTTCTCACCTCGCTCATGTTTGTGCTAGTATGTTTCTGGGTGCTGCCGGTCCCATTTTTGGGGCTAAAACCATGAAAATGTGCGTGCATCCCTAGACACCATCTAAAAACAGTGATTTATTTATATATTTTTTCTTTTTTCAAAAAGTGCTTTTTTTTGTGTCTCTGTGGTCATTTCGAACCAACAGTACTCAAATCTTGCGCTGGTGTTTTTTTTAGATAATTTTAGATAAAAATCTGTTTCTTTTGAATGAATTTAGAAAATTAGTCCTGTAACAAGCGCAGGCTACGGTGATTCATTTATGTGAGGTACGGATGTTTAAATACAAATGAAAATACTCTTATTTTTACAATTGATGTTTTTCATCAGGAAAAAAAAATGATTAAAAGCTGTTATAAAAGGTTATGGTTGATCAGATTAAACTGAAAACCACGTTATTCAAACTAAGTTACTTCTCTTGGCTTTTGTTGGAACAAATTACTGAAATCTCATTGAGTTAATTATTCACTTAATGAATTTTCATTTAACAAGATGTTTTGTAGTACAGATTGTCTTCGTTATGAGAGGCACCACAGCACAAGGTATCTCTTTGTTTTTTTCCTTGCCAGAAACAAACTCTTTCCTTTCTCTGTAAATGCAACCCCCCTTGCAGGCCTTATTGACCAATCAATAAGTCTTAGTGCATTTGTGGTCACTTTGCTTTTGCTCTACCTGTTGTTTTGGACATGACCCCCGAGAGGAATTTTATAAGTTGGCATGAGGCTTTTTTCAGCCTGCCCTCTACACAGTTCAAGCAAACTCTTCCTTTAGCCATCTGATTTCCATTTGCTATCACCCTTTCAGCATACCATACTATATTTGCTTGCTGGTAAACCGTAGTCAACCCATTTTATAAATGGACATATTGTATCCACTTAGAAGTTTCCATATTCAGATCTACCCGAAAGATTATCAGGCTGCCTTGGCTCTCAGAGGCCCTGGTTTTGGATAGAGAATTCAGGTAAACTCATTCGTAGCCAATTGGGATATAAATAAAGTAAAAGGTTTTTTAGTAGAAAAAAATGTTCAATGTGTTATTTTGGCAGGATCCATTTTTGGATATAATTGGATGTGTAGTGTTCATCCATCAATGTTTTGAGCAATATCCTTCAAAATAGGAAAGATTTGGTTGCTGTTATGATCATATTTGCTTCTTTTTTTTTAGATGTGTCTACACATCCGTATTTGCTTGTCAGTCAGTGCTGGTTATATTAAACAACAGAAATAGGAAGAGGGGAAGAGGTTTTGTGCTATAAAGAGGTGTGACATCATTGAAAGAACACTTATCCAATCAATTTTCTCTACCAGCTGCTGATAATAGAATTTTTGTATTCTAAAGAACGAAAAATGGCCAAAAATGCCAGAAATGTCCATTTACAATTTTTATTGAAAATCTATTCAGAATATCTCCATACTGCAATATTTTACAAGTAATTAACTCAAAGAAAGAATACTTGCTCTTCCTCCCCCTTCTGCTACTCCTACCAATGATAGTTCTTGTCTAATTATGTGTGAGATATTTAGTATGCTTAATGATTCTTAAATCTTAAGTTGATAAATAGGATGAAGAAAATATTTGGTTGGTAATTATTAGTTAAATCATTAAAAAGCACTCACTATAAACATGACGGTGGGTATATCTTATAAAAATACCAAATAGAAAGTGATACTATTCTTTCTTTAAAATGTACTTAGCAAATAAAATGGAAAAATAAGGATGTATACTAACAAGGAGAAAATGACAATCAAATCTTTAAAAACTCACTATAATATGAGGGTAGGATATATATATATATATATATATATATATATATATATATATATATATATATTGAGGAATAGATATATGTGATCTGACAGAATGAACTATTCCTGTAGCAGCCCCATTTTCTTTAATTGTTTATTTTATTTACGCTGTCTAGGTTGAGTGATACATTAACAATGTAATGACAGGAGATCATTTCAAATAAGTTTCTATATGACTTAATGTAATTTATAATTCATTCTGTTGGATCATATATATCCATTTCTTACTACATAACTGTCCCGTTGGAAGAAGCGAATAGACAAAAAAACCCTCAGGTATTTGGGCCTTTCCATCACCGGCTGCTATTTAGCTTAATGGTCAGACCACCGCTATGTTGAAGCCACTACCCTATCGGTGGAAAGTTTGATTCCTGAAGCAGCCCTATTTTCTTTGTTTATTCTATTTACATTGTCTAAGTTTCATACATTAACCATGTAATCCCAGATCATTTTAGATAAGTTTCTATATGATATAAAACAATTGTTTATTTTATTTATGTTGCCTAGTTCGAGTGATACATTGACCGTTTAATAACGGTAATCATTGCAAATGAGAGTTCCTATATAATATAACGCAATTTATAATTCCCTCTTTAAAATATACTCATGAAATGTATAAATAAGGATGTATACAAAAAAGGGCAAAAAAATGCATTTGCTGTCTGATATAATTTTGTTTTAGAACTAAAACTAGGAAAACACTTGCTATATTATATTATGATAACAGTTTCTGATAGTTTAGTGAACTCCTTGATTATGACACTTGGTTAAAGAGAAGTGAGATGAGTATGCATCAGGATTCTGAACTCAGCAATTTAAAATCTTTGAATGATCTAGAACCTTGGATTCATTTTCCTGACAACTTCTGTAGATATGCAATAAGTGAATGAGTAGGTAAATATCCATACCTTGCATAACTGAATCACCACAGTTCATGTGTGCCAGAACTAATTATCTGAAAAAATGTCTAGAAATTTTCTTTAAAAAAAAAACAATATCTCATCTAAAACTATCTGAAAAATATCAGCTCAAAATAGACATTTTCAGATAAAAATAACCACGGAGACCTCTATAAAGTACTTTAAAAAAAAGAATAAAACAAAGACTATTACTAAATGGTACCTACTGATGTTTTAAAGGTTATAGCCTCAAAAATGTGACCAGGAGCACCTGGAAACACACATAGGTGCCATATTTGGGTACTTGAAGATTATCAAATCTTCTATCTCAATCAAGTGATATTGATTGATCAAAATCAAAAATGTAGAACTTACTTCCACGTCTACCTAGGATAGCAAATCTTCACAAAATCTTCAAAAGAGGAAATCAACCGAAGAATCACTCGAGGTTGACAAACTTCAAAGAGCAGAAAATCCTATTAGTTTTGAAAAGAAAGGTATCCTCTGGATAGTCCCCTATGGAGCTGGAACATAGAACCTAGCCAAATGATTGACCCTTAAGCTGAGAACCATATAATGTGTACAAGAAGAGATTATGAGAAAGCACAATACTTGAGAGAAAACAGGAGTCAGATATATCATAGAATCCATTAGAAAACTCAAATGGCAATAGGTTGATGCTGTATTAAGAATGGCAGGTAACCACTGGATATCATAACACTCAACGTGGATCTCCAGAGATCATATGCAAAACTGTGGCTGACAGAATATAAGATGGCATGACAAACTAGACAAGTTCAGAAAGTATTGGCTCTGTGAAGCCCATAATAGAGAGGTCTGGCAAATCCTTGAGAAGGTCAATGTCCAATAATGGACGTTGAAAGGCTGCTGTTGATGATATTGATATACCACAAGGATATTGTAGATTTTGCACATTTATTCTCAGGTAGTGACTTAGTCAAGGAATTCAAGCTGTCATTATTAATTTCTTTAGTTAGAAAACCATCAAACAATCCAAACTGTCATCATAGATTTCTACAGTTTTAAGTTGGTGTGGCTGGCTATCTATCTATGTATGTATTTATCAAGCATAACCCCTCAAATTTGTCAAGTTCTTCAAAGAAGAAAAAAAATTGTTTTGTAAGGATATATTATGAAACCACTATCGCCATCAACTATTTTTGTGACAGCCACTGGTTAATATTTAACTCAGGAATCATAGAAATAAACTTTTAACTTTCCAGACACTATTGTTCATTCTGTTAGAGAAACCTTCAACTAAAACTGTCACAGTAAGATTTTCAAGTTGTTCTGTATCCTGTGTACAGGCTGTACCAATGGAGGTAGAGGGCTGAAATTTGAATATTCATTTTTCATTTTGTCTAGAAAGATCTATTTTTTCTCTTTGGAAATAGCCCTCCCTATGTAGATTTATGGTGTGTGTGTGTGTGTGTGTGTGTGTGTGTGTGTGTTTAATTTGCAATGTAAGTTAATGGTAAATTGGGCCCTTGTTTGTGCCCACTAGTTTTTTGAAAATTCAGACTTTTTAGTGATAATTGCCACAAAAAAGGCAATAGAAGTAACATATTTATTGATCCTTATCTTTTTGCAATTTTTTTGATTGATCACCTCCTAAGATAGCAGACTGCTAAAAGATGTTGGTCTAGTGGAGTTTTCTATTGAGTGACTAACCAGACCTGTAATGCTATTATAGTTATTCTGATATAGCCTTGAGGAACTGAAGGAATTAATTCCAGAGTCTTCCTCATTGCTGGTCATGAGCCGAAGATATACAGGTTGAAGAGGAAGGTGGCAGCCTTACTTTAAATCGCTGTATGAGGTCTGTCCAGAAAAAAGCCATCCATTTTGAATATCTTGAGAACCTGTAGCATGATGTGACTTGATAAACAATCAGAGAAGACCATATTGAGTATACATGAACACTCTCCAGATAGGTAACTCGGTCTGCATTGAGACATCATTGAGTGAGTATGTGTACTGTTACCATCGTATTCACAGTACCCATTCTTCATATCTAATGCGTTGTCTTTTGGAAAAACATTACAATCCAGGTTTATCAGCTAATGTTGCCAATTTAGCACTTTTTGTGCTAAATTTAACACATTTCTTGTTTTGGCAGCCTGAAAATTCAATATTTAGTACTATTTTTAGCAGTATTTTTAAACAGTATTAGCCTTTGAAAGCTACTTTATAGCTATTTTTGATAGATATTGCCATTTGTAGTCATTAGAAATGGTCATAAAAAAGCTAATCATGTTTTTATGCATTTTGATGCTCTTTCAAGGTCTTCAAAGTGAAACAATTTTTTGGGTTGATAATACTGTTGTCATCTACCCTACAATCCAGATTTGGTTCCCTACACTTTTTGGGTCTTTCCAAAGCTAAAATTGACATTAATAGGGACATTCCAAACTGTGGATAAAATTATGGAGAACGTGACGAGGCAGCTGATGTCAATCCCAAAAGAGGACTTAGCAGGCTATTTTGAAGAGTGAAAGGGATATCCATACCTTGCGTAAATAAATCACTGAAGCCTGTCCATTGATCAGAACTTTCTAATCAAAAAGTTATCCAAAAAAACTAGATATTTTATCTAAAATTATTGGCATACCATAGAGACATAGAAAAACACTTTTTTTGACAAAAACAAAAAAAGCAAAACATTTTTAGATGGTGCCCAGTGGTGTACTCATATAAATTTTCAAGGTTGTAGCCCACCAATGTGACCAGGAGTGCCCAGAGAAACACACATACAGACGAGCAAAGAGAGAAAATTCTGTTGTCCAGTTGGCTGGTTGGTCGGGAGGCTGGGCTATTTATGGGATTTTGATTCTGGCATAGGTGTGAGAGTTCTCATGAGGGAACTAAGATGTTATTACCCTAGGTAGACTATTTTTTTCGTTAACATTCCAGACAGACCCCATAGTCAGTAGAGAATTAATAATATCATTTTGGAGTGAAAGTAAGAGTCTGCGATAAAAGGAAAACCTGAAAGTGGTCACGTAATCAACAGCATGTCATTTTTTAATATATGAGATAAATATGATTCCCCAAATCGCACCGGCAGTTAATCAGTATTTGATTAACAAGAAGGAAAGATTGGCTATTTTTATTGTTATTCACGAAAATAACAAAATCATGGTAGACACTGTCAAGCAAACCTGTCAACATTGGTTTTTCTCAGTTTTTTAATTGGTTAGGCTGGCTTGCTATGTAAGGCTGCACCAATAGAACTAGAGAGCAGAAACTTTTAACATTTACACCTCAAGTCAACAAAGAACTTTTTTTTTTCTTTTAAATTCTCTCTATATATGGGTTTTTAGTTAGTGAGGGGGACGTTCAGTTTGCAATGTATGTTTATGCTAAACTGGTTCCTAGGTTGTGCCCGCTCAATTTTTGAAAATTCAGAATTTTTATTGATTACTGTCTAACACGAGGTAAGAGAAGTAACTTATTCATTGATAACCCTTTCTTCCAGTGTTTCAATTGATCACCACCAACATGGCTGCTGCCAAAAGATGTTGGTCATGTGATGGTTTCTATTGAATGACAAACAAGATCTGTTTGAAATATGCTTCATATTGTAATCTAATCGCATAATCCCTTCTAAGAAAAAGCACATTCATATAGATGTGCAATCACATACACACACTTATGAATGCACATTTGTACTCACAAGCACTTTTGCATTAAGATATATATATATATATTTATTCTATATATAGATATATTTACTTTTACATCAATATTCAATCTAATGGTTAATTGGAATATGGTTAAAATTTCTTGCTTTAATGAATATCAAAATACCGTAGCCTCCACACATGGCCCACCAGACCAACCAGTCAAGTTGGCTACAGATTCTTCTCCCTTTGCTCTTCCATGTCTGGGTGTTTTGGAGGCTACAACCATGGATATTCTTTTCTCTTTCACAAAAGTACTTTTTGTGTCTCTCTGGTCATTTTGGGCCAACAATGACCAAATTTTGTGCTGTTATTCTTTCATTTATTTTTTTTTTTTTCAGATAATTTTAGATAAAAGAGCTTTTTTTTTCTATCATTTTAGATAACGAGAACCTGAGATATTTTTTTAGATAAGTGATTCATTTCTGCGAGGTACGGATATTCTATTCGATGATTCATTGGAATCTGGGTATGATTAAAGTTTCTTGCTTAATGAATATTTATCATTCTCCATAGAAATAAACATTCAACTAATCTTCAATATCAAATGAAAACAAAACATAGCAAATTATTTTGATCATTCTGTAGACTTGGAAATTTGCTTATAAAAAAACAGAAAGAAACACAGCCTATGATAGATGACTGTTGAAGAAAAAATGTCACAAAGCATAAAATTCAAGATAGCAGTTTAGCTAAGACACATGCATAAAGACCTGGTGTTATGGAACAAGTCTAGTCAAGATAAAAATTTTCTATAATCATGTTTTTTTGGGCAGTAAAATATATTGAATTACAAAAGACAAATAACTTTTAATTTGTTGTTTCAAATGAATTTGTAGATATATTTTCTGTCTTTTTTTTTGCTATTTCCTAACATTTTAGATCAAAACATTTGCAACTGATGCTCAATATTTCCTTCTGGTTTTAAAAAGCTGCAACTTCTGATCAAATGCAAAAAAATTAAATCAAATTGAATTGCTTGAAATTAAACTCTATTTCATTATTCTTTGCTATTTTCTTAGATATTAGAATTTTCCTTCTTGGCGAGTGAAGGAATTTGGGTAGGAATTGGGTTTATTTTAGATTTAATCCAGTTTTCTATCATTTTATTTCGATTTCTTAAAATTAATTTCATTGTTTTCCTCCCAACCTAACCTACCATGATAATGGTTTACTTGTGAACACACACACCACATACATACTTTATAGTTTCTTTTACAGAAAAATTTTGCTTTTTATATTTCTATGATTATTACAGTTATTTTCTTCTTTAACAGGAGTGTAAGATCTGAATGTATGTTAATTACACTGGTGAACATAATTTTTACTAACTTATACCTGAAACTTGTTTTAGACTAATTTGGTGATACTAAACTTTGATATCACATTGGTTTTTGCCAATCATCTCAAGTTTTGTTCCATAACCTACCCCCATTTTTCATCAATCACCATAAAAAGTCATCATCATCAGCCTTTTAGTGTCTGTTGTTGGACATGGAGGTCTGGCAAATCTTCAGGAAGGTCTATCATGGGCATCGCGTCACCAATACTTTCTGAACTTGTCTAGTTTTTGCCAGCCGCATTTTTGCATATGATATCTACAGATCCATTTTTTTGAGTTGGGATGTTCAGCGGTTGTCAGCCATTCTTGCAACATGGCCAGCCCATTGCCATTTGAGTTTTCAAATGGATTCTAAGATATCTCTGTCTATTGTCTTTCCTCTGAAATACTATGCAATCTTACGTCCTCTCCATGCGAGGCTTAGCGTGATCCATTTTGCATGTTTTTTTTGGTTAGGTTCCATTTTTCAGCTCCATAGGTGACTACTGGGAGGATGCATAGGTTGTAATCCCTTCTTATTAGGACTAATGAAATTTTCTGATTCTTGAGGATTGAGCTGTCTCTACTGAAGCCTTACTGTCCTTGAAGGATTCTGCATTTGATTTTTTCTTTCTTTTGAGGGTTTCATCAAGATTCGTTGTTTTGCATAGATATAGTGGTCTACTTTCTCTAGCTCCCCATTTTCTATTTGGATTATTGTGTCTTTCTCTTTGAGATATTTGTTGTACATGACATTTGGTTTTGTTTCACTGAAGGTCAAGTGAAAGCCTATTTTCTCACTTTTTTATTCAGTTTGTCTAGTATTCTTCTGAGATCATGAAGGTTCTCAGCTAAAAGGACAATGTTTTCAGCAAATCTGAGGTTACTTATGTATTTGTTGTCTATTCTGATTCCTTTGTTTTCCTAGTCTAGGTTCCACCAGTTCATCTTAAGGCAGGCTGAGAAGAGTTTGCGTGAGCTAGTGATGCTTTGTCTTACCCCCTTTTCTAGCTTGAAGGGCTCAGTCTTTATGTAGTCAGATAAAGGACCTGCTGTGTTGGTAGATATGCTGCAAGACTTTGACATATACTGGATTGCATGATAGCATCAATGACCTTGGGGATTTTTACTGAGTCGAAGACCTTCTCTAAGTTGACAAATGCTACAGCCAGCATGTTTCATGATTGGATTACAATGATTTCCATAATCATACCTAATCCTATTCATATGATTTTATTTAGAATACTGATCTAACAATCAATACAACGAATCAATTTTGAGATTAACAAATACATTGGTCGACTCTTATTCATCAGGTCAAAATATTGAAACAGAAAAATACATATTGATGCTAGAACTAGATGTTTTTTTCATTTAAAATAAGCACAGAGTAATCCTGAATATTTTTAGAATTTCATTTTGAATACTGTACAAAACAAAATAATGACACACCTGGATTTATTTCCATTGACTGATAATGTAAATGACACATTCTTTCTTTATGGATTTAATTTTTGTTTGTTGGCTTCTTTGGGGTGCTTCATTTCCAGATAGTTTTTTTTAATACTCCAACTGATGACAGGCATCATGTGAGTATCTCACCTTCTTTGGTATTGCTCCTCAATAGCATTTATATTCTGACCGAAACTTTTGCCTTACTCATCACTTACATCGCCTACATTTTCAGGAGATTTATCAAGATGATTGTTTAGAAAATAAACATCTAGGCTCATGTTGCAACTTAGACAGTGGGCATGCTGTAGAACAAAAAATTTGTGATACGCAAACACTGATTCTACTTTTAAAATCAATGTCCAGAAATTAGTTAAAAACCAGTTGCAGACATCAGAGAATAGAAAAGTGAAAAAATATTGGTCAGTGTTATTTTATCAGGTAAAGGTTTTCCTAGAATATACAAGCCACTTTTTATACTTCAACTCCCTGGATATCCGTGATTCTGCATTTTGACTTTGACTGATTTTGTTTTCTGTGAATCCCCACTTTTGATGAACAAAGGAATATTTGAAATTGGTGCAGACTGAACATATTTAATTTATACAGTATTATTTTCTTCGTTGTGGTCATTCTCTTTTCTTCTTTTCTATAATTTAGTGAGAGAGATTCAAATAGGCTACTGAAGATCAGCAATCAACTCATTGTCTGCCTAAAAACAGACTGAGCGTTATCTGTATAAATCTTTCATGCAGTGAAATTTTTCATTTATTTTGCATGCAAATACTGGCTTATTGACTGCTGTTATCTATTACAAAAACTCATGGCTTTTTATTACAGTATCCATAAAATTCCAACGACAAACTGAAATAGCTTTTACTTTCCTCTAATCTTTGTATTGTAAAATATCTGTCGTGAGTGTCAGTTGTAAAATGTCTTGGGATTTGGACCAATTATAGGTACATCTCATAAGTCATTAAGCTACTATAAAGAAATATGTATGGATTCCAGAAAGTTATCCATAGCTATAATGAAGTGGTACTTTAATACAAACAAAAGCTGTTGTCAGTGAGCTTGGTGTTCACTGCCCCCATATTTGTAATTCATAAGATGATTTCCAACAGATAATGTCTATTTTTTTTGGCATGAAAGCAGACAGAAACATCCAGTTGGATCAAGGGATCAACTTACTATACTAGTTCTACTCTCATATTTATAGGTGAGTGCCTATCATTAATTGATCTTAAATTCTTGTAACATGTATCTACATTACTTAACCAGTAATTGGGATATTGGTCATTGAGAAAAAAGATCCAGATCCCTTTGAATATCAACTTTGAATTCAATTTGTAAATGACATTCACTTTCTACAAAATGGATCATCATTAAACAATGCCTTTGCTGACTTTTTCCAATCTTGAAAAAAATGAGGCCAATATATAGCTATGAATGGCCAAACACCACTCATCATTACACATTTACAAATGTATTTTTGCTATCTTAAGTTAAAATTTTAGTAATTAACAGTAACATTGGCTACAATGCACCACCATTTTGATTACTTAGTAGGCAAATCTACAAAGGAATCTAACTTTTTGTATCATTCAGTTGGATACACACATGAAATCAAATCATTATCATTGCTCATGGGGCCCAGAAAGGATCATACAATGTATACATTATAAAGAATGTGAGATCTACAAGAGAGGCTATTCATTAGATGCATGTAAACTACTGGTCTGTAAAGAGCAGGGATATACAATATGCATGGCATCTTCATGATATCATGGAGCTTGCCAATGCAGGATATATAGTGTGTATATAGTAATAAGCTGGAGAGGTGAGGAAGGACCTGTGTAGTTTGTGTGATAATTCATTCTTACACTTCTAGGTATACACTGTTTTTAGTTCTGGTGCAGCAGTGCGAGAACTTTGATACCTGCAAGTGACCTTGCTCTCGGTATTGCAACGTATAATTGTCCATGACTGAGCACAGGATCCTGCTCATGGTTTAATGATTGTCTTTGAGCTTTGTTGTGGGTGAAGCAGTATTTCTCTTGGACCTGTAACCTGGCAATATCGACTGAAAGTGGTGTAATTAAGGGGAGCATGACTTTCCCCCGAGAACAGCAATTGGTAAATTCCTAATTGGTTGTCTTTTCTTGGATGATGTATATGGCATTACGGTGGGGCCAGACATCCATGAATCCAAGAAAGTACTGCACTGGTAGTTGTTCTTGTACTTCTTCCTGTTACAGTTCATCATTCATGACCTTCATTGCATTATCTTCTTGTATATCCTCTCCAGCAATGTCATTAAGCAGTTGGAAGGTTAGGCTCTTCCTCTTAGCTAAATAATTACTGATCAGCAAAAAAACTGAAGCTTAATTCATTGATTTAATTTTCTTAAGAACAGTTGAAATTAGCCAAACATCATTCAGTATTTCACTCTTACAAGTCTGTTTTTGTTATCTTAAATTAAAACTTCAGCAATAATCCTGCTAAAGTTGCTTTAAATATGAAGTCAATGAAAAAAATGGTTTTAAAATTCATACAATTTGCGTAAACTATATATAAAAAAAATCTTTGCATAGTAATGAATACGAATCGTAAAAATGTGCCAAAGCAAATGATGTATTACAATAATTGTCTTGAAATAAATTCAATGGATTTAAAAATGGATACAAATTTGCCTAACAGAAAGCTCTCTTATTATATATTGATATTTCCTTTGTTTAATGATGATTTTAGAGAAAAATACAATACAAAATTGTGTCAGTGTGCCTTGACTTTTTTCATCATGTATTCATTGTTTTGGAAGCAGTTTTCAATTAGGTTTTTAATCCTAACTTTTGTCATATCACTCTATATAACTATTATACATTTTCTCATTTACATCCAATTTATTTCCTCTTCACTATTTAGTGCACATTCTTTCTCGCCCATTTGTCATTCCAGCAGAAATGACATATTCTGTTTGCCATGCTTTCTCTCATTGATAGATCTTTATCAAGGTTTGACAGTTTTTTATGATTTAATAAATAGCAGTAAAAGTTCATATTCGAATGTCTAGCAATGTCTACCCATCAGTGAATGTTGTAACACGTATAGAATTGTCAGACAAAGTTTACTTATGTGACTCAATTTTTTTTTTCCTGACAGGTAAGACCAAAGAAAGTTTTGCTAAAAAATGTAACAGTAACTGAGAAAAGAAAAACAAGTCAATATTGTCCTATCAATCAATCCTGAGAGTGATTGGATATTATTAAAGCAGCCATTTTTTTTTTTATTGCTGACAAGTTGTAGCCAAGCAAGAATATAAGGAAACTGAAGACAGAACGGGAGAGGAGACTTTCTAAATTCAACACAGAGAACATGGCTGACTGCAGCGCAAAAAAGTTCAAACCTTGTCCAATTAGCGATAAACGTATTATCTTATAACTGCTTTAGCTGTCTTAATTTGTGAAATGTTTAGACCAGCAAATGAATACAACTGAAATATAGAAAAAGGGAATTTCTGAACAAATTGAAAGCTGTTTCAAGATAAGCAGAAATAAGAATTTGGCTGGGGCGAATTTTCAAGCTACACTTTTATTCTTGTTGGTCAGAAAGCTCTACAAAGATGAGCTATGAATATGTGTGTGTGTGCATATATATATATATATATATATATATATATATATATATATATATATATATATATATATTATATATATATATATATATATATATATATATATATATATATATATATATATATATATATATATATCCCACAAAACAAATCAGGATTATAATATAATGTAATACAATATCCAATGGGTGATGGGTTTATTTCATAATGTGCTTGATACATTAAACATTAAATTGATTTAGAGTAGAGCATAGAATATGATGAGATAAGGATTCACTACATAAACACATTTATGTTTTTGCCCTGTTTGGGCTTCTTCAGGCAAATCTGAATTTGCCTGAAGAAGCCCAAACAGGGCAGAAACATCATATATATATATATATATATATATGTGTGTGTGTGTGTGTGTGTGTGTGTGTGATAAACTTTTCATCTTGTAATAGAGAAAGAGAAAGAAAATTCTAAAATCAATTTTTATGTAGTCCCAAAGCAGCTACAACCATGTGCCATGCAAGTCACTTTTAATTCGATCAGTGTTATTTCAATCTTTATCATGGAGTTTGTCAGCTATTATACCATAGCTCTGTTTGCGGAGAAATATATCTATATATCTATATATATATTTATATATATATTAACAAGAAATGGATGTATGATCTGATAGAATGATTATAAATTGCATTGTATCATATTGAAACTCTTTCTGAAATGATCCCCTCTTCTAACACAGAAGATGTATTATTCAGCATAGACTGCGTAATTAGAATAGAGTTTCAATATAATATAATGCAATTTATAATCTTATGATTTATCCGTTTCTTGATAATATATAATTGTCAGTGTTGGAAGAAACGAATAGAGCAGATATAGAGTGTGAATAAACAAAATGAGAATTTGGAATTAAAACAGTCATTTGGGCCTGTGCATTGCCAGCTGCTGTTTAACTCTGTGGTAAGAGCAATGCTACATTGAAGCTGGTAGCCTCTTGGTCGCAGGTTTGATTCCTGCAGCAGCCCCTTTTTTTTGTTCATCTTATTTATGTTGTCTAGGCCAAATGATTCATTCACTGTGTAATAACATGACATCATTCAGAGAGGAGTTTTTATTTGATATAACTCAATTTATAAACATATATGTATATATATATAGTAAACCTTTCTAGAGAGAAAGGCGAGCACTGCCCTCTCTGAGAAGAAGTCCAGATTATAGACAAGAAATGCTGTTGGAAACAAGGAAAATCAAAGTAGCAGCGTGCATGAACATGACGTCTGAGTGTATGACAGACAACTGTGGAGTTTAACCCGATATGGCTTATGCTAACCAGAGGCAAGGCGTGGAAATCCAGGCCTGGAAAGTAAAAGAAAAGATATTGCCCAAATCCAATGTTGTGTTGCTATTATTAGATGAAAATTCTGTTTACCACCATTGCATTTAGATAGTAGACTTGAAGAAGGCCGTATAATGGATTATCTGAAAAGTTACATTAACAACACAATGAACAAGGTGTTCAATTGCCTGAAAAGTTCTTTGAGTAGCTATAGTTTGTCAAAATGTGCTCCTTGTAAAATCCTTGATAACATTGATAATGAACATACTATGAATACCTGGTATTGGCTATTTCAAAATATCTTTAACGATATGATTCAAGCCCCACAATTAATATCTAATATATAAAAAGCCTTTCTAGTTCATGTCTCTCCTTGGTAAGGAAAACCTAAGTGATTAGTTTATTTAATCATATCTATTGTCTGTTGCCCACTTGGCTGATTGGGCAGGCCATTCGTCGGGCCACGGTGATTCAATTTGATTAGGACAACATTTTTTACATCTCAATGGACAGTATTAATAGAAGGATTTGTTACAGCTGCTCACAATGAAAACAATTTTCTTCCACAAATGACAGAGGTAAATCAGAGTTTTGCAAACAGCGGAGAAATAGTGGTCTGAGTTTAGATTATGAAGAGTTCCCCCGTTTTATTGTCATTGTATTAATCTAAAATTCAGCACAACACTTTTCATACCTGAGGGTCTCATCTTTCAAAAGAAAGCACTCAAACGATCTCTTATAGAAGACATGAAGTTAATTTGATGTCAGACATTGCCTGCGGCTCGTTGTTTGACCTGTTCACTTATCAGTCAGTAAATACAACATATGGTCTATTATTTCTTTGACTCACCTGAGATTCTCCTGCTGATTGATAAATTGTGGCTTCATGTATAACTTTTACATATCTGACTAATGCTAGGATCAACTACAAACCAAATAAAACTTTTATATCATCCTGATATATCTAAATAAGCAGGAATATTCCTTGAAGATAAAAGAGCAAGAAGAGCTTGTTTTATTTACTTAATGATATTTGGTAGAAAAAGCTGGGTAAAAGTAGACAAAATGATGTACTTTATTTTTGTCATTAATCCTTTGAAGTTTAGTCTCCTGAAAAACAGTAAATTCTTTTGATGTTGATACCTTACACCTCAATTCTAATATAAGGCCTTTCATTATTCTGATTATGGCTGTTTGGCATATATATCAGATTAGGTAGTTAGAGGCAAATGGTGGCACGATTTGGGAAAATATTGAATTTTCTATCATAAACTAACCAAATATGAAGTTAAGCAAAAATTTTGTTGCTCAAAAAATAGGTATAGATATATTTTGTAGAATTTTATATTAGACAAGTTCAAAAAGTATTGGCTCAATGATGCCCATGATAATGAGATCTGGCAAATCCTGGGGAAGGTCTATATCCAATGAGGAATATTTAAAGACTGAGGATGATATTACTCTTTATTATCTCAGTCTTGCATTGATATCTGCTTTCTTGAATTATGTGCTAAATTTGATATTTCCCTCTTGGAATCTAATTTTATTAGGAGAAAATGAAGCATTAGATTTCAGAGGATTAGAATAAAACTAATAATATGAGGATCTTGAAATTTTTAACATTTGATAAACAAAGGGCTGTGGATTTCATTACAAAATATAAATCAAAAACTGAAATATTTCTTCAAATTGAAATCTAATCTAATTTGTTTGATCACTTTGGAACAAAACTGCATTCATGTTTGTGCCATCGATTAATTCAATCCATGTAAAGCGGAATTAAGTTCACAAGCTCCATTCCAAAAATCTCTCCACAATTACATTCATTATCAATCTGATATAATCTGTCTTTTGTGTATTCAAATGTAATTGAATCTAAGAGAATTTTTGTTGTTAGATTCGGGTTTGTTTCATAAAATAGTGAATGTTTCACTCTTGAATTGATTTTATCACTGGGCCATTAGACTCATTGCGGTTGGCTGGTGAAATCCAGGATTTATGGCGTCAGAACAAGAGGACAACTGTAAAAATGCAAGAAGTGTAATATGAACTACTGCAAGTTACAAAGTTGATCTGTCGAAAGGCCTCAGTCAAAAATGTCACCTTCATAGTACGTATATTTTGACTGATTTTATACTAGTTAATTCAGTTAAGTATTTTTTCGGTTAATCAGAACGAATAAAGATTTCATTGTGATTTTATTTTTCATTTCATTCCATAGGTCACAGGAGGCAGAATACTGTAAATGCCAATACGATCAACATTGTTACTTAAAGTAGTCCATACTACACTGCTTGCATTTTGACTGTTGTCTTATCTTGATGCCTTTTGACCAATAACTGATTGGTGTTGGATTGTTCCCATTCACTGATTTGAAAAAAAAAAAAATCATATCATGGATCATTTTTATACAACAATTTCTTTCACGTTAGTTGTATGAAGATAATTCTTACTCGGGTGCATATGGCCAAAGACTGCTGTTATATCCTTCTTGTTTGAGAAGTTTTTTCAAGATGTATTTTCAAAAAATTTTTATTCTATTTTAAAAATACATTAGAAAAGCTTTTTTCCATTGCCAAGTTTCCATAAAAGTCTGTCAAAGAGATTGAATCAATCCGAATTGGTGCGTGATTGAATAGAAATTCCAGTCATCAGATTTCAGTGAACTGTCATGAATTATTTTATTTTCAAATATAAATGGAATCACATCTTGGCATTTCCCAACTATTCATAATAGTTCATAGATATGTAAGTGAAGATCTTAGTTGCCGTCAATAAATATCTAAGGGCTGCCATACGTAAATGAAGAGTGTTATGGCTTCTATTTGTTATTTTCTACCTCATCACAGATAAGAGTTGGAAAATTGTTGGCTACATTATGGTAAAAGCTTAGAAGGTGAAGAGGCGGCTGGAACATTTCGGAATGGAAGAATTCTTCCAGAGTAGGAAGTCTTTTAGAAACAATCTCATATTTCTAAACTAAAAGGGGTAATAATTTACATGGAGGCTCTGCAAATCTGAAACCCCATCAGAAACACATAAATATGTGTTTGATTTCTTTGATACATATTTAAGTAAGTATATATATATCTATCTCTCAATACATATCTCTATTTCTCTCTCTATAAACATGTATGTACATGCGTGTCTATTAGGGTAGGTTGATTTTTCAACAAACAAACTTTGGATTAGTCTAGATAGTTGGGGATTTATATTAGAACTAACACCGAAACTTGGATTCCTCAATTCAACCATCATTTGAGGAAATTTTCCTCCAATGACAGTAAAAGCTAGAAATAAAATACTTTGGTTTGTTTTTATAATATCAAGTCCCAATTATCTAGACTTGCTAAAGATCACGGTTCAAAAAATTGATCTCCCCGAGTGTGTAGACGTTGAAGTATGTTTGTGTGTATGGAAAATCTCTGTTTAAATGTATTTTAATTTGGGTGTATAAATTATGTATCTAAGAATCTCTCAAGAGTGCTTCTAAGTATATAGATTTGATTTCTTATTTGTGCATGAATGAATACATCCATGAATAATATATGAAAATATCGGTATGATACTCTATGTATATATCTTGGCTGCTACATATGTAATTTCAACTACAAATACACATGAATATCTATTGGATCACCATAGCCTCATAAATGGTCCGCCTGGCCAACCAGCCAAGTGGACAAGAGATTTTTCTCTCCTTTCTTATCACTGTGGGTGTGTGTGTCTGAGTGTGTATCTTTCCGGATATTCCTGGTTATATTTTGGAGACTACAACCTTGAAATGTGCTTGAGTGCACCATTAGACTCCATCCAAAAAGGTTTTTTCTTTTCTTTTTTTTAAACAAAAAATGCTTTTGAGGCCTCTATGGTCATTTAAGTTCAGCAATGCCCAAATCTTGTGCTGCTTTTTTTCTTTTCTTCAGATGATGGAAGGTCCATCTTTTTAAGAAATTCTAAATAATTAATTATGGTACACATGAAGGCCATTGTGATTAATATGATATTCGGATGTATATATTTTCATAATGTGTATGCATATATATATATATATATACTGTGTGTGTGTATATATATATAATGCGTGAGTATACATATATCTGTGTGTGTATATATATGTATATAATATGTGTATATAAACATGTGTGTATATATGTGTATGTGTATATATATATATATATATATATATATATATATATATATGTATGTGTGCATATATATGTATATGTATATATATAAATATGTATAATGTGTGTTTATTTATCTATATATATAGATATTTATAATGCGTATATATATATATATATCTATAATGTGTACGTATGTATATATATATATATGTATATATATATATATATATATATAGATGTAGATATATATATATAAAGTATGTGTATATATATATATATATATATATATATATATATATATATATGTATATATATGTATATATATATAATGTGTGTGTATATATATTGATATATATATAAGGTGTGTGTGTATATATATATACTGTGCATGTATATATATATATATATATATATATATATATATATACATGGATATATATGTATATATAATGTGTGTGTATATATATATATATGTAGTGTGTGTATATATATATATATATATATATATATATATATATATAATGTGCAATTATATATATAACGTGTGTATATATATACGCGTATATGATGTGTGTATATATACATATATATGTAGTATATATATGTGGTGTGTGTATATATATATCTATATATATATATCATGTGTGTATGTACATATATATGTAATGTATGTGTATATATATGTATGTATATAATGTTTGTGTGTATACACATTTATATATAATGTGTGTGCATGTATATATACATATGTGTGTGTGTGTGTGTGTGTGTGTAAATGAATAAATGTGCAAAAAGAATTGCATTTAGACTTGTTAGTTTTTCCGTCTCATTGTTGATCAGAATGTCTGCACTGTAGATAAGGTACTTCAAAGGCAAGAATGTTTGTCACTGAATTCTTACAGATATTTGATGACTGCTTGTGCTATGAACCTGTTACTTCTGGCTCATTTCACTGATATATATACGCATACATATATATATGTATATATATAATCTCAGAATAAGTAAAATGGAGTACCTACCATATAAGTCAATAATCTTTACCGGCACTGGTCAGTTTACAATCGAACCAAAGTTTCTTCATCTTTTGAAGACTTCCCTTTCTTAATAGTATTTGCATTTTCTATACTTTCTGAATCATCAGAAACCTTCAACCAAAACTGTTAACTGTTTCTCCAGTTTTTGAGTAGGTTTAGCTGGCTGGCTATGTATTTAATATGCGTACTGGCCAAAGATTGACACTAGAGAGCTGAACATCTCAACATTTACTCCTTATATCTACCAAGATTTAACTCTCCATTCCCTCATAATTGATTTATAGTGGGGGTTCAATTTGCTATCTATTTATGTGCTGAATTGATCCCTCCGTTTGCATTGGCTTGTGTTTTTTTATTTTCTTTTTTTAGATACTGAATTTTTTGAATGATCAGTGCCCAACAAAATGCAACAGTAGCAATATTCATCGGTCATCTCCTTTTCCAGTGTTTTAATTGATCACATCCAACCTGGTTATGAGATGGTTTCTATTGAATGACCAACCAGACCAGTTGAAAAAAAGATTGTACTCGGGTTTGTGATGCCCTAACTCACTTCCTGATGTCTGCTAATAAAATGAAAGAGTCACAGGCAATTTTGGGAAGTGCCCACGAAAAAACCCAAAACACGAAAAAACCCAAAACAAACCTGAAACTCCATTCCATATTAAATGAGGATACAGATAGATATTTACTGACATATTCTAATTATTATTTTTTATCTATGATGGATATATTCTAAGACTATCAGAAATTTGAACTTGAGTATTTTGTTGATATTAAAAGTTATTCCTAATTATCAATATTGTCAAATTCAAAGCGGTTCACCAGTGGTCATTCAAAATCACACACTTTTCAGTAGACGTACAGAATGATATATTAGCATCCAGAGAATAAGTTGATAATACATAGTCTATTTATACTATCATAAATAGACTTTGTTGGGAAAAGATATTTTCTGAAGAATTCTTGAAGATTTTGAGGGTAATTCTTCAGAAAATCAAATTTTGGGTGGGATTCTTTTGACAGTTTTAACAATGCAAAAATCAAATTTATCACCAAAAATAGTGATGAGACATAGCAATACAAATCAGTTTTTTTTCTATCGCTATGAATATAATTCCAATTTGAATTCTTAATCTTTTGAGAGGTTTAATATCCATACAATGGGTAGATAGGTAGACATTGTAATGAGATGAAATATCACCAGCCTCGGATGTGAGAATCGTCTTTCACTTCGTCAGGTCTGTTTCTCTCCTTAGATTCTACTTATTTTCTCTTTGGAACCAAGTGTATTGTGTTCTGATGATGAAGTTTTTACTATTTGTTTTTATAACTTATTTGTCTTAGGCAGAATTGGTGAAATTGCTTTATTGCCAAAATTTATCTATTTTTTGTGGAAAAAGTTTGATTTTACTTGCTTACATGAACTTTCGATCAAAAAATAGCCGCTTACATACTTGTTTTGGATAGAAAAATTTTTTTGATAAAGTTGAAAATTTGTATTTATTTTTTGCAAAAAATAAGTTAGAACAATGTGTTTACTAATTTTGTTTTGAAAAAAAAAGAAGTTAAAATATTGCTAATGGGCAACTTCATCGACTTAGCCTAGCTTTACTTCTTTAACCCTATTTTCACTGACAGTTTTCACATAAAATCACAAGGAGAGACTCAACATTTTCAAGTAAGCATTACCACACTGCATCAGTAAGCTATGATACTTGGTCTAGAATGTTACAAATCTATATCTCCCATTGCTCCTTTCTCTTTATGTGATCTTCACATATGGCATCTGTATGACTCTACATATCACAGGTAAATTTGTTGGGAATATGCTTGGTGGTCTTGGGGGCATACACTTGTATTTTTGTTCAATATGTAAGTAATAAATAAGTTTGATAAAATGTTTGGGCATTCTTGAACAAACTGATCATACTCAGTGGGAGAATTTACCAAAATATAGCTGTTGCCAATATTTTCCATATCAAGGACAAATATATGAGTTGTTTATGATAAAGTTGCTAATCTTGGAAATATTTTCTGAAAATCTATAAAGTATTTTTTATTCTATTTCTCTTGTTCTAAGCCCTCGGCCATATATCAATAGATGCATGAATGGAGCAAGACTGAAATATCAATTCAAGTTACTGGTGTTTGTTTTAATTCTCACTAAATATGCCTTCAGAATTTTTACTTCATTACTTTTACTCAGATCATTTTTTATTTTTATTTTGAGAGTAGATTAAAAACACTCGTTCGTGTCACCCAAGTAGGTATTCATGCTTGGGGTGTTCTCTCTAACGAACTGGAATTTGTTTTCACTCTTGAACTCATTTTATATTCTGAACACAAGGAACGAGGGATTTTTACAAATTGTAGAAAAAAAAATCAACGTTCGTGTCTCGTAGTTCTTTAAGAAAAATTAGGAGGAGTTTAAGTTAAGAGGAACCCACTCAAAAATCCAGTGAGATTTGTCAGTAGAAACGTAGTAGCTGAACTACTATTTACCGAGCTTTTGAGGGCTTTTCAAAATACCTACCCCCCCCATATACACACAGCTCAGCTACTCCTCTGTCCATGGGTATTGAGATCTGAAGTAATTCTTTTACATTTTAGTCTCCTTTTAGTTGACCAATCAACATTGAAGCTTGTAGTTACCATTTTGTGACCAGTCTCCACCATCACATCGTAAGTGAGTTTGGTTTGGCAAAGGTAAACAAAACAGCAGAATCAAGTCCTTAAGACTCATCAACATTATTGCATCCCCCTGAAGTTGGCTTTAATGCATTAAGCTATGAAGCGAACAACAATGGGAGATAGAGCAAGACTAATTGTATTTGTTTGTGGAAACCAGTCTACAGTTAACCAGCTGAGGAATACAGCAGAAGTTTAACTGCAGTCATTCAATTATCATCTACCATATGGCAAAGTCTTGAAACTCGGGAACTTGATGCCACATTCATTAACGAGACTGAAATTATTGTTTGGATATGTGCCCACCAATAATCATCTTTTCTGTTCCCTGTGGAACTTTCTTCAAAATCAGTGCTTTTTAAATGGTAATCATATCATACCAGGCCTGATTAGCCTATACACAAATTATGTCACGGTGTGCGACCCAAGATATTTTGGGGACCCACAAATAGATAGCTATACAGAACTTTGATCTTTTTCTCCAAGGGAATGATGAAAATCATGAATAAAATGATTACTTCAAGCATTTAGCATGTAATTAAAATATTATTTTATAGGTAAAATACCTCTCTTATAGTTTATACCATAAGATGCCTTATTTTAACATTTGTAAATAACCATGATTTCTATCTTTATTATTGCATATTTCTTTAATTTTTGTACATTTTCTAATTATGAACTTTTGGAATTTTGAAAATATTTTTTTTATGTTTTTATTACATTTAAAAAAATTCTGCATTCCTTCAACAATTTCTTATCCATCAAAAATTGGAAATTTATTTACCACTCTCATAAAATTGTAAGTCTTCATTTTCTTAAAAAAATCTGTTACAAGTATGAATTTTCTATAAAGCTTGATTTTTTTAATTCTATGAAAGGATTTTTAATTTCATATAATTTTGATATGGTAGGCTCCAAAATTATAGGTGTCCAAGGGCTCATTGTGGTCTTGATCCTGCACTGATATCACAGAACTGTAAATAGTGTTAATTTTGAAACTGACAATATTGTCAGCTTGAAAGCTTTGTCTATGTTTTGTTAAAAGTAATCAAATATCTGGGATTCAAAATTTTTTAGATGATTGAACTCTTTGTTGATTGGGCTGTTGATATGATGCTTTGGCCCATCCATTCTATGGCCTTCTTCAGATGTACTATCAGAGAGTGATAGTGGTAAATAGAAATTTTACATTATGAGCATTGCTATCATTGGAGAGAAAAGATTCTGTATAAAGCTATCCCATTTGGAACAAACAACCAAAACGAGTTCAATCATCTGAAAATCTCATTGAATGTGAATGACCCTTCTCAAAACTATCAACATTATCATCCTTTCGATGTCTGTCCTAGAACATAGACTTCCTTCAAACAAGACTCCTCGATCCTGGGCATTCCAGAGCCAGTATTTTCTGAACTTGTCTAGTTTGTCACACCATCTTATTTTTTGCCTGCTTGAATTTAGCATATGATCTCTGGGGATCCACATTGTGAGTTGTGATGCTGGCTGCTGGACACACAAAGGGGCTGATTAACCATTAGCCAACATTGCTGATTTCCCCCTCTTCAACCAAAAAAAACCCTATTTAGTAGGGAATTTTCAAAATGCGAAAAAATGTTTTTGCTAGACATGATAAGATCACTAAGACTAAGATCAAAATTGAGGACACAAAACAGGAGAAAGTAGACTATTTCATCTACCTAGGACAGCAAATCTCTATGAGACCCTCAAAAGAAGAAATCAAGTGAAGAATCACTCTAGAATGGCAAGCCTTTGGCAGAGTAAGGTCAACCCTCAAAAGCAAGAAGATCCCATTAATCCTAAAAAGAAGGGTGTACAACCAATGCATCCTCCAGATAGTCACCTATGGAGTTGAAACATGGAACATAACACCCTCGATAGAGAAGTGTTGCAAATCCTGGGGAAGGTCTATGTCCAGCAATGGGCATTAAGAGACTGATGATGATGATGATGATTCACTGATCCCTGCATGCAACTTTTTTTTATTAAGTGAAAAATTGTAATGTTTGTCTGAAATTTATTAGACAGGGTGCATTAATCATTATGCATCATATGGTTGGACTATTTTTCTTGTTTATGTGTTCATAGAAAGAAACAAGCAAAAACAGATTACCCAATGCAAGAGAGGAATTTCTGAAGTCCTTCGGCAACACAACCTGGATATATAAATAAAAACCCCAGATATGTCCTGTCCCACTAAGCCTGCACTCTCAGTAGTGATTCTCATTCTAGAACCATCAACAGTTTTGCAAAGGTCATGGGTACATGGCCGAAACATAGTGAACCAATAAATACATAGATGGGGAAAATAGTCTGACCATGTCATACATAATGATTAAACAAACTAAACTTCATATAATAATGATTTTCTGTAAACATTTGCTGATGCAATATGTTGAAATTCATCGAAAACTTGAACAGACTTTCCTGAACTCTTTCTACAACAAACAAATTTACTATGTTGCCTTGTAGGTTATTTTACACTAAAGTTTGCCACGTTTTCTTTTGATGTCTCTGTTCAGCTTGGGGTTTTATCTTTTTTTTTTTTTTCACCTATGTTGATCTTTAATTATGCCCTGGCTGTTTTACTGCCTGCGTCTGTCTATAAAAACCTCGTTTCGTGAGAGAAAACATACTTTCACATTCATGCTGGCAACACCAATCTAACAAAACCAAAATTACATTGCAGACCTTACTTAGTAGCAGAGCTCATTATAAGCTATTAAAATTGCCAATACTGAAAATTAAAAAATGGCCATAAAATGGCTAACTGTCCTTTTAATGCTTTTTCAAGGTTGATTTAGTGCAAGAATAATCTTTTGATTTGGCAACACTGCCTGTTACTGTATTGCTATACAAGATGGAAATAAATGTATGATGTGTTTGATAAATTGACTCTTCCTTATTTTATAGTTTATAACTTATTATTTATAAATAACTGCATTGTTCACAATAAAATGACTGTCAGGGCTGTAGCTAAAGATTTGAGGGCCTCAGGGACTTTGCTCCTTGAGGGAACCCCTGCAACATTCAGTGACATTTCTATGGAATCATAATGGCGGGACATTTTTCCAGCACTCTTCTAGAGGTAAAGAAGGACGTCTGACGACTACTAACGTTGTGATGGTGATGATGGTGATGATCGATAATATAGAAAAACGGAAAACATACTCACCAGATGGCAGATGTGGCAATAATTACAATGAAAATCTCTTTCAAACAAGTTTTTCACGTAATCAAAATAATAAAATTATAAAAACGTGGGTTTGCGTGAAATCCTTTTTTTTTTCCCCTCCAGTATTTTTTTAATCGAAATATGCAAGCAGTCGACGCAATAATAACAAGGAATGACGGATTTTTTTTTTCAAAATGTGTATGCACACACATACAATCATCAGACAACATAAACACTCTATCTCAAAGCAAGGGAAGTACATGACTTTTTTAAATGACATAGCAAATTTCCATTCATTCGGTGGTTTTGAAACTACAGTCCATGGACCCCTGGAGGTTCTTCAAATAATCAACAGGTGTGCACAGCAGTGTTCCTTCTAAACCAGACATTGCGAATCTTGTGATACAGAAATAGTATTCATCAGACAGCTATCGAAAAACAATTATTGTACTCAGACCTGTACAATATATTACAATTCATATAAATATTATTAAGAATAAGTAGGATTTTTAGAAACCCAAATTGTTGATTATTGCAGTTCACTGATTGATCTAAAAAATGAATTTAAAAAATAAGGGTCAGCCAGAATATTTCCTATTCAAAATGGGCCCTTAAGACTTCAAAGTTTTGAAGAAATCACTGATGTATCTTGTTGGCTTCCTTTTGCTTATGGTCAATTACATCACTGACAGTGACTACACTGTAGTAACTGAATTTTGCAGTGTTCAATCATTTGTAAGTAGCATACATTTGAAGATGAATGATATTTACTACTTAGTGAGGCTTAGGTTAAAATTCAAATTTTTTAACTTGCGGTAAACATTTCGGAGATGCCAATCAGATCAAAGAAAGATATAAGGAGTAAACACAGATCATGCAGCCCTTATCATTTAAAATTGAAGCTTAATCAGGAGGTACATTCATCGGTGGTAGTAGATTATACATGGGGAAATAAGGCATTTGTAAGTTTGGGGTCCTTTCTCCATCGGAGGCCTGGGGAGCTTTTTTCAAATGAACCCGTTCTCACCTATGCCTTTGCTGACTGTCTATGAGCATTAAGCTGGAAAAAAAAAATGAAATTTTATCCTCACTAATGACATTTACCTCAAGGATGCATAGATCATTTCTAAGTGGAATTCCCATCTCGATAATTAATGAAGACATGTTGTTAGTCATGTGATAGTTTCTATCGAGTGACTTACCAGACCTATCATGTTGGGGGAGATCATCCAAAAAATTGAGAAAGGGGTGATGTATCAATATTCTCTTCCCTTTTGTTGGATGACTAAAAAATCACCAAGCGAGCAGGCACAAACTAGGTACCAACTCACGCAGCAAATTTTTCAAAATCTAGATATTTTTTATTCTATTTTAGATGTTTTCATATAGGAAATTCTAGTGATGTCATAATTAGAATTCATTCTAACCATACTTATTCTTCAATTGGATTTTTAAAAATTTCATGCTATGGTTGTTCAACTACTGACTGTGATGGCAAGTAGTTTTCTTTTTTGTGTTTATGTATGAGATCATAATGCAGCCCAGTATATTAGTACATTAGAGTCAGAGACATTGTGGAATCCATAAGGAAACTCAAATGGAAATGGACTAGTCATGTTGTAAGAATGACAGACAAAGGCTGGACATCACAATGCACAACATGGATCTCCAGAGGTCAAATATGGAACTGAGACAGGCAGAATATGAGATGACGAGACAAACTGTACAGGTTCAGAAAGTATTGTCTCTGTGATGCTCACGATATAGAGGTTTGGTGAATCTTTGGGAAGGTTTATGTCCAGTGATAGACATTAAGAGACTGAGGATGATGTCGATATGCCAGCAGTCATGGAAATAGTAGATAGGTTACAGCTTTTGCCTACTTCTCGATTTTCAGGTTTTGTATGTTCAATATCCACTAATAGAGATATTACTGTATACCTAGTTCCCAAAACCTAGCCTTAGCATATACCTCATTACCAAAACCCATTTTCATCACAGCATATAGGCCTGAGTGCAATTCTATAAGGTGGTACAAAGCTGTTTTTGCACCCCGAAAACTTCAGGAAATGGATGGACCTGAAGCTGTGCACAACAAACTAACAATCTAATTACTCAGAAAAATTTTGATATTTTTCCGGTCTTTTTAATCACCGAAAAGAACGGCTGAATAATTTTTTCTGTACAGTCTACCAATTTCTGAAACACAAGAAACGTTCAGAATATGAGATTCAGCTTTAGGCTATATCTAGTTACCAAAACCCACTTCCAATCCCTGCTTGCAGGCCTGATAGCTAGGAATTTTATAAGATGGTACAATGCTGTTTTTGCACCCCCTGTACACATACACACTGTGCAAACACCCTTGTCCATTAGCCCGCCTGTTCTCAGCTGCTATAACCCTTTTAGTATGCCATTGCTTGTAGGTAAATGATAATCAACTTATTTCATTTATGGAAATATTGTATTGACTTGGAAGTTAAATTTTCAGCCCCCCCCCCCCCGATTAACTGTGTTAGGCCTCCTTTGAGTCTCTAGGCCCTGGTGCAATGCATTAGTTGCCCCCTTAACCCCCTCAGAGACCCGTTGACATTATATCCTGCTACCGTGTCTTCTCTCTTTCTCTGCACTAAATCTATTTTCCCTTTCTTTCATTTTGCCTATATTAGAAATTGTCAACATCTACAGAAGTTTTTCCAGTTTTCAAGCTGGTCTGGATGGTTGGCTTGTTATGTATCTGTCATGTATACTTGCCACTGCAACGGAGCTAGAGGGTTGAAATCTCAACATTCACTTATATTGAGAAAAAACATTTTTTTTTGTTTTCAATTCAGAAAAAAATGGGCTTTTAGTGGGGCGTATGGTCAATTTATAATGTAAGTTTATGTTATCCGTTTGTTCTGACATTTATATCAATCTATGTATTTACCTGAACTGTGCCAAGCCCTTACTGTTCATACTAGAAACTTGAAATTTTACGCACACACTCCCCTCTATGAGTAAGGAAAATGTCTTTTGTTTTTTTTGGAAATTCCACTCAAAAATAGGTTTTTAGTTGGTGTTTCAATTTGTAATGTAAGTTTCTATTGGTCACTAGTTTTTACCTGCTTGGTTTTTGAAAATTCAGATCTTTTCTAGTGATTATAGCCCAGCAAAAGGTGAGAGTAGTATCTTATTCATTAATCACCATTTTCTCCAATCTTTTTAATTGATCACCTCCTGCGCAACATAAATAGGTGGATGGGTAGTGATTCACAATTTCTTTTGGAATGCTAGTTTTGATTAAGTTTGAAGCCAATTAGAAGAACGAGTAAATAAACAATCAGAGTGATGAATTAAAATCATAGCAAAATTTGGTCTTCGATAGATATCGTCTTTGTACCAGACATGCTTTTGATGATATCTCATAGTGTGGACATATAACAAGAGAAAGTAATTGGGCATGAATCCACCCCCTAATTTAATCACTTTTTCTGTAGCTTATTGTAACAAATGTATAAATGTATTAAAAAAAAATGGAAAAATATCTTTCCATCTGAAAATATTCCTAGGTCCGTCCCAAAGTAATATAAATTTTTTCTCTCCTCATTATCCATCCTTCCAGAAAATTTCATTGAAATTCATTGAGTACTGTTGGTAATATCATTTGATGAGACCAATGGAAAGATAGAAACAAGGGAAGACAGAAAAACAAACATGAACAAATACCTCTAGAACTTTGTTAGCTGAGGCAACAATTATCGTTTTCTTCCTCTATTTCCTACGATGTCCTTTGAAATTTATATATCATTAGTATTTCTCCACTCATGCCTTGGCTATTATGATTTGTTTTAATAGCTTGTTTGCTTACAATTATTTCATGATTAGTTCAGTGTAATTTTATTTCGTGTTGCTGTATTTTATTCTCAACTTTCAAACAAAGGTACCATAAAAGTCACGTCCATTAAGATTCAAACAACATAAAAATATTAGCAAAACGAACCATACATTTAGTTTGCTCATCAAATTACCTCAACATATGATTTTCTTTTTGGCAATTATTCAGAACTGGCCATTAACTCTTATTTGTAAGGCTGCAAAATGAATAGAATTCACACCAACAAATCTCGTAAATTTCATTTTATTTTAGGTGTATTTTGTCTAAAATTCAGTGAATTAGCTTTTTGAAGAAAAGTTAAAAATTTTAATGATAAAATTAGCCTGAATGATTTTTAGAAACCATCCACCAAAACTGTCAATATAGGTTTCTCAAGTTTTCAAATTGGTCTGGCTGGTTGTGTATGTATCACTGACACTAGCAGCACCAATAGAGCTAGAGGGCTAAAAATCTAAACATTCACTCTTTATGTCTACTAAAATCTATCAGTCTTTATTTTTAACCCCGACCCCCAATATAGGTTTTGAGTGGTGGGTTCAGTTTGCAATGTAAGTTTATACTAAATTGGTTCCTTGTTTGTGCCCACTTGTTTTTTGGTAAAAGTTCAGACTTTTTAGTGAGAAGGTGAGAAGTAACTCGTTGATCATCTCCATTGTGAATTATTTAATTGATCATCCTCAACACAGTATGTTACCAAAAGTGGTAGGTATCTATTGAGTGATCAACAAGACCAGTTTTCATATCATTTATGTATAAAACTGTTCATACTCATAAACATGACCATTAAATCATTGTTGTATTTCTCACATGGCAATATTTCAGGTATGAGAGAAACCAAGATAGAAAAATAATATCTTGTTTGCAACTAAAATGCCTTCAGATATGAAAGTTTCAGGTGAAAAATCTTCCCGCAAATGTAGATAAATAATAAACAAATGACAGCAGCTATTGTAGATTGGCAACTAGAAAAGTTCCTCCATCCTTTCCCGTTTTCTTTATCCTTCCTGATATTCGCTTTATTAATGCGTCTATTAATATAGGCAATCACATCTACCTACATGATGGTGACTGACAGGAGCAGAACTAATATGACAACTTGATAAATTTCTTTTTCCACTTGCCAGTGTTATCTCCAATTTTACTTCAGTCTTATTCTGACTGCTGTTGTAATTATGGAAGCGGTTTGTAAACAAGATCAGGTTTGGTTGGTCATTCGATAGAAACCATTGTGTGACCAACGTCTTTTGGCAGTGCATTGTGTGAGGGGTGATCAATTGAATTTTTTTTCTTTGGCAGTTATCACTAATTAAGTCTGAATTTTCAAAAAACGAGAATGAATGCTGGAACAAGCTGGGGATCAATTTAGCATAAGTTTACCCTACCAATTGAACCCTATTTAGGAGGGGATTTTCAAAAAAACTAATCATCAGCCTTAAAGCATTCATCTTTGGATATAGATCTTTCCCAAGATTTGCCAGTCCTCTCTATCATGGGGGTTGTGGAGCCAATACTTCTCATTCTCTATTCTGATTTTAGTGTTTGTTGTACATGATATTTATTCTACTGAAGTTCATGTGAAGACCTACTTTCTCCATTTAGTTTATTTTGTGCACAATCAAAAAAACTGATGATAAGAAATAAATGTTGAGAATTTCAGCACTCTAGCCCCTTTCATAGGGTCTGTGCGCAGGATACACATATGAATACACGCATAGCCTGGAGGACCTATTTGAAAACCGAAGAAACCTATTTTGACAGTTTCGGTGATAGTTTCTAATACACTTGCATAAATCTGATTGATGGTAACTAACAAAGACTGACAGTTCAACAAGTTATTCAGGATTACATATTATTTTCAATCCTTTTTTCTCGAATGTTGATTTCTCAGACCAAATAAGTAGTGAAGAGGTTTACAGCATTTGTAATTTATGACCTTAGTTCCATCAAATCTTTATATCATATTTGACATTTTGAGCTGCTCTTTTGTAAGAGTCGAAATAAACAGATGCTCAGAGCAATCAAATGTGATTTGCAATTGTTTACTGGCTTTCCACAGAGAAAAATTCAAACTGTAAAATTTCTAATAGTGTTGAACCTGTTCATACAATAACCCTTCAGAGAGACAACCAGAAGTTGTAGTTTTCGAGTCCTTAATCATACTGACATGAAAATGAGCACCCAGTGTGACTCCTTAAATCCTACAAACCAAATCCTTTATCACACGTGACTTCATAAAGACCTCAGCAGTTGACCCATATGCTAGTAACTAGAGGCATACAGCTATCTCTGTCTGTCCTACCCTTTTTCTCACCTGTTCAAGCTGAGAACCATGCAACGTGCACATGAAAGAATAATGCTGGGCCTCACATGGAGAGACCACAAAACAGCACAGCACATCCGGGAAAAGACAAGAGTTAGAGACATCATAGAATCCATAAAAAATCTCAAATGGCGGTTGGCTGGCCATGTTGCAAGAATGGCTGACAATCGATGGACATCACGACTCACAACATGGATTCTCCGAGACCATATGCGCAACCGAGGCCGGCAAAATGTTAGATGGAGAGACAAACTGGACAAGTTCAGGAAGTACTGGCTCCGTGACGCCCATGATAGAGAAGTGTGGCAAATCCTGGGGAAGGTCTATGTCCAACGACGGACGTTGAAAGACTGATGATGATGAGATTGCAAATGTTGTCATTTTAGGGAATCAAACTTGTAGTCAGTACAGGCAATAAAAAAATCTACAATATCCGATAATTATGATAACAATATCTGTACAAGGAGCGTTCAGAAACATACGAAGTGAGAAGAATCTGTAGGCTGTTGGTTTGGCAGGTGATTTGATGAAGTAAATATCTATATTATGAATATTTCTTTGATGTTGGTGTGAATGCTTGAGAAGTATGGAACAAGATTCCTTTAATAGTTCTTTTCAGTTTTTCTCTACAAGAAATTTCTGATTAAACTTAAAAGTTCACGTTTTGCCAATGAATGATCAGGCCTTTTTATTCTGTGGAAGCAACATGGGTCTACAACCAATGCATTCTCCTGATAGTCACCTATGGAGCTGGAACATAGGGCCTAACCAAGAGACTGACCCGTTCACTGAGAAGCATGTAAGAGGCAACATGCACATGAAAGAATCATGCTCAACCTGTCAAAAGACAGCGCAATATATCCGGGAGAAAACAGGAGTCCGAGATATCACAGAATTCACAGAAGACGCTAAAAGACTGATGATGATGATGATAAACATTTCTGTCAATCTATTTGTGATGTGCATACCTTTACCATTTGAAGTGCACATACAAAAACTTTTGCTTAAGCAAAAAATTTGAACTTGAAACTTCACAGCATTCTATCTCTCCAAATCTATCTTCAACTTATAAGAATCAATGCCGCTCTTATTCCAGTTGATAAATTTAAAAAAATGAGCAAGTTTACATTATTATTTGAACACAACTAAAAACTCTCAAACAATTTCTTCAGAAGAACTTTTCTATATTTCTATCTAAAGATCATTTTCATTGACTCACATTAATTTTATTTATAAAAAAAGATTTCAAACTGTTAAAACATATATACATGAAAATGGGATCAACACTTTCCTTTGATATGAAAAATACCATCACAGTTATTAGTACACTTCTTATCTGGTATCTTTTCACACGATAAAATTTATTTATTTTGACATGAGTTATATTGCTCCTTACCTCCTTTGACGTCTCGCCCTTCCAGTCTTTAATCTTTGGTAAAGAAGCCAGAAGTCAGTGGCTGTCATGGGAGAAGTATAGTATATTACTACAATAAAAGTTAACAAGGCCACAAAGATATATTTGCTCAGACAACTTCCCATCAGTATAAAAATATCACAATTATTTGTACCCTTCTTTGGTGTCTTCTCATACCAATAACATTTGTTGATTTAACTTGTTCAGAACTTTTATTACTCTTTACCCCCTTTGATGTCTCACCTTCCAAGTCTTAACTCTTGGCCACCTGGGTAAACAAGCTAGAAATCATTATATATATATATATATATATATATATATATATATATATATATATATATATATATATATATATAGTATAGTGTATTACTGCAATGAAAATTAATCAGGCCTCAAAACAGGGTTGATATTTGAATCAATGATCTTAACAGCTTACAACAATGGTGACCCTTATTTAGCTATCAAATCTGAGTAAAGGCACTTTCTACATTTGTAAATTATGATTGAGACCTTTGATTGTCCACAATGGATATCCTTGAAAATATCCCTGATTGATTTCCTGTCTATTTTTCAGCCATTATGAATTTTGTTTGTAATTCTTTGAAAGATTTAATGACTAGGTTTCTTCAGTTTCCAAACTAGTCTAGCTTGCTGGCTGCCTATGTACGTGGTTTGTGCATACGGGCTGCACCAATGGAGTCAAAATACTCAAAAGTTAAACAGTTACTCTTGATTACATCTAGAGGAGACTTTTTTTTTTTTCGGAAATCCCCACCCCACCATCTATTTCTAGTGGAGGTTTCAATTTTGAATTCAATTTTATACTAATTCGATCACCCAATTAGTGTTTGGCAACATTCACACTCTCTTTTGAAAATTCAGACTTTTATGATTACTGTCAGCAAGAGAAGTAAGTTATTCATTGATTACTCCCTTTTCAATTTTTTTTACCCCCCCCCTTCTCCCCATTAAAATGATCAAAGCAAAATATAAATATCAAGACGTCGGAGAAATCTTTTGAGATGAAGAAATGAGGTATAAATGCGAAGATTTTACAAGTACTTTTTGTTTTTCTCTGACACTAATAATCTCACGAGTCATTAATATTGAAACATTGGCTTCATGGTATTTGGAAGAGGCCTCTATATACTAAACTCTCATTGAGGAAAGTTAAAAAAAAAAAAAAAGAAGTGATTTCTTGACTTCTACATCAAAATATCCCAGAGATTAATCTTTCTTGAGTGTTAAAAAGTTGTTTGTGAAAAAAGGCAAAATGTGTGAAGTAATTTGGAAAAAACGTAGTTGTTTACTTGTAGACAGAAACCTAATTATACCTGTTATGTCAAATTGTAACAACAACTTTTTATAATTACATGGAATAAATGATAATTACTTAAGATTTTGGAGGGTTCCTTGAATAATAGAACTGGCAGGACTGAAAGTATGAAGTAATGGTGATATCCATGTTGCATAAATGAATCACTCTAGCCTGCTTGTGTACTAGAACTACTTCTATAAAAGATTATCTAAAATAAGAGATCTTTATCTAAAATCATCTGAAGAAAAAAAAATCGCCATCAGTCATTTTGTGTCTGCTGTTGGACATAGACCTTCTCCAAGATTTGCCAGACATCTCTATTATGGGCATTGTGGAGTCAGTGCTTCCTAAATTTATCTAGCTTGTCAAGCTGTTGTACTTTCTGTCATCCACAGTCTTGCACCTGATCTCTGGGAATCCACATTGTGAGACATAATGGTCAGTGGTTATCTGACATTCTTGCAACATATCCAGCCCATTGCCATTTGAGTTTTATAATACCTGCACATAATTTGGGCATTGTTGGTTCAAAATGACCATAGAAACACTAAAAAATCATTTATTTTAAAAAACAAAAAAAGGGTTTTCAAATGGTGCCTAGTGGTGTATTAATGCAAGTTTTTATGGTTGTAGCTGCCAAAATGTGACCAGAAATACCCAGAGACACATTTACACACTCTCACTCACAGAGAAGCAAAGAAAAAAGAATCTGTGGCCCACTTGGCAGGGTGGTTGGATGGGCAGTTTGTGGGGATTCGATAACAAGTCTACTTCTTACTTGTTTCTAGTTTTTCCATTTTTGAAAATGTGAATGTTATCAACACTATCAAAAATTACGATCATTATCACAATTATCATTTGCTGTGAAGAGTTTTCTGTGTTGTAATATAAAGATCAATGTTAATGGTTTTGATTAAGATAGAAACTTGTTAGAATAACAGCATTATTTTTCAATCTCTTTTCTCTCTTCTCATCTATACTAGAAATCATATGTAACATTTGTAAATATTCATCCGTTTCTGTGGAACAGATTTTTATTTTGGATGAAGATGGAGATTTTCCGCCCCAAACCACTGGATCAACTGGAGGAGCACTTTCAACATTTCATGGTTGACATTCTGTCGGACTTCCTGCTAAGGTCAATCAAGGCCATACTGAATCGTTCATGGAAATTGGTGGACAACGTCGAATGTTAACACAGTGGGCAAATTCTACCATTGTATGGTCTAAAGTGAATTTAGTTTGACAATAATCGACCAATAGATAATAAAGTCGTTACCGAATTCTAATGGAGTTTTCACCTACTCTGCATATAGCTCTCTATTTGGCTGTATATAAACATTTATTTTAGAGTGAAAGAAAAGTATACAATATGTATATAAAAGCAGGCATCAAATGATCATATTTACACAATTTCTCAGTCATAGGCAATACAATCGGCTGTTGTGTAATAAACATCATAATTCTTTTAAAACTCATCCACATTTGTTGATAGCACTACTTATTCCAGTAAATTATTCCATTATCCTACAACTCTGTTGCTAAAAAAGAACTTTCTGGTTTTTCTATCTACTCCTATTAACTTTGACTACATATGCATGACATCTCAGTTCTTTCTCCCTTTTGGGGAAAAATACATTAGGATCTACTAATTCTATACCAGCCTGTTCCTGTGGTTGATTTTCATCAAGTGTTTTAGTGATCCTGTTGGTGATGATTTTTGTGAAAAGTTTGTGTATGCAGTTGAGTAGGCTTATAAGCCTGTAGTTGTTGAGGTCTTTGGGGTTTCTTTTTTGTAGGTTGAAGCATTATGATTGCTGTGTTCCAGTCTTTTGGAAGTTTACTCTCTTATAGACTTCAAGAAGGTATTCGACTCTTGAAATTCCCATAGCATAGAGGCCATCACTCTACAAGGTGTAGTCAGAGTATTGCAACATATATACAATCGCAGCAACTCCTTCATCAGGTTATATAGAGACTCTGACAAAAAAGGAGTAAGACAAAGTGATACCAGCTCACCCAAACACTTCACAGCCTGCCTCGATGTGGTCTTCTGAAACCCTGGATGGGAGAATAGAGGAATCAAAATAGACGGCAAATAACTGAACACCTTCAGATTTGCAGACAACATTGTCCTTTTCGCGTAAAACCAATATGACCAACTAATGCTAGATGAACTAAATGAAGAAAGCAAAAACGTTGGCCTACACATGAATTTCAGTAAAGCAAAAGTCATGTGCAACAATCACATCGAAAATAAGGACATTACTGTTAAAATCGAAGAAGCAAAACTGGGGAAATTAGACCACTACATCTACCCAGGACAACAAATCTCTCCATGAGGTCCTCAAAATAAGAGGAAATCAAGCAAGGAATCACCCTAGGATGGCAAGCCTTTGGCAGAGCAAGCTCAACTTTAAAAAACCAGATGATCCCAATAATCCTAAAAAGAAGAGTATACAACCAACGCATTCTCCCGATAGTCACTTATGGAGCTAAAACATGGAACCTAACCAAGAGACAGACCAGCAAACTGAAAAGCATGCAACGTGCACTTGAGAGAATCGTACTCAATCTTACATGGAGAGATCACAAGACAGCATAGTATATAAGGAAAGAAACAGGAGTCAGAGACAGCATAGAATCTATTAAAAAACTTAAATGGCAATGGGTAGGCTATGTTGTAAGAATGGCAGACAACCGATGGACATCACAACTTGCAACATGGATCCCCAGAGATCACAAGAAACCAAGGCCGACAAAATTCAAGATGGAGAGATGAACTAGACAAAGTCAGGAAATACTGACTCCGCGATGCCCATAATACAGAATTGTGGCAGATCCTGGGGGAAGGTCTATATTCAATGGCGGATGATATAAGACTGATGATGATGGATTTTATACCCTGCATTATCATGGAAAATGAGTTTATCAGTTATTATGATGCCAAAATCCTTTTTGTCATTTACAATACCTTGTAAATTTTAATTCATACGGTAATTAAAAGATGGGCAACTTTTTCCCACATGTAGCACCGTCTATTTATCTACATTGAAAGATAATAACCATTCTTTTGACTGTGATATTAGACCATTCAGGTCCTCTGAGATCTTACTAGGTCACTCAGTGATACGATCGTATGGTACAATTCTGTACTGTTTGCTAAAATTTTACAATTTATAGAATTTTCAGAGGGTAGTAGAGCAGAAAGAGGCCATCAAATGAGGATTTAGAGAATTTGTCTCTTGTTAGTGGAATTTCACGTCAATTCAATGCTGACATCAGACAGTCTAAGATCAATTGATTTTTAAGAGTTAATCATGATCTGGTTCCTGACAGACATTGAAATCTTGGTAGTTTTTCATTGTATTATGATTTGCTTTTGTCATTTATTGTCCATCAGACTTATTTTCCCTATTTTTAAAACTCTGGACAACTTTTACACATAATGCAATATTTGGCAACAGTACCAAAACCCTGTCTCTTTCATTTTCTTTTTTTTTTAATAATTGATGTCTGCGGCACAAAATTACATTTCAGACGGAACAAAGAATATTGCAGCAGAGATTAAGCTGACCTTTGCACTTTGGGTCTGATTCGGACGAGAATTATTTGAGAGAACATATATCTAAATGACACTTCAAAATAAACGCTCATCTTCTGCCATCTGTTCTCTCTCAATTCCTTCTCTTCTCTTTCTTCTCTGATTTCTTCATCAATTTTCTTTCTTTCTATTTTTCTGTCTTCATGAGTCTGCTCAAGTAGTATCTTAAATTAAAAATAGATCTCTTTTGGGGCTCTCTGATTAAATGAATTTTATATCATAGTAAAAAGTAAAAAAAAAATATCTACGTTTGTCTAGGAAGAGCAATTTTTTTTAAAGTTAACATGCTGATCGGTTGATTCACGGGCCAAACCATACACATACGATCTTAAATAAAATATTTTTTTACTTTATGAATCTTATCCATAATACATATTGTAAATATTAAATCTAATCATAAATGAATAATACTTTTACAAATTTTACAATCAATGCATTTTTCTTATATTTGAAGTTAAGCTTCATTGTTAAAAGAATAAACCCTGATCTGTGCATAGTGAGAGTACCTTCATACCTAAATCAATGAAGATGACAATGATTGAAATGAAAAAGTAGTTCAAAGTTGAGCCAAGTAGAAAAATCCTATATTGAAAGAAACAGGTTAATGAAAATAGTAATACTCAAACAGAGGGTTTTATTTTTTACAATACAGTACGACTTGATGAATCGTAACTATCTTTATCTTTCTATATAAATTTAATGCCTTTTTGTTAAGACTTGGTTACATAATCAAATCACTTTAGCCCCACAAATGGCCTTCCCAACTAACCAGCCAAGTGGGTTACAAATTCTTCTCTTTTTACTTGTATGACTATCTCTGTGTATCTTTTTTCTTCAAAAAGTGCTTATAGTCATTTTGGACCAACAATGCCCAATCTTGTGCTGCTATTTTTTTTTTAGATAATTCTAGATAATTAGTTCTGGCCATGGTGATTCATATATGTTAATTCTTGTTTTTATTGATTATTTCAAAATAGTATGGCTAATTTTATTACTTGATTTGCTGCCTATAGTTATTACATTCAATATTTACAACACATTTTTTTATGTGAATAAATATTGTGTCAGATTTATTAATAAAATATGTCAAATCTCAGATTCCATCAAATGATTACATATACAGTGACGAAGGAAACCCTAAAAAATATACAGGTCTGATTTATCACTCAGTAGAAACCATCACGTGACTGATATCTTTTGGAAGTCTGCTGAGTTTGGGGTTATCAATTAAAAGATTAGAAAAAGGAATGAATGACAAATAAGTTACTTCTCTCACCTTTTGTTGGGCGGTAATCACTTAATTTAAATTTTCAAAAAAACAAGCGGATGCAAACTAGAGACCGATTTATCATAAACATACATTGCAGACTGACCTCACCCCAAATAAAAACCTATTTAGGAGGGGAATTTTTCAAAAATAAAAAAAACAAACAATTTTTGCTGACATTATCAAATGTAAATTTTGAAATTTACAGTCTTTTGGCTCTGTTTGTACGGCCTGTATGCATGATATATTCATGGCCAGCCAGCTATTTTGATATAGTCTTCAGTTTGGAGAAGGATCATTAACATTCAAAAAGTGTTCTAGACAATTGAATTTTGTCTTTTTGTTTGTACTAAAACATGATGTTTTGGCTGATCAATTCTGCGGCCTTCTTCAAGTGTACTTATCCGAATGTGATGGTGGTGAACAGAATATTCTGATGGTAGCCACACTACCACGTTTGATTCAGGTGATGTCAAAATGTTATGTTAATAAACAAGATAGTGTTCGATCATCCAAAAAACTCTTTGAATGAAGTGTTTACAAAAGATTTTTCTTCTTTTTGAGCCAAATCAAGTTCTGTGCTTAGAATTAATGGAAAGTGAATACTTTGGGCTCAGGAAGCACTGTAACAAAGCAGAATGATGATGGGGAAGGGACGCAGAATTAATTAATTGAAAGTCATCTGTTTTTTTTTTACCCTGTGTTTAATTATTGCTGGGCAGAAATAAACAAATTCCCATGTTAAGATCTCAGCACAGCCCGAGGCTCTTGACCCTGGCTGACCTTTTAAGGGCTTGGCATCTGTTATTGTCTTTGAGGTCTCGTTCCGTATTTTCATATTCTGACATTTCCGAGGACCAAAATGAAGGATGGATTTCCTTGCGTGAGAATGTTGGAATATGGATGAATTTATAATTACAATTTTCCATCATATGCAGGGAATTCGCTGACTTTTCAGATGCCTGTCAGATAGTAAGAAACAGTCAACTAAAACTATCAACATAGCCAGATCAACTTAAAAACTGAAGAAACCTATGTAACATGCGTACAGGCTGCACCGATGGCACAAGAGAAGCTGAAAATTTACATTCAATCTTTAGGTAAAAAAGGGTTTCTCATTTTTAATCCAAAAACATCTTAAAAAACTGAAATAACTTGCTTGTACAATCAATAAATTGTTCTGATGACGTTGGGTAAATAGAGAGGTATAACTGTATGACTCACTTTTGATTACTATACATGATGTACGCAAATGGCAAATTCATAACGACTATTTTTACTGTGAGCTGTGAATTTTATGACTTTTCAGACGTCTGTCAGATAATTAGATAATTGCCAACCAAAACCATCCACAAAGGTTTCTTCTGTTTTTTAGTTGGTCTAGAGGCCACACCAATGGAGCTAGAGAAGCTGATAATGTACATGTACTCCTTATCATATCCTGTGAAAAATGGTTCCATATTTTTTTTATACCCCACCCCCATAGGTTTTTAGTGGGAAGTTCAGTTTGTAAAGTAAGTTTATACTAAATTGATTCCTTAGTTTGTGTCTTATTTTTTTAAAAATTAGGACTTTGATCCTATTAGAATTAGAATTAAAATTAGAATTTTAGTGTTCACTGACCTAACCAAAGATGAGAAAAGTAACTTATTCATTGATCACTCCTTCTCCTAATTCTTTTAATTGATCACCTCCAACATGGCAAACTGTCAAAAGATGCTGGTCATGTGATATAATTTTGGAGAAATTCAGTATCTTCTTTGCGTATGTATCTGCACTAATACTGAGCTAATCTAAGGCCAAAACTCAATATAACATTATCTTTCTCTTTTGGAACCTTAGTTTTCTCTTTTTTTCATCATGCACACACACACACACACACACACACACACACACACACACACACACACACACACACACATGCACTGCATTTATACAAGTTTTATATATTAATCCTATTGCCACAAATATTCATTAACTTCAACCATCACTCTCATATGTGAATCACGAAATACAATTGACTTCTGAGCAAGGATCTGTCTTCCAAACAGTTCCTCCTGATTCACTGAAAGGGGAGGATCAGAGGCGGGTCAGCTAATGTCTGAGATTACTATCAAAACACGTTATGTTAATTTATGAGGAATGGTAAAAAAAAATCTTTTATTGAACCACCGTAGCCCCACAAATGCCTGTCTGACCTACCAGCCAAGTGGGCTTCAAATTCTTTTCTCATTACTATGCGTCTCTTGGTGCTCCTAGTCACATTTTTGGCACTACAACCTTGAAAATCTGTATGACTTCCCAACTAAGCACCATCTAAAAGTAAATTTTTAGGTTTTTAAAATGAGTGCTTTTCGGGGGTCTCTCTAGTCATTTTGGACAAGCAATGCCCTAATATTATGGTTGTAATTCTTTTTTTTAGATAATTCTAGATAGAAATTCTTTTTTTTTCAAGTAATTTTAGATAAGTAGTTCTAGTATATGTTCAAGCTATGGTGATTCATTGTGGAAAGTTTGTAAGGAAAATAGTGAAAGCAATGCCCTTAGGCTGGTTCTAGAAACAGCAATCCTTGCATCGAGCTCAAGATGTCACAATTATTTTTTTTTTGCGATGTGCAATGGATTTAAAGGTGACAAGCCCCAAAAGTGTCATCACTATTCACCGTGCATTAAGGTTATTACATAAGAAATAAGGAAAAAACGATTTAAAAGAAAACAAACTTCCTTGTCTTAATAGGTTGGGGGGGGGGTCAAATGCAATGTAAGTTTGCATTATATTGATCCCTTCATTCGTGTCATGCTTGAAAGTTTTGACTTTTTTAGTGATCATTTACCAACAAAAGAGTATTAGTTATCTATAGTACTGAACTATAATACAATACTCTGAAACTGTAATAACAATGATAGCTCTTACCAAATATAGAGTACCTTTTTTGCCTTTGAAGAGGGAAGACTATGAAAAAAATGATAAGGGATTTAAATATTGAGATAAGATTAAACAAAGGAGAGGACGGACAAGACGAGGTGTACTTTGTTTTTTACAATGCTTTTTCTGACAAGGAAAACAAAAGTTAGTGTTTTTCTTCTTTCATAAATATTAAATGTTCAGCAAACAAAAAGAAATTCCTTTTCAAAAAAACTATACCTAAACAAATGGCCTAAAATATTCCATCAATGTCTTTGCGTGTCCTGCACTCAAATTGCCTATGAGGAATTCATTTTTGTTGGGAAAAAATTTCAGAGTTATTTTTATATTTATAAAATGAAGCAATTTTTAATGTTTTATTCTCTTTGTTTGTAGGAACCCCACCCCCCCAAAAAACAGCTTACTAAAATGCAAAAAAATAGGGCATTTGTAATAAAGGAATTGTAGTAGTGACTACTCCAGCATAATATTCAGAGGCTTATTTTTGATAGCCATCAAATGATGATCAGAGGAGTTTTGATGAAAAGCAACTGAAATTAAGATGAATGAAAAGCCAAGTGAAAATTAATAACAATCGATAACACTTCATCTAAGAATGAATTATAAATTCAAGACAGGTTTGGTTGGTCACTCAATAGAAACCGTTCCATGACCAACATGTTTTGGTAGCACACTATGTTGGGGGTGATCAACAGAAAATTTTTGAAAAAGGGATGATCAATGAACAAGTTACTTCTGCTTTTGTTGGGTAGGATCACCAAAAAAATCTGAATTTTCAGAAAACAAACACAAACATTGCTGGACACAAACTAAGGGACTGATTTAGCATAAACAGTGCAAATTGAAACTCCCTCCCACTAAAAACCAATTTGGGAGGAGGAATTTTCAGAAAAACTATTCACAGACAAAACAAAGAAACAATGTTTAGATTTTCAGGTTCACTGGTGCAGTCTGAACGTATATACAGAGCCAGCAAACCAACCAGACTAACTTAAAAACCATAGAAACCTCTATTTACGGTTTTGGTTGACGGTTTCCAATAATATTGTTGCTGATATTACTAGTGCATCTAAACATTTAAGACGACAGCAAATCAGGAGTTCAGGGAAAATGAAGAATTAAAACTGTGCCATTAGAATCGAGCTTTTATATCCAGTAGCCTTCTTGGCCCAATCACTATGGTAGCCGCTGAGCTAAGATAGTCTTACTGAGGAAAAAAGGTTTGAGTCTCACTAGAGACTTATCCTTTATTTTCAATTCATGCTACTTGCTGATGGACATAGATTGACAATCAAAGAAGTTGCAATTAAAAGCAACTGAAATTAAGATGAAAGAAGTTGCAATAAAAAGTGGACAAATTAAGATGAAATGAATATTTGTCTGAAAATTTATCATCATTGACAATGTTTTATCTAATTAGTCTAGCGATATTTTCTGGGACAGGTTTTATATTAAATCCTCTTCTCCAGACTCCTGTAATAATTTTAGATTTTCATATGACTTCTAAATGTTTCTTGTGGACTTGTAGTTATATAAAATCTCCTATCTGTCCTTATTTTTACCAAGTCTGTTCTTGAAAGAATTCACATTTTTGGAACACACTACTTCATTAGGTAGACTATTCCATACCCATACTATGCGGACATCAAAACTGTATTTTCATATATCCAGCCTGGCACTTTGTTGGTACATTTTCAGGTTGTTCCACTTGTTTCCTGTTCTCTGTGTATATTCATCCCACTTTTTGATAAAACTACCAACCCTCTTCATTATTTTCTTCTTACAACACAAAGCATTGCATCTCTTTAGAATTATTCCCTTTCTTTTTCACTTTTATTGTTGGTTTCCCCTCTTGATACTTGTTTAGATGAGAGGTATAGTCATGTCCTTGTTCAGAAGAAATATATTCACTTGAGCCACTCATTCAGTCAAGGCCAAACAAACATCTTTCCTGTTTTCCCAAACACTTCTGAGGTTCTTGACATCTGATCAGACAGGACACAAACCAAAAGCTCTTACCAGTCTCTGCTCATATTGTCTCCTCAGGAACTTCCACTCTATAGGAGACAAGCAACCCTGATGAAATTCTTATAAAGAACCAGTTTTCACTTTGAAAAACAGCCATAGAAAGATAGCACCTTATGATTTTCAACAAGATATATAAATGGAGTTCCCACTTTTAGCAGTAAATAATAAATACAAGAATTAGTGATATTTGAAGTTATCTGCCCTTGGCAGAGATCTACCTGCAATTTCTTAGAAATCTAAAGGGATGGTAAATTCTTTTTCTCTTCCTCTTTGATGGCACATAGAACTACCAATAGGATAACTGATTGTTATCTTTATGGTATTTAAGCTTTTGGCTGTAAATTTTCTCTTCCTCTCTCTGTACTGACAGCCTCGAGATAAGTTCACATTTCCGCTCTCTCTTTTAGTTAGGGTAGTTTTTACACACACCTAGTTTTTACATACACACTTTACAGACAGAAATTTAATTTTTCCTTTTCTCTGATAAATTTTCCCTCTCTGTCTCTAAAAACACAGTAAAACAAAGTTAAGCACTCTCTACATAGTTAGGATGAAATTCCAAGGAGAGCATTCAAGTTTCTATAGTATAGGTGACTGAAAATGACGGACATTCCAAAATTCAATCTTACATTCTAAAAGAGACATTCCTTCTGTACATTCTTCACTCCATCTCATTATTTTGAGTCAACTCCTGCCTTTCCAGTAATTCCTCGAAGAATTTAAACTTTATTATTATTATCAACCTTTCCGTTTGTCCTTTTTTCCGTGTTTGTTACCAATCAAACTAAGTGTGTACTAAACTTTTTTTTGCGTTTAATATATGAATATTATTTTTTAGAATTTTTCTCCACAGGTCTATTCTGGGAATTTATCTGGGGCTGATATTCTTAGCCATTTGATAATTTGACCTGTACACATGATACATACAATGTCAGCCATCCTAACCAACTTGAACTCTGAAAAACCCATGTTGACAGTTCTGATTGACAATTCCCAATACCTGAAGGTTGAATTTGAGGGAGAGATATGTATGGTCTGTTATTATCCGTGCTTTCTTGAAGCTTCTATATCATTTTCTGAGATTGATTCTTCTGAGAAATCAGAAGTTGTCATTATCATCATCATCATCAGCAGCCTTTTAGCATCAGATGTTGGACATACTCCTCACCTAGGATTCGTCAGACCTCTCTATCATGGGCATTGCTGAGTCAATACTTTCTGAACTTGATTTTTGTCATGCCATCTTAAATTTTGTATATGATCCATGTTGTGGGGTCCAGCAGTTATCTGACATTCTCACAATGTGACCAGCAAATTGCCATTTGAGTTTTCTCATGAATTCTGTGATATCTCGCACTCCTGTTTTCTCCCGGATATATTGCGCAGTCTTTTGACAGGTTGAGCATGATTTCTTTCATGTGCATGTTGCCTGTTACATGCATCTCAGTGAAGGGGTCAGTCTCTTGGTTAGGCCCGATGTTCCAGCTCCATAGGTGACTATTGGGAGGATGCATTGGTTGTAGACCCATGTTGCTTCCATAGAATAAAAAGGCCTGATCATTCATTGGGAAAACATGAACTTAAAACTTTATACAGAAATTTCTTGTAGAGAATTACCTAAAATAACTATTAAAGCAATCTTGTTCCATACTTCTCAAGCATTCACACCAACTTCGAAGAAATATTCATAATATAAATATTTACTTCATCAAATCACCTGCCAAACCAACAGCCTACAGATTACTCTCTCTTCGTACGTTTCTGAACGCTCCTTGTACAGATATTGTTATCATAATTATCGGATATTGTATATTTTTTTATTGCCTGTACTGATTACAAGTTTGATTCCCTAAAACGGCAACATTTGCAATCTAACCTCACTTAAACATTGATTAATTTGCTACTGCTTTTCCCACCAAGCCAACACCGAACCAACATTGTAGATGCTTTAAAAAATGATAGCAAGCTATCAGAAAAGTAAGCGATTCGATCAACTTACGTTATGAACAGAGACTGATCTGAGTAGCTGCTAGTAGTATTGCACCAATTCAATAGCTATACTGAAGAATGACTACTCCACTGATGAAAAGAAGCTCCAATGTATTGATCTTTGGATATGATGATTTTTCAGTCCGGGATTCATAGAAAATAAACTACAACCAAAAAATAAATGACAAATTTCAAAGAATATTTATGCTTTTTATTTTGCCTGAAACTCTTTGAAGAACTAGTTTCATACGCCTAGTGACATCTATTGATATAACTAGACGTTTTGCTCAAAGTCAAATCTATCTCCAACAAGTCAGTCATTGGGGATGTCTTCAGACACATGAATGTTCTACCCATCGCTGCCAGGGCTTTTATTTTCTGCACAGTCTGAATATCCAACCAGGAGTGAATCAAAAGGGTTGAAGTGAACTAGTAACTGTGTTAACAAGTCTGGGCACCCAGAGTTAACAAGAATTATGGAGAATGTAGCAAGCCAGGAGCAATAGTGCAAAGAAGACATTAACTTTACTTTGTGAATTGTTGAATAAAAATAACTTTCTGTATTGCTCTACGGAATAGTTCAGCTACCGTTGGAATCCCTTTTGCAAAAAAAGATTTTTAAAATAGCAAAAACAAGATGTACATCAGAAGAGGAAGAATTGAATATGTAGGTATATGTATACATAAATACACATCTATTTATCTATTAAGAGCCTGATGTTTACTTATATATTTATTCTTATAGACATATATAAACATGTATGTATGCATATTCAGTAATAATGTGTATGCATACTTACATGGCAATGGACAAATACACAATTTTTTTTTTTAAGAAGCTTAGTCTTGTCCACCACGATACCATGATATTGCAACATCCAGCGAGATGAGCTTTCTAAGCATCATTCATCTGTGAGTGCATGTGTGTGTACATATATCATTATTATAACCTGGCATAAGTCCACTGGTGGACAAAGGCCCTTTCCATGACAAGCCTGATTGCGCTAATCTCTACCATGTCTTACTGGCAGACTTTTGTCTCATTTCTCCATCTTGTGTCTGTTTTTTTTCCTGCTTTATTTACTGTCCAATGGGCACCAATCAGTCAGCCTTTTGCTCCTTTTGTTGTCCCTTTGTCTCGCTATGCACCTTGCCCATCTCCATTTTTGTTGCTTAATTACTTTGATATTCTTCATCTTGGTCCCCCCTTTATATCCATACTGAACTTTTCTATCACCAAGCGTTATTCCTTATATTTCTCTTTCCATTGTTCTCTGTTCTGAGTTTGTTTTTGCATGGTTTTGTAAGTTTCCAGGTTCCACACATGTATGTCATAGCTGGTATTATGCATTGATTGTACACTTTACATTTCAAACATATTGGCAGTTTGCTCTTCAGTATGTCTCTACTTACACCAAATGCTTTTCAGCCAATCATTATGCACCATCTTATTTCATTTCTGTGGTCTTTCTCTTCATCATTTGACCTAGATAAATGGTATCCCTCAACTTCCAAGTCTTCACCATCTATTCTTGGATATCAGATTAGTCAGTTAATAACTATGTGTTAGGCATTGAACATATTGATTTACCCTCATGTATATATAAATATATATAGTTGTAGATATATATCATGATAATGCTAATCATATGGAGGTGTGCAAAAGTATATGAATAAATATATTCATGCCCACATATATAAACTTCCTTAGGTATCTCTACTTATATTACTGGGGAAAATACACCATAAATTTATTATATATATATAGATATGCATGCACCTGCATTTTAATCATAATATTTCTTCCTCACATCAAGCACATGTTCATCTATGGCTAACTATATGAAACATTTTGAAAAACTTAAATGATAGGATTTCCACAGAGAAGTGACAAGAAAAAGAGATATGCTCACTTAGTATGGGATGTCTTATCTCTGTGAGGCATGAACCAAAGCCTAACTCTTGATTATTACAATCCATTCTCCTCAAGGAAAAAGGATATAAGTTCAATTTCAATATCAGAGAGTAGAAAGTTGCTATAAGTTATTTATGACTCGTGTCAAATCAGATTCATTCAATAATGTGTTCAATGCTCACCAGAGGAGAATGATTATCAAATAATGAAATCTGGTTTTCATTCCAAAAGATTATTTACTTAAAGGATAACTCTGTATTCCTGAAATACCATTCCTGAAGCTCTTTTGGAATTATATCAATTTGGAATTAGGAGCTGGATTGGGGTTACACAGAGAAAGCATCAGAATGAAATAACAATGAGGATAATTGAATAAATCCACTTCATTCTGGTGAATGTGAATCCATTTTATAAACTTTGTGGGAGATCTTGATTCACTGGGAATCCACAGAATAGACTTGATAAAAGAATTTATGAAAGGCATGATTGAATTTTGAAGGGGATCAACTTTTTCCCTCTTCTGCATTGTAGCTAAATGTCGACACCACTCAATATCTCCAAAAGTTCTGAGTAGATTTCAATGACATTTTGTGAAGGATTGGGTAATGGACCACGGAAAAAGAGATCAAATTTTTGAGTGGTTCCAGGTATTTTTCCTCCCCTGAGCCATTATTGCTATGCATCCACACTACAAAATATCAAAGTGTTGATGAATTACTATGAAATTTTTGAAAGTTAGGCAATAGGTTATGGAAGAAGAGATCAAGTTTTGGAGTGGATCCAGGAATTTTAAAAATTACCTTCCATGCATAGTTTTCTCCACAGAAATTCTAAAAGAGTTCCCACTGAAATTTAGGAAAGATATGCTATACGGTAAGGAAGAATTTGTTGAATTTATGTGCAGATCACAGAATTCTTTTTTTCTTTTTTTTTTGATATTTTTCATAACAGTGGATTTGTAATGATCACTTAATTTATTGCCTTTTCATCATAAGTGCTTGAAGGGATTTTTCAGAATCTGACAATTTTCAGGATGTGGACAAGAAATATTTTACTTTTAAATTGTTCTAAAATTTGAAAAAAATGACATCTTTCAATTATTGAATTGCTTTATGGCAAATGTTCCATCTCTGATTTTGACCTAATGATGATTTCGAATCTGCATGAAAATATAAACATCCTGATGATGAATATATTAGGGTGGTACAAGAATAACTGTGGTTTTTACTATCAAATTAAAAGCAGTATATCTCAGCTTTGAATAAAAGTTATTAATCAAAATAAGAATCTTCAGAATCCATACATTTTTGCCAACTATGAAACGAGTCCATTGAACTTTGGAGGCTTGGAACCAGTGAATTCTTTGAAGGCATTTTGAGATGTTTCCTAGTTGCTGGAGATCTTCCCTAGTGGAAAATGGTCAAAATGCTTGAAAAAGTGGTTATTGGTTGGAGAGAGGTCTAGTGAGTAAGCTTGGTGTATTAGAGTTTTATAGCCTTGTTCATTAAATTTTTGCATGGTCAGTTGCATGACATGAACATTCTGTTTTTCCAAAATGGTACAAATATTTTGTTGAATTGGTGATTGATTTGTTTCTCTGCAGCCTCTCAAATCATTTTGCGTGTGTCCGCCACAGTAATACCCCTCAATTGAATTCTGTCAATCAAAGAAGGACATCTACATTTTCACCGCTTTTGTCTGTGTTTTGGAATTTTTGGGACCAATGTTGAGCTGAACATTTGTTGACGGTCCCTTGGCTAAATATTTGGTTTCTACTGCTTCACATCTCATTTCGAAGTCATAGAACAAAATTGTTTGAATTTGCTTTTTTTCCTTCTTTGATTTGACAGCCTCAAATAGACCTGAATAAATAGTGGAAAGAAAACATTCATCTTGAATAAATAGAGCAAAATCCAAGCTTTAAAATGGTATATTCCATGAACATAGTTGATGGTTTATTCCAAAAGAAAGCATCAAAGATTAGAATAACAAAAATGCATTTATTTTTACTCCAACTTAATATTTGCCTGTATGTGAGTGTATCATTCGTTTAGAGTGTATATTTGCAGAAGCACAATAATGCACATCACTGTAAAATGAATGAACATGCTAATTCCTGTAAAGGTGTTTGAATTATCATGTTGATCCATGCCTTGTTATGTATACATGAATGAGAACATTATTGTAATATTTTGGTTTTTGAAAGTGTATTTATGTATATTAATGTATGTATATATGACACTGATTCTCTCTTCAAGTTAATACATGTTCATTTGCATTAACTTATGCTTCAACCTGCAAATTCTTATCATTTAATTTTGATTTCACTTTTCCTGTAACATTTTTTTTGTTTTGGAGGTAGGGACTCATTTTGTAATCTCAAAGATATTCTTGCTTATCCAACTTCTGCCCAGCTCAACACATTTTGTGATTTTATTTGCTTTCAGAATTTATGAGGAATCTAAAAATTAAATCTGGCTCAAATTTAAATTTGGCCTAAAAAATCCACTGAATCTCTAGATTCATCAATTACAAGCTTGCTTTAAGATGTGTGTAGAGATAACATAATTTATTTTTTATGGCTGAACTTCATATTATTGGATATTTGCAAGCATGCTTTATTCTTAGAGAGATCTTCTAATGGTATATCTAAAAGTATTTTGATTTATAAATCAATGATTTTCTTTACTTTTTCAATTTCTGCTTTTTCAATTAGCTACGTATCATGCTCTGAGGAAATTAGTGGCTTTTTTCAGTAACTTATAATAACCTGTATATTTGCAATTTTACATTTATTTTTTTATAATTTAATGAAATTATTAAATATTTTGATTTTTTTTCTTTTACTGCATATTTCATGTTATTGTTTCTAATGGTTTTTAGTATATCATTTAGAAAAATTAGCTTTATATTTCAGCTCTAAAATTTCTCCTGAATTTTTAAATCAAGTTCTTGGTTTTCAAAAATCAGGATAAAAATGGAGATTAAACTTTTGAAAAAATTTTGGAAACGAGAAATGTTTCCAAAAAAATTTTAATTAAAACGAGATCTGCTTTCAGATAAATTGTCTAAGCTCTTGGGAAAAAATCCTGAGACTACATTGTGAACACTTGGTGCAGGCTTTTCTCTCTCAAAGTAATTTCCAAAGTTATTTTCTATTTTTTTTTCATTTATGATGTTCCTTTGTTTTGGGGGAAAATATAAAATGTTGAAAAATATGAATAAAGTATTTTATAGTAAAAAAAAAAACCCAACTGAGGTGAAAAGTGATATAACATTTTGGTTGGTGTAATGATAAAAAGGTTTTAGAGAAAATTTTCATTAAAGACACTGGGGAAAATAATTTTAAGATAGTAAAAGTGGAAGTAGTTAACTTTTGTTTGGAGAAAAGCAAGATTTTTTCTTTTTACCAGAAGGAGATTTTTTTTTCTACAATTGTTTATTTTATCTCTGTTATTATTTTTAATTTTCTCTAATATTATTACTTTTATTCTGAAAAAAGTGATGAAATGTAGGTCAAACTTTATTTCTTATAATCAGGGATTGTAATAATACTGGACGGAGACAAATCAGGATTAAACAAAGTAAAAAATTCAACCCTGATTTTCATGATTATCTGTGATAGTAGCGGGTTTTGAGAAGTAGGCATAAGGTCCGGCTGGGTTTGGGGAACTAAATATCTTGTGTGGTCTCCATTAGTTGATATTGATCTCACAAAAAGCCAGAACTGAGACGTATAGGCCGTACCCCTCCATTTCCATTACTGTTGATATCTTTTTACCTTTTCATTTGAAAAAATTTCTGAATTGAATCTTCCACATGAATGAATATTCAGTCTGGAGAGATTCTTTATTCAAGTCAAATGTTTTATGGAAGGCCAGGAGCAACAACAACTGGGATAAAAACAATAAAGACAAGGAAAGTGTTCAGAATGAATCAATGTATAATTGTCACAAAACTTCACCTCAGAAATACAGACAAAAATAGTTTCATGATAATCATTCAATTTGTTGAATTAATCAAGGCAGATAGTATTGTTATCTTTTGCCATTTGTGTTTTTTTCCATTCACAGTTTCGATAATTTGTGGTTCAGTATTGAATAATATAATGGGAATATTTTTTAAAGTTTTTCAATGTATCATGAAAAACTGCTTCATAGAAAATATGCAGTATAACATGAACAAAACGTAAAAGTTTAGGATATTATAAATACATACATATCTATGATTTAGCAACAACCCTGGACTTTTGACAGAACATTACATGTGTCTATAAAAACGTCTGGGACGTGTAACCCATTAATTCTGTAGTACAATTCTTTGTGTCATAAAAAATTGATTGTTGAAACTAAACAACTAAAAATCATTTATGAAGACAATATAAATCCAGAGATAATTGTAGTTGAAAACTTGTTTACGCTTGCAGACTGGTTAGTCAAACAGTGTTTTAGACATAAGATCTTTTTCCCAATTCACTGTCCTGTAGCTTAATGAAATTTATAGCTTTCATTAATTAACTATGCATTTTTTTACCATATGCTTCACAGTATTCCTTTATTCATTTGTAGTTTTTGAATAGTAAATTGTTTTTTATTATTATTCGGACTATCCTCATCTTGGTTGTTTTCCATACAACGTTTTGGCCATTGTACATTCACCAGGTATCATCTGGTTGGTGTGGGGAAATAACAAACCGAACCCTTTATTTAACCGACGGGGGGGGGGGGGTATATTGACCGATCTCCCCTCTTAGCATTAGTAGTATTATTATTGTCTCACACAAGGATTGAACCTAGAACCATCAGATTACTTGCAGTAATTTTGTCTGATTCTGTAACCACTATGCTATGTGTCCATAATAGAAATGATAATAATACCTCATCTCAAAAATTCAGAGATATGGTAAATTGTTTATTTATCTAAAGGTTTATGGTACAAGATTTATGGTTTGGGGGGGCCGGTCAGCAAAAACAATTCATGGATTTAGTGCATTTGCCCCCCTCTTGTGCCCCTAACCCCCAAGAATGGCAAAGAATAACTGTGTTTTGATTTCTGACAAAATGGAAAATCTGTTTGATCTTATGACTAAATTCATTATTTCTATTAGTGTTAGTAATGAATGGATTGTCTTTTTTTAATGTGATCACTCTTGAATGCCTAATTGCCATCCCAACCCTGCCGCTCTTATCAGAACTCCTCCCTGCTAATTAATTTTCAAGAGTCAATCTCTACTCTCTCTCCTACCAAATAGTTGGAGAGGGCAACAACGGATTTGTCAAAATTTTCTATCAAATGACGACTATTGAACAATGCAAGGTGAAGAACTAAGTGTGTGTATAAGGTAATTTCAGTTACCATCAAAGGAGTTTTCAGTTTAATTTTTCTTTAAAGACAAAATAATTTTTTTGTTCCTGTCAATACTGAACACTTTTACTTCCCATGTGAGTGCCTCATCCTTAAAATAAATCTTTCTAAAATGATTTTGTTTTGTTCCAATCCGATTATGTTCTGTCTGGGGCCCATCGTTTCCTACCACCTGGCTCATTCTCCCAACCCCACTTATCAAATTGTGATAGATTCCCCCCCTATCCACCTCCTAGTGGCAATCAGGCACCTGAAAGTAAAGTTGCAGTATCAATTTGTACAAATAATCATGAATAGTTTCCCAGTTAAGGAAGATTGTAAAGGGCAATCAGCATTAGTGCACTCATTCACTCAATCCCTTTGACTCCTTGAAAATCAAAGTGGCAGAATAAAGTTATCCCTGGAAAGCTAACTCCGAGAGGATTACTACACACAAGTATAAATGATATAAAGAAGCAACCATTTCTATTGAATTTAAATCAAAATCTATTCAAAATTTTATAATCCCATTATAATTCACTAAAATTTAGTCCTTTCATATGTGACAGCCTACCGCAAAAACCACACAAGATAACCCAATTAAATTTTCTGTGAGTACCATTGTTACCCCAGGAGAGATTTTTAGTTAGTTAGTTTTTTAAAATCATCCAATCCCCCCAATTTTTTTTATATGGGGGCGGTGGTGTTGATATAAAATGTAAATTCATAGTAAAATGGATACATCTTTTTGCTTGATTTTCCAGCTGAACTCTGTGACTGACCAACTACAAGAAAAATAGCTCATTTGTGTAGCAAGTGGGAACTGCATAATGTTCATTAGGGGATAATATCATTCATTGGTTGGGGCTGAGTGTAAGTTGAAGAATGACTGTTTATTTTCTATTGAGCACACATACATGTCCTCATCATCATCATCATCATCATCAGTCTTTCAACGTCCGTCGTTGGACATAGACCTTCCCCAGGATTTGCCATACTTCTCTATCATAGGTGTTGCGGAGCCAGTACTTTCTGAATTTGTCTAACTTGTCTCTCCATCTAATATTTTGCCAGCCTCGGTTCCGCATGTGATCTTGGGGGATCCATGTCGTTAGTCGTGATGTCCATTGGTTGTCCACCATTCGTGCAACATGGCCATACATGTACACTTCCAGAAATCATAAAAAAAAGCATCAAAAGTAAAAACAAATCACTTTTTAAAAACAAATTAAATTAAACCCTGTTCGTTCTGAAAAGATAAGCACAATGAAAATTTAGAATAACTTTTCTTTGCATTGAGATTTCAAACAAGATGCATTAAAACTTTTCCACAAAATTTGAGTTGAGATCAGTTGTGTGACCACATGAATGATTTGAAAAGGTTTGGTTCCTGCTGGCAAGGAACCAAAGTCATTTACAGAGCACGCACCAACCCATGGTAACTGATTCAACTTATTTACTTCACAACCGATTACCACATGGTAAAATGAAACGATACCTTCTCTGACCATTTGCAAAGTTGGGTCCAAGGGTTATTTTCTTTCACTTGTGTGTTGACAAACAGGAAGCAACCATTATTTGTGTGGTCACAAAAATCAAGTGTAAGAACTCAAATTTTGTAAAACAAAAAAGTTTTAGTGCATCTGTAGTTTTTAGGGTTGAAATTTCAGTTAGAATGAATTTATTGCATTAAGATTTTTATCTTTTCATCGTTATTTAGTCTAGTATAGAGAACACAGACACAGCCTTCTTGCCCAAATGATGACATATTTTGATAGCTTCAGATGTATTTGATTTGATACTCACCTCTGAGAAATGACTTCCACCTCTATTGTTAAAGGAGAACATGTTCAAAACTGCAATTTGAAAAAGAAGTCCAAAATTGAGAATATAATCATAAATAACTTCTATATAAAGAATCATGTTGTTCTTTTTACATGGGAGTCATAAAAATTTTTGTGTAGTCTAATTCTAATGTTCCATAAGTCAGTTAGGATGGGAAATTTACTAGCTAGGTTTATTATAAAAACGAATTGATTTATTTCTTCCAAAGAATTTTGAAATACTGGAATAGTTTATCATCTTATGTAAAGAGAGTACGAGTATAAATAATTTAAAGAATAATTTAGATAAATTTAGATCCTATGGGATAGAAAATAACTGATAGGACAATTTTAGGAATTATCAGCTGAAATATATAGAAGAATTAAGGAAAAATGAATAAATAAAATGTGTCTGGCAAATATTCCTCTTTATTGGTAAAATTGTAGATTTTTTTAAGTTTCGTACGTTTTTATAACTTGAATGATTGAACAACCATAGCCATCAAGGATGGTGAAGTGTTCTATCCTTTTTATATATGTATGTGTGTGTGTGTATTCAAGCTCTTCTGGCCATACTTTTTATTTACAGATTTGAAAATTGCCATCAGTACTCCACTGAATCTCTTAGGAAAATCTTTTTGTGATTATTTTCTAAAAAAGTTTTTTTTTTTACCCTTTTGGCGTAATATTTTGACGGGTTTAATAACATCTAGATTTTTCCAGAGTCTAGATATTTCCTTAATCTTATCTTAGATGTATTCAAATGAAAAACACCAGTGGTTTTATAAATAGTATTAATTCAGAACATATTTATTCTTTGCTGGAATAATTTTATATAACTTCTAATTTTGACGCAACAGTTGTTCAATTATTGACTGTGATAGCAAGGTTCCAATTAATTCATCCAGCGTTGCTCACTTTTTCTTGTTTAGAGGATTTAATATTCTATGAAAAATATAATAATGGTTCATCAATAAGTTCGTAGCCTGATGAAGATTATGCTGAAAAATAGATATCTTTAATCTCCTTGCTTGTCAATGCATTGAACCCAACAGTTCTCATTGATCAAAGATTGTACAGTGAAAATTCCAGATCAACATTCAGCTAATAACTGCATATCAAGGTACACATTTATCGATCCATCTATGTACATATCAAAATGGATGGATCGATAAATGTGTACCTTGATTTGCAGTTATTAGCTGATTGTTGATCTGGAATTTTCACTGTACAATCTTTGATCAATGAGAACTGTTGGGTTCAGTGCATTGACAAGCAAGGAGATTAAAGATATCTAAATAGCAAGATTGGTTGCACAAAATAAGAATAGATTATAGTACCAACAATCAACAGATATAATACTTAGCAATGTGAAGATGTCTTCTGTCATGCTGAGAGATGTAGCTGATGAAGTGAAAAAGAATTCCATTCATGGAACTGATGTGGTAAAGTAGGATTTCATCCTCTAATGACATAATAAAATGGATTTTCATTTCTGTAACGGATGTAGCAAAATAGAATTTCATTTGTGCATTTGATCTAAAAATGATTTTGTGTACGTAACTGACATATTCAAATAGAATTCCATTTGTGTAACGGATGTAGCAAAATAGAATTTCATTCATGCAATTGACCTAAAAATGATTTTATGTGCGTAACTGACATAGTAAAATAGAATTTTGTTCATTTTCTAATAATAAAAATCATTTGTAGTCAATAGAACACTATTCTCATTGCAATGCAAATTTCTATCTTCTACATATATAAATTGCATTGTGTACATCATTATATTCCACATATACTGTCATTTCTGATGGCACAGCTAAACTCTTTATCCACAAAAAGCAGGTATCATTTCAGTGTCATTTTTTTCCATTTCCTTCTGTTTTTAAGGTTGTTGCAGTTTGCATCATAAAGTAAGGCAATTCGAGATAATCAAAGATATCCATGTCCATACAATTGCCCCCAGAAACTCTCATTATGTTGAACAGGATCTTCCAAGAGTTGTTACATTCAGCACACTCCAAAGGTAAGTCCTTTTACACACTGAAAAATTTTGTAACTAGGAATAGAACACAAAGCAATATACACATTTGAATAACACAGAAAAAATTGTACTGTCTTTAGTTTTGAATCGTGACTTACATCAAATCCCTATAGCCTCACAAATAGCCTGTCCATCCAACCAGCCAAGTAGGGTGCAGATTTGTGTCTTTGTGTACGTTAAAGTACTAGAACACATATACAACCATAGCAATTCATTCATTAGGCTACATAAGGACTCTGAACCTTTTCAGCTCCAAAAAGGAGTAAAACAGGGTGATACCAGCTCATCCAAACTCTTTACAGCCTGCCTTGAGATGATCTTCCGAAGCATGGACTGGGAAAATAGAGGAATCAAAATAGACGGTGAATACTTGAGCAACCTTAGATTTGCAGACGACATTGTCCTTTTCGCAGAGAACCTCCACGACTTCCAACTAATGCTTGATGATCTAAACAAAGAAAGCAAAAAAGTAGGCCTACACATGAACTTCAGTAAAAAGAAAATCATGTGCAATAATCATGTTGAGAATAAAAACATAACTGTCAAGATAGAAGATGCAAAACTCGGCAAAATAGACCACTACATCTACCTAGGACATTGGATCTCCATGAGACCCTCAAAAGAGGAGGAAATCAAGCGAAGAATCACTTTGAGATTGCAAGCCTTTGGCAGAGCAAGCTCAACTTTCAAGAACCAGATGATCCCAATAATCCTAAAAAGAAGAGTATACAACCAATGCATTCTCCCGATAGTCACTTATGGAGCTGAAACATGGAACTTAACCAAAAGACTAACCTGCAAACTAGGAAGTATGTAATGTGCGCATGAGAGAATCATGCTCAACCTTATATGAAGAGATCACAAGACAGCACAGTATATAAAGAAGAAAACAGGAGTCTGTGACATCATAGAAGGTATTAAAAAACTCAAATGTCCATGGGCAGGTCACTTACAAGAATGAAAGACAACTGATGGACATCGCGTCTCACAATATGGATCCCCAGAGATCACATCAGAAACCGAGGCTGACAGAACAAAAGATGGAGAGATGAACTAGACAGATTCAGGAACTACTGGCTCTGCAACACCCATGATAGAGAATTGTGGCAAATCCTGGGGAAGGTCTATGTCAAACGATGGACGTTAAAAGACTGATGATGATGATGTGCACCTGGTCACAACAATGAAAATTTGCATAAGTACACCACTAGGCTCCAAATAAAAATATTTTTGATAGTTTTTCGAAAAAAGAGCTCTTTTGGGTCTCTATGGTCCTTTTACAACCAACAATGCCCAAATCTTGTGTGGGTAATTTTTTTATATATGATTTTTGATAGATCTATTTAAAAAGGTAATTTTAGATCATTTTTAAGATTATTGGTACTGGTACATGCACAGGCTACAATGATTCATTTATGCAAGGTCCAGTTATATCATATATAAATAAGAATTGACGTATATTTATAAAAAGGAGAGTATCTTTGTGAATAAGTGAAAATTATTCCTTGCTATAACTTACATTTATGAAAATATTCTTATCTTTAACTTATATTTTGCATTGATGATGAGAAGCTTTTAAACATTGAACACTTAGTCTTAGGTTCTCCTAATGTATTCAATGAAATATTGTTGATGTTATAAATTTTTTACTAGTTTTTCTCACATCTCATTTTTGTTGCTATTTTTTACAATGTTCTGATTGGCTCCCAAGGATAAAGGATGCAAGTTCAAATCTTCTTGGAAGCTGATTATTTTTATCTGTTTTTTGCTGCTTACTTGAGGTCAAAGGATTTGTGCAAACAATCTCAGGGTTGCATTAAAAAGCAACAAAAATAAAACTTGCTGTCATAGTCAATAATTCAACAACCATAGCATGAAAATCTGAAGTCATGTAAAGAAATTGCATCAGAGAATGAATATGGTCAGAGCAAAGTCTGTTTATGACATCACTGGCATTTTCCTCTTGGAAACATCTGAAATAGGGTAAAAAAAAAAACAACCAGAAAAAACAAAATCCCCAGAATCTGGACATTATTAAAAAAAACCTTGTCAGAATGAAGACCCAAAAGTGTAAAAAAAGAAAAGAGAAGCATTTCCTCTCACCCTGAATCAAAAATACTTTTCTAGAAAAAGTTTAGAGGAGTTCTGATACCAATTTTCAAGTCTGTACACCAAGCTGTATGGCCAGGAGTGCTGGAATACACAAACAAACCAACACACGCACAGATTAAAAAAAAGTATAGAACCCTTCGCCATATTTGATGGCTACGATTGTTCAATAAAACAAAAATTATTAAAAATTGATAACATTTTAATATTAATATTTAGGAATTGAATGAAACTTAATTGTTCTCCTTTATTTCAGAAATTTCAAACTTTTGCTTAAATCAAAAACTGGTCTCTTTTCTGAAAATTTCCAAACCCTTATAACCACTGATCAAAATGAGAAAATACCCATCAATGTTTCTACAATGAACTTCTATTCTGGGACTGTTGATGGTAAGTAATCCTGATCACTGTCTCTTGTTAGTACATTGTATTAGTGAAGTCGCTGATTTGTTTATCTTAACTATCATTTGTGTCAAGGAATTGAGAACAAACTTTGTTAGAAACCATTATCTAAAAATGTCATCAAAACTGTCAACATAGGTTTCTTCAGTTTCCAAGTCTATCTGGCTAAATAGGTATGTATCGTGCATAAAGACACACCAATGGAATAAGAGGGCAGAAAATGTTAACATTTATTCTCCATTAAGTCTATCAAAAAAGGTTTTCTTCTTTTGTTGAAAATTTCCCTCATCTACGTTTTAAGTGTGTGTTGGGTAATTTACAATACAAGTCTATGCTAAATCTCTCTCTTTGTTTGTGTCCAGCTATATTCACATTAGTTTTTTTTGAAAATTCAGCCTTTGTTTGCAATCACAGCCCACCAAGAGGCAACAACAGTAATTTATTCAGTGGTCACACATTATACCAAATCTTTCACCCCCAACATGGCATGCTGCCAAGAGATGTCAGTCACTTGTTATAGAAAAGTTTCTGTTGAGTGACCAAACCACATTTGTTAAATTTTTTTTTTTCCTGTTATGTTTTTTTTTAATTCAATGACAAAGATGTTTGCTGTTAATGAATTAAAATCTGTAGTAGTGCAACAGTAATGAACAGAATAAAAATTCTCTGGTGAAATGTAACAAATCGATAGAACTCAAATCAAGCTCTCTTTATAAACAGTACATTAACTAAAAATCAATTACTGATTGCTGAGTGCATGCAAGTTGTATTGTTTTAAAACTGAATTGAGTTTCCCGAAGTAGGGATGGGATGGTTTCCATTAAAAGTTGTAGCTGCAATGACGACAAGCTTTAAAGACAGAAGATAATTGTTAACTGCAACGAATGTCGACAGAATTTAGAAAAGGGGGGGAATTTCATGTCAAGACTGATTTTTCAAATCGGTTAACAGCGTTTGTGGGAAATTGACTGATCCAAAGAGAGATTGGTTAAAGAGGGATAGGAAATGTCTTTTTGAAATTTTTTGCTAATTGGTGAAGATAGAGAGTTACAAGATAGAGAGTGGGCAAAGAAAGAAGAATATCTCTCTCTTCGATCCATTCTAGAGATGAAAAAAAAGTACCGGAAAGAAAGAAAGGAAACAAACTATAGTGTTTTTAACTAGTCTCTATATATCTCGGAATTTTTGAGATGAGGTATTATTATTATTTCCATTATTATTCGGACCATCCTCATCTTTGTTGTTTTTCATACAACGTTTCGGCCGTTGCACTCTACGGCCTTCGTCAGGTAACATCTGGGAGATTTTTGGGAAGTAACGAACCTAACCCTTTATTTATCCGATGGGGGTATATCGACCTTACTCCCCTCTTTCAGCGTTAGTAGTATTGTTATACTGCCTCACACTAGGATCAAACCTAGTACCATCAGATTACTTAACAGTAATTTGTCTGATGCTGTAACCACTGTGCTATGTGTCCATGATGTCCAGATGTTACCTGACGAAGGCCGTAGAGTGCAACGGCCGAAACATTGTATGAAAAACAACAAAGATGAGGATGGTCCGAATAATAATGGAAATAGTCTCTATATATTCTTAACTTTTTTTTATTTCTCAAAAAATTACATTGCATTTTGGACAATAGTTTCCATTTTATTCTTGATGCAATCATTATTTTTGTTCCGGACATTTTAACAGGGATTAGCTTGAAAACTCAATTTGAAATAAATGGTTTTATTACAGGAACAAATGTAGATAAATGCTGTCAGAAATGTATGTACAACATTGATTTTTGGACAGTATCTGTTCTTTTTCTTGTTTTAAATCTGAATAGACTTTCCGTAAGTGGGGACGGTATCCATTAAAAGTTGTTAGCTGTAATAACGACAAGCAGTACAGACAAAAGATAATTTTGGAGAATGCTACGTCAATTGCAGATAAGCCAGATCTGGTTACCAACTCAATACAAAACCATCACAAGACCAAAATTTTTTGGACAGCATGCAGTGTTGGGTGTGATCAATTAAACAATCGGAAGGAAAAGTAGTGATCAATGAATAAATCACTCCTCTCTTTTGTTTGATGCTGATCAATAAAAACCTTCTGAATTTCGGAAAAATAAGCATGAACGCTGCTAGACATTAGCTAATCAGTCAATTTAGCATAAACTTACATTGTAAATTGAAACTAAAATAAGAACCTTTTTTGGGGGATAAATTTTAAAAAAACAAAAAAAATTTTTCTACACAGAAAAAGGAGTAAATATTTCATTGGTGCAGCCTGTATTCATAACAAATAGATAGTCAGCCAGAATCACATAAAAACTATTGTTGACAAGAAAACAAGATGTGATAGTATATGAGAGAAGATGAGGAAACAGTGTTGTGATGGTCTACGTAATACTAACAACTTAGTATATAATCCGAACATGTACTAGTTTTGTTTTTTTGCATTGTAAAAGTGCTTATGAAGATGCCAATGGAATATGGTGAAATGCATCAGGCCTTCAAAAACATATATCTACGAGAAAAAAAAATTTTGTGCTGTAGCACGTTTCCTTCATATATTTTTCACTTCCACATTGCCTACATTACATTCACTCAACAAACATACATATCATAAATGAATTATCTTATTTTGCAACTCCATTTGAGATGATCTCCTGTTATTACATAGTGAGTGCATCATTTGGCCTTGATAGCGTGAATAGAATAAACAATTGAATGAAATGGGGCTGCTGCAGGAATCTAACCTGTGACTGATAAGGTAGCTGCTTTGACGTTGTGTTGCTCCTACCGTGTAATAATAGGATATCATTTCAAATTGTTTCCAAGTAATATGATGCATTTATAATTATTTCTGTCGGATCATATATCCCTTTCTTGATATATATATATATATATATATATATATATATATATATATATACATATACATATACATATATATATATATATATATATATATATATATATATATATAATTGAGAAACAAGACCAAGAGAGACTTTTGCAAATTTAAATGTACACTTTAAACAAATGCTCCATTTGCAGATATTTAGAAAAACATGAAAAAAAAAAGAAATAGGACTGCTATAGACCCCATCTGTCGCATATACAAAAATACAGAAGAGCCATGTGAAAGATATTTGAGTTTTGTCTGGAAAATGTTTATCAGATTTCTCCTGCAGGTGTTCAAATAAGAATCTTATGTAAACTTGATATCAGATCTGTCACCTGCTTTTACTAAATACAATTACTCGGCATCTGTTATTTTGTTTACTACTTGCATGAATCATTATACAGCAACGATGTCTACCAAACAGTTCTCGACCAAATTCATTCAGTTCATATGAAGTGCCTTATAGCAGTTTTCTCCAGAGGGGAGTGAAAAAGAATGCCTGTTTTTCATTTTAAATGCTTAGTTGAATCATTAACTGCAGATGACAGAAAGCTTCCATAATTGCTGCTCTATGGATAACTCAATAAAATTTCCATTTTATTCGGATTGATGGTTATTCAATTCAATATGTGAGTCGGAGCCTCTATCTTGCAATATATAATTATTATACTTGCCACCTCCCGCAGGTAATGGGTTAACTAATCTCTCTCTCCACCACACAAACCCCTACTAACATAAATAAGCTGTGTGTGTGTGTGTGTGTGTGTGTGTTACAGAGAACCCACAAAGTTTAAAGATATTGTGAAGTGTTAGTGAGGTACCCCGGGCTAGTGATAATGATGTCTAAGCTCGAAAATCATGCCTGATTCGTAGTTCACCATTTGATTTATTGGAAGCACAACTGCTATTTTTGTAACAGTAAGTGTATAAAGTTTGTAGGGGGGAAATGAACATAAACTAATAATTCATTCTGATCTTTCTCATACATTTATAAATAAAAACATGCCATACCAGCCGTTAAATAAATCACCATCTTATGTCCGGTAGCCATAATTCCCTCTGGGCTCTACACGTGTGTCTGTGCACAAAGGGAATTGAAGTGTACACGGAAGATTTCAAATCCTGTAGACAGCTTACTCAGTTTTTATTGAAAAGGTATTGATTCCCTATGTCAGATTTAAAAGTGTGTACCAAATTTTTTCAAGAAAAAAGATTACACGAGATTTCAGGTGCCCACTGACTATAAAAGGTTAGAGAGAATATTGTCGGTAGTGCTGACACAATCATCTGAGTGTCCAAATAGACCCTGCTCAACCCTGACGCAATTTTTCCCAAAATTTGACAAAACATTATTCTTTGTGAAAAAAATTCTCAACTAGGTCGCCAACCCCCAAGAATCTTCATGGGACTCTAGAGGAGTCCCGACCACAACATTGAGAAACCCTCGTTTACAATACTTCATCAAATTTTAAAAAAAGGCAAACAGGTCTTGTAAGTCATTTGATTGAAACTACCGCATGAGCCATGTCTTTTGGCAACATGCTGTGTTGGGGTGATCAATAAAAAAAAATGATCAATGAATGAATTCTTGCTCTCATCTTTTGATGACAAGTGATCACTAAGAAAGTAAGAATTTTCAAAATACACACATAACTCTAAACTAAGGAATCAATTTAGCATTAACTTACATTGCAAATGACCCCCCCCCAGCTAAAAATTTACTCATATCTAGAAAAAACACTTCTGGTTTTTCTAAATTACTCCTCTATACAGATCTTTAGGGAGAAGGGGATACAGTTTGCAACATAATTTTATGCTAAATTGATCCCTTAGTTTCGTTTCATGCTTGTTTTTTGATGTGCTAATCATTACACTATCTGAGCAAACTAAAAATGGGCTAAAACTACGCTGGTTGTATTTTCTTGTTGCCAAAACATATGCATTAAATTTAGCTTGAAAAGTATTAAATAGGCAACATTGTCGGTCATCGTGGCTATAGTGATTCAATATGGCTGGAGGTAACCAATGGGGCAAATAAATACCCCATTACTCTTTTAACCTTATTATTCTATATGTGCGTCTCCTTCTTTTTGTACCACTTCTTTTCCTTGCATCTCTTTGATTAGCCTTCACTAACAGCCTTTCAACTCATTGGATGTGAATGCATGAATTTTTATATATTAGAAAGTTTTTAATTTCAAGTTTTTTCTAGTTACAATTTTCACCCCCTAAATATGGTCGCGATTCCTGTTGAATTATATGACGCTTTCAACTATTTCAGATGCATACGCCTTCATTAACTTTCACTTGAGATCTTTCATTAATTCCAACTACAATTTGGGTGCTATTGTTAGCTTGCATCATAGAGAGACACTTTCCCATGATAATTGGCTCTTCTGCTAATTTGGAAGACTGGAACATTCTTGCCTTTCTTTCCTGATCCCACGCTTAACCTTCCAAATGTGAAGGTCAGGTCAATCTCATTGTGTCACTCCAATGAATAATCTCATTAAAATAATTCTTTTCTGTTCATTGTAGATTTTATTTTATTTCTTATTCTCCCGCTGTTTTTTTTTTCTCGTTTTCTTTGTTTATCAAAAAATTATTAGTGACAGAATCACTTTTATTTTGCTCCTCCGTCATTATATGCATATGACTAGTTTCCATCATGGTTGGCAATGGGTGTAACTGATTTTAGCATTTATAGCCTCCTGAACAAGTAGTTAGGGGAGAGTGGTTGGTTCAAGTTTTTGCTCCCCTTGTTTTTTGCTGACCATTGCGATATGTCAGTGACAGGATCTATTTATTCAGTTATCTTGCAAGTTGGGGGATCCATATTTTTCCCAAGGGCATTAACAGAAAGTGGACGTGTAGCAGTCATTTGCACGGAAAATGGAATATGAAAAAACTAGTTCAGATCTTGCCTGAGGCTGTTCATGTTCATGATCCTAATACCTTTTGAAAAGGCATGAAACCATATTCTAGGGTTCTATCCCATCTCCAGATATCTTGACAAAAAAATCTCTCATTTCTGACATGCCAGGATGGCTGAGAGAGAAGAGCATTGAGTGAGCATTAGGTCAAATCTCTTCCCTATTGCTATTGCTCAGGCAGTGATAAGTGTAAAAAAAGTTCTTATACCCATTGTCAACCTTGACGAGGACCAACATGAAACATATAGTTTCATGTGCTTTCTTTGGTCACAATTATGCCACTCTGCACTCCCTACATATAAGTGTACTTAGATGACAAAGACAAAAAAGTAAAACAGGTCTGGTTAGTCACTCAATAGAAACAGTCATATGACCAAAAATCTTTTGGCTGCATGTTAAGGGTAATCAATTCAATTAAAAAATTTCAAAACGGTGTGATCAATAAGTTACTTCTCTTGCCTTTTGTTTAACAGTGATCACTGAAAGTCTGAATTTTTTAAAAACAAGCAAAGAAGCTGGCAAAAACAGGATTTATTTAGCATGAGCTTGGACTGCAAATTGAACCTCCCATCTGAACCCTATTTGAGGGGTATTTTCAAAAAACAAAACATTTTAGGTAAACATAATATGGAGGAGGTGGTGAAAATTTCAGCCCTCTTGCTCCTTTGGTACAACCTGTATGCGTGGTACGTCTATGCATACTTAGTCAGGACAATTTTGACAGTTTGGATGACAGTTTTGTTTGACAGTTTCTAATAGCAAAAAAAAAAACAAAGAAAAAAGATATTGAAGAATGTGATTTGATAAAGCTAACAAAGACTGTAGAAAAGGTACATGTAATGGTACTGTCAAGACTCTATTGCTAATTGTTTCTGACAGAGGCTCTCCACTGATAAAGGTAGGAATGGAATGAATGACATGCACTGAAATATTATATTGGCATATCAGATGATGGATGACAGTAGGAGAAAATAGGAAGGAATAGAAGATAAGGAAGCATATGGTAAAGGTTTTGTACACTAAGACCCAAGGTTAGGACCCCCTAATATTTTGCATTTTGTGGCTTTACACTATTGGGAATGTATTATTGAAATTTTCTTCTTGTATTATCTGATGTTTAGGACCTAGAAGTCATATTTAAAAACTTGGTAAGATCAAACACACATTTCTGCAGGTACATAGATACAAAAGAGTCCGTAACAAAAACAAATCAGGTAATCAGAGTTCATTTGGTTTTGTGTAGAGCAGAGGTTTTCAGACTCATTTTGTCACAGATCCCTTTTAGGATACGTGTATTCCACGGCCGGAAATTCTGTTGATGTTTCTATAACTTTTAATGGATTTTGTATCCAATAATTTTCTTTGTTCTTCATAGATCCTGACAAGCCGACAGAAGTGATTTTTGATATCATAATGAATTTCAACTTGTAAATCCAGTTCAGATTCTTGAAGGTAGTATCTAAGAATCATAAAACAGTCAAAAGCATTTTTATTATGTTTTGTTAAAAGAGACTTTATCTTGCTGAAACTTCATGGAACTCACTTTGGGAAAAACTGTTATTAAGCAAACCAACTGTATTAGTTAAGCAAAAATCAGAAAGGCATAGTAGCAGGGAAATTTGATGCTTTGGGCATCTTTTTTCTCTTCCCTGAACATCAGTGATCCAAGTACATTGTAGTCTGTTGAATATGGATTGATCCAAGGAATTGATTTAACAAATCAAAACACATGGAGACAAGTGACCAGTTCCAAAAGTCCAACAGACCTCTTTATAATTAAACTCGAAGATATGTTCTTCATATGAAGTTTCACATGAAGCAACGGACAACCCTGCTTAGATTCCATTTATATATTCTCTGAGGAAGTTGTAAAAGACTTGTGAAAGCTACTTGCTTTGTTCTCATCAGTCCATCTTAAACAACCATAATTATTTTGTTTATATTACCTATTCCACCTTTCCTCCATTGTTGTGGCCCAATGTTATTCCATTATGTCATGCAACACTCAATCTTGGTATCCCTTTTACATGGGGCAGAGACGTTATATTAGAGTACACAATGCAATAAAACACTCATTGTGCTGGGTTGTATGTATTTAAACAGATGTAAGTTTTCCTATTCATGGAATTCTCAAGGATGTTAATATGAAATATTATAGATGACAAGTAACAAAAACTATTGACTGGTTCAATTTTCTTTGTGTCTATTACATTACGTTTAATAACCTATGGCACCCAATGTTAGTAAAAGGGTAAATCTTAGACAGGTAAATGGGGATAAGACAAAGAATACAATTAAAACCAAAAAAAGTATTTGGAGTAAATTGTTTGAATATAAAAAATACAATAAATTTCCTGGTTGATAAAATAAAAAGTATCTTATGGAGAAGCGTGAATGCATCTGAAAAAGATTAATACTTAGAAGAATACAGATATTTACAAATGTGCGGGTGGAAAACTACCAACTACCATAGATTTTGGTTCAGAAGAAATTCTAATATGTTGTAGCCAAGACACAGGTTTGAATTATCTGAATGTTTAATGTAAACTCATGTTTAATTCAATTTCATCTGTTCATTCAATTATTCATGTACACCTTAATCATCGTCTGATATTGGCATGCGATAACTTTTTGGAAAGCTCTAAGCTACAACATATCAAAACATCAGTTTTCTAGATCTGTTCGGATTTTAGAGCAAAAAAAAAAATGAATTGAAGCTAAATTCATGTAATAAAAGCTTGTGGTTAGCGCTTATCTTTGCTTCTGCTAAATTTTGAGTGGTTTATCAGTTCAGTGTTTTTGTTAGCTGTGCTTAACACTTGAAGGAACTAGAAGGAAAAACTTACCTTATTTAAAAATATAATATAAGAAGTTGAATGGCAAATGATTACAGGCATATCTGTTTACTCTGACGTGTAAAATTCTTACAGAAGAAATGTTGGAAGAAAATCTATGGCTCATTAAAAAGCCAAAAATTCCTTTCCTCGGAACATAAAGGATGCAAAATGAGGATTGCTAATTTTCCAGGTATGTATATAAGACTATGTACAAAGGAACCAGAGATATAGATAAAAAATAAATTCAGTCGTAGCTTTTGCGAATTTTCATCCATTCATCCAGAAAAAGGAAAATTTGAGTCCTTTCTCTTGCAGCCAATTATGATTTTATTTACTGAAAGGATAATGTGTTTGTAGCTGTTCTACGCATGTGCATTCACAAGCCTAAGATCATATGAGGGAGAGGGAAAGAAAAGTGAAAGGAGATTTTGAGAACCCAGATTTTACAATGGATATGTATAACACTATTCTTACCTGATATTGAGTTCTTATGTCGATGTAGTTTGCAAGAATTTCTTCCAAGCAACAGATAATGAATTCTGCCCTCATTAAATGAATTCATAGCCTGGCTTTTGAAAGATTATCTGAGATTATTACTTGCGATAAATGTAGCAGGGTCTATGAAAGCCAAATTCACGTTCCCTCTGATCAAGATTAAAAAAGATTGAAAGTATCCGTAAGGCGAGATGGAACTTTTTGTGTGCACAAGTTAATTTTTTAAAATAACCCCTCAAAAAATTTTTTTTTTTTGTGGGATGGATTAGGTGGATTAACAATGAAAATTCCTGACAAAATGGTCAGATTATTTGTACCCACAGGAAGTGACATATTTATGACCCAGTCTGCACTCCTTATTTGTTTTTATATGGTTTTGGAATAGAATCGAGAGAAGGAAGAGACAGGAGGAATGTTTATTGTTTACAACGGGGCAGTTAGAGAGAATGAATATCTATCTTTTACAATCGAGAGGTGGATAGAGATAATGAAAAACTCATATTGTTTCAGTGTGTGGAAATGGGTGTGACAGTACAGCCAAATGCAACATAAAGTTTTTGAGGAATATTCATTTGCAGATCAGAAGACACATAGATGGTTCAAAACAAAATCTAGCAAAGGCTCAAGAAAATCAGTTAAAGTCCAATATTTTTCAGTCATTTTACTCCTGAAATGATTTTTTTTTTCTTTCTTTGGAGCCCCCCCACACCATTTTTTTTTTTGTCTTCGTAATCCATCTTTGCAAGCAGCTTTCTACCTTTTACTATTTGGCTTGAAAAAATGTGAATATGGCTTTCATAGACCTGTCTCTTTCTCTCTTTTTCCTTCCCTCTATCTCTATGGATGTTATCAACCAGGTTTTGAACTGCGTCTGTTTTTGTTATCTATAAAAATCCATGACCTCCACTCAGTGTACAAATGCACTCGAACATTGTTGTAAAGAAAAGACAATAACAGGTCTGGTTAGTCACCTAATAAAAAAGGTCATGCTACCAATGTCTTTTGGCTGCGTGTCATATTACGGGGGATCAACTAAAAAAATTGAAAAAAGAGGTGATCAACAAATAAGTTTCTCTTCTCACCTTTTGTTGGAAAATGATCAAAACAAAATTCTAAATTTTCAAAAAACAAACGTAAATGCTAGTGGACACAAACTAAGGGCTTGATTTGACATAAACTTACATTGCACATTGGATTACTATTAAATAACTATTCAAGGGTGGAAGTGAGAAAAAAAAAAATCTTTTTTTAAACATCGTAGTAAATGTTTAATATTTCTGCTCTCTAGCTCTATTGGTTAGCTACTAAGCCAGCAAAACCAACTTGAAAACCGAAGAAACCTATTTTGACAGTTTTGGTTGACAGTTTTTAATAAAGTATAGATTACATTGTGCAGTATATCTGATGCCTTTGTGGCTGTTGGGATCTTGCTGTAAGCATTATCTTACTGCCATTGTATTTTGCAAACAATGGTTTTGTTAATATAATGTTGCAAATATTGGTTTTTGTCTCCGTTAATTCTAATTGACTTAATGAGTAAGCTATGGGCAGAGCAAGCGCAATGTTTTAGAACAAGAAAATCCTGCTAGTGCTAGAAAGGAGGGTTTACAACCAATGCATCCTCCCGATAGTCACCTATGGAACTGGAACATAGAACCTGACCAAAACATTGATACTCAAACTGAGAACCATGCAACCTGCACAGGAGAGAATCATGCTCAAAATCTAATACAACATATGGAGGAAGAACAGGAGATATCATAGAATCCTTTAGAAAACTCAAATGGCAATGGGCTGGTAATGTTGTAAGAATAGCAGACAATCGCTAGACATCATGATTCGCATGTGAAACGGTGGCTGACAAAATATAAGATGGTCTGACAAACTAGAGAAGTTAAAGTATTGGCTCTGCGATGCCCATGAGGGAGAGATCAAGCAAATTTTTGGGAAGGTATATGTTCAACAATGGTGCTAAAAGGCTGATGATGATAATAGACTTATTCTGTCAATGATGCTGACCACTGACAATCCTTTTTTTTCCTGATTTTCCTTGCACAACATACAGACTGAGTACCGAAATACATTCTAGGTAAAAAATGCAAAATATTATGATTAAATCCAATGGTCTTTATTTTATAATTACTCAGGGAATGCTTTTCAATGAATAAATTTTCTAGGTAACTCCTTTGAAAAACAAGTTCCATTTATTCATATATATATATACATATATATATATATATATATACATATATATATATATATATATATATATAGATATATATATATATAGATATATATATATTTATATATATATATTTACATATTTATATCATTAGAACAGTCAGTTTATATGCAACAAAATGTGATAATTTTAAAAACATTTTATTTGGAAACATGCAATACGCACATAAGAGAATCATGCTCAAAATCACATGGAGCAACCACAAGACTGTACAGTATATTAACAAAAAAACAGGAGTCCGAGACATCATAGAATCAATTAGGAAACTCAAATGACAATGGGCTGGTCATAGTGCAAGAATGGCAGACAATCTATAGACATCAGGACTCGCACCGTAGATCCCAAGAGATCAAATGTAGAACTGAGGCCAGCAGAATATGAGATAGCAAGACAAACTGAACAGGTTCAGGAAATATTAGCTCTGCAATGCCAACGACAGAGAAATGTGGTGAATCTTGGGGAAGATCTATGTCCAACAACAGACGATTAATGACTGATGATGATTAAGATAAATATTTCGTTCAGCACTGATGTTAACCCAGTAGTAAATTGAAGAGACAACCACATAAATGAATGAAGAAAATGAGTTGTGTGGGCTGAGCTTATAAAATAGCAACTACTTTTCGTGTGCGCAAAAACACGGCTGAGTTAATGTTAATACCTGGATCTGCCTTGTGAGAGCCGTAGTTATAAAACCTTATTTATTGTGTTTGTCTTGCAAGGAAAGACATTCTTTAACTGATTCTTCATGAATGTGACATTTTACCAAGGTTACTTTTTATCAGCAAGTGTTTTTCTGCATACTGGTATCAATCTTAATTAATCAGAAACTATCAATTTAGGTTTCTTCAGTTTTTAAGTTGATGTAGTTGGCTGGCTATGTATGAATTGCATGTACAGGCTGCACCAATGGAGCTAGAGGGCTGAAAATTCAAATATTCCTTACTTTATTTACAAAACACGGCTTTTGATTTTTGAAAATTTTCCCTCAGATGAGTTTTCAGATGGGGGGGGGATTTGCCAATTAAGTTAAAGTATAAATTGATCCCTTTGTATCTAGCGACATTCAGGCTTGTTTTTTTGAAAGTTCAGACATTTTTAGCAATCACTGGCCAACAAGGGACATGAGAAGTGAATTACTTATTGATCAACCCCTTTTCTGAATTTTTTTAATTGGTCACCTCCACATGGCATGCTGCTAAAAGATATTGATCTCATGACAGTGTCTGCTGAGTGACTAATCAGAAAGTTTTTAAAAAATGAGTAGGAGAATGAAAAGTTAGTTGAGACTGTGGAAATATAGTTGAATGCGTTAAAACTGCATTACTTCAAAAACGCATCATATCCAATTATGGAAGAAAGTACTTTTGTGAATTCTTGTCTGTCGATCAAATGGTATCGATGCTTTTGTTTCTATGAATGAGGATCGGTGTTGACCTTCCCAGTTGCATGATGACATTGATGTGTGCACTCCTTCAAGGCTGATACCCATCTGCTGCGTCTGCTGAATGGGTGACGGGTGCATTGTATACAATTGGCAAGAGTCAGAATTTCTCCCCACAGAGGTTCACTGACTCTTGATGTTTTGCTAACATTTCATCATCTGAGTTTTGACACTGTAACTTTTGTACGTGTACGAAGAGCCAGCCATGTGCATACAAATGCGGCTTACATTGTTGCTCTCAATAAATATCTTGATATATAAATATATGTATATATACACACACTGACACATGCATGAATATGTACAAATACACACGCATATATATATATATATATATATATATATATATAAAACACTGAAGGAAATTACATAAATGCATAAACAGTTATTGGGAAAAAGTGACAAAAGTTTTTGATGTTCAGTGTTTAAAGCTATAAAGCTTCCTAGACTATATATAAGTAAACATATCGAAAACATCCACAAAAAACTGTCAATGTAGGTTTCTTCAGTTTTCGAGTAGGTCCAGTTGGTTGGCTCTGTATGTTTGATGTATACAGGCCGCACCAGCGGAGCAGGTCGGCTGAAATTTTAAAAATTTACCCCTTGATAAATCTACAAAAATTTTTTCAATTTTTGCTTTTCAACCCCTCCCCCCAGTAGATTATGACCTAGTGATCACTGCCAACTAAAAGGTGAGAGAATTAACTTTTCCAATTTTTTCATTGATCACCCTGAACTCAATATGCTAACAAGGGGCATTGATCAAGTGATCATTCCTATTGAGTGACTAGCTAGAGTTGTTAACATATATGTATATCTGCAGATGAAAGTATCTATTAATATACATATATAAATAAAGCACTATTCTGCGTTTGGTTGGACTCAAGGAAAATTCTCAATTATAAATTGCAGGAACCTAGCAAAATGATACAGTGAGTAATTGGCCTGTTTGAATGATGCATTCCATATATCTACACTCATCAACAACAAAGGGAACATATTTCTACCGTCACATCCATCCATTAGCAATTGGATCTATTTTGCTATTTGAATGGCTTCTCCATTTCATGATAATTCCAGACATTCCTTTTTTTTAAAGAAGTTCTCAGGTAGTTTTCTCTAAATAACATTGTTCATTATGTTATGAAATATGTGTGTTGGAATGTTCAAATAAAAACTGTTAAAATAAAGAAGCGAGATGTGCGTGTTGGAATGTTGTAACATAAGCCATTAGTTTTGAGCGGAAATCAGTTGTAGCATTGGTTGGCCAATCACAGAGTCTCTTATACGATAGTATGGTCCACTTAGTTGATCAATGGACAGCTCAAGAATAGTCCTCTCTACTCATTGGTCTGCTCTTTAGACAAAACAAGCTTTGGGCGGGAGCAGGAGAGATTTAAATCATTATGATCAGTTAGTAAGATGCACTGGTAATGTACAGAGATCTCTCTCTTCTGCCAGCTGGTGAGGAAGTTGGGAAGTAAAACTACCTATCGTTGGTGTCAAGCTCTGAATGATAGGGATCTAGATACACAATACTTCTCTCAACTTTGTTGAAGACTATCTCTGGTCTTCCGTCAAAATTGAATCTATCTCTCCCTCACAGACCTTGGTACAGCTTTTTTGTATGTTCTTTTTTCAATTGTTACACAAGCATAGTTATTTTTGGAAATTCAGACTTTTTAGTGATTACTTCCTAATTAAAGGAAAGAGAAGTCTCACCAGTCTTGTCATTGTTTTCTTTTAACAGATGATGACAATTCCAAAGTGTTTGCTCACTGGGAGGATTCTATGCTTTTTGCTACAATAGCAACCAGAGAAGACAATTATGTTGTCGAGGTATGTGTATCCTATTCAATTCCATTTCAAAATTTTTCTAAAAAATTTGATTCATGATAATTTACCATGAAATGTATCAATGTTTTTATATTTAGTCATTCTAAATTAGAGATGTCCTACTGTCTGAAGAATTGGCTAAATTCTAGCATATGATCATGATGACTCATCTCAAAATTACTGATGGTATCTTTATACAACCATAAATTTAGAACATCTACTGAGGAAATATCTCAACTAGGAATTCTGAAAATAGCTTGCTAACCACTGTTATATGAATATTACTGTCTATACTTGGCACAAGGCTGTATTTCAAGAGCTCCTGACAAGGACACACTCTGATGGTAGTGTTGGAAATCATGAGTTTCTATTTTTGATAGATATTTGTCAGTCCTGTGGCAAGACAAGATTTTATGTTAGAAGTGATCAAATTTTTAGATGGCTTCATGTACAATGACTTAGTTATAATTCGAAGAACTATGCATTCACAGTCGTCAGTTTTGAATTTCAAAATAGCTGCTCTTAAAGTTCATAAAAAAGCTTGCAAAACAACTTTTTTTAAAAATATGATTAAACTTGGTTGCCAAAATTATACCATGCCACCCAATGATAACTTCCACTTTCCAATTGACTGATAGTACTATTTTGAATTTTCCATTGAAAAGTAAATTACACTCCGAAGTATTCAATGAATTTCAATGAAATTTTTGGAAGGATGTGAAATAGGTTTAAAAAAGAATTGGTCAAATATAAGTAGAATCCAGGAATATTTCTCCAATTGAGATATTTTTCCATTTTTCTCCATACATTTATACATATATTCTGCATTGTCCAAACGATATCTCCAAAAGTTCTTGATAAATTTTCAAGAAATTTTGCAGAAGGCTGGACAGTAGAGTACAGAAAAAGTAGTTAAACTCTGGTGTGGATTCATGAGAATTACTCCCATTGTGTACTTTCTAGTTTTATATGGGGAAAGGTTCATTTACAGAGTGATTACTACCATTAAGTTACAAGATAGTTAGGGTTATCATACCAAAATATAAATTGAAGATATATTGGAAGAAAAATTACAATAGTATTAGAGTGGTACCAATTTGTGAAATTTCCTGTGTTGGTCCCTGGACTTGATTAAAGATGATTCCAGCCATGCTTTAGAAAATGCTGATGCAACACAAACCTTTGTTACCTGATTCTCTCAGCTATTCTAATTGGAGTAGGTAGTATCTGTATTTTCCTTTTATAATATACTATTTGAGAGTAACATTCTTCGGAAGAGTACAGCTGTGATAGACTAATCATTAGGTGATGAAATCTCAGCTGAATTACAGGTAGTTATCATCCTATTGGCACATTTCATTGGTGGTGAGATGGGGGGTCTATATGTGGGCTACTTGAGCAATGTGACCACAGACTATCTGATGATCGAAACAATCACAGCAACATTGAATTGGCTAAGTGACGTATATTTTGCTATCAAATATATATTGTTCCATGCAAATATTTAATCATTTTATCAACATTACATTATTTTTTCCAATTCTTTTACTCTTGAAAATGAATTTCTGCATAGAAAACCTATTAAAACATCACGAATTGAATGATGGTGGGAGACTGTGGCTATATGGGCTGGTGTGTTTGGGTGTGTGATTGAACAAATATTCTTCCATTTAAAGTTTGGTGAAAAAAAGCAAAACTTTATTTTTCAAAATTCCATTTTCTGATAATTACAAACATTACTCGGAGGCAAAAAAAAGACAAGAAATGTGTTTGTATACCATTATACGGAAAATTCATGACAATACACTTTGTGTGTTGACTTTTTTTGCTCTCAGAATTCTTTGAATGATAAATGGATTGCTGTTAACATTAAACTTCCTTTTGTCCAAACTTTTTCATTCAATTTTAACCAAATCATCAAAGAAACTAGATCATACTTTCATGTATCTATTAATCTATTTGTGAATCTGTTCATGCAGATTTTCTTTTTATAATTACCACTTATTTATTCATTTGTTCTTTACTGTTGTTTTAGCACTGAGCTCAAGTCGATCTAGGGTACAATGTAATGGATTGTATAATGCAGAGAATAAACAACATTATTTAAGATACCACTTGACCCACCCTTACCGCAATAATCCTGATGAAATATTTATAGTTCTATGCTACCCAAAAGGAACTCTCGCCAGTTATGAAGAGGTTGCACCAGACCTGTAACATATGGCTCATTGCCTGCACCTGTTGATGAGTAGGAAGGAACATAAACATATCTCAAATATTTGGCTCATTTACCTGTTTGGTTTTACAGTTTGATATAAGTGTTTATTTTGTCAAGATTTTCCTTTGTTGTTCTCTTAACTAAATATTCTGTATTCCAAACCATCAAAAATTTCTGGAAATTTGGACAGAGTTTGCATAAGTTTATATAATTATTTGTAAAATGAATTCAACCTAATATCTTATTTTGCTTGTCAGAATATATTTGTGTGATTGTTGTATGAAATTTTCATATTTGTCTTACTATAGTACAGTGGTACGTCTCATTGCAAATGACTCTTATAACAAAACTCCACTTAGTGATATGTCTCAATTGCACCCAAAATCCATTAGCAAAATATTACTTTTACTTTTCACTCATGACGCAAAAAAACAAAAACATCCACGAAATTACATAAATCATCCAGAATCATCTACATTTCATTCATAATCATCTAAATTCCTATCTTGTATCTAGGTTCTAATTTTCAAACATATACACAGATATTCATTTGGTGAATTATAATAAGATTATTTATTCATTTATTTGCTGCATCTTGTGCATGTTTATTTGTATTTATAAATCATTTAGAGAGTAATTAGTACATAATATATTATTTAAAAGGTTCTTATTAAGGTTTTTAAGAGTTTGATTCCTTTACTTGGAATAAATTACTGAAATCCCATAGGTTTAATTATTCAGTGAACAAATTTTCCTTTAAGATGTTTTGTGGAATGGTACTGTACATAGAATTTTACAAAAATTTCTCCTGTTATGTGACTTGTGCATTCTTTATTGTCAAACTCACAGAGAGTTGACTTTAGGATTGCAATTAGTCAGACCTGGAATTTCAGAAGTCTGAATTTAAGACATGAATAAAAGAGCAAGAATAAAAAAGAAAGATTCATCATCTTGTCATATCAGCTGCTGTTTCTGAGTTCTGTTTTTTTTTGTAAACATCGCATTTCTTTTATGAAAAATATATTTTTAACAAGTATATATGTTTTATTCATTTTTCTCTTTAGTGAAAATTACTTGGTGCTGAGGATATCATTAATATAATAATAAGACCATCAAACAATATAGAAACATTAGAATTTAAAAAAATCAGTAGATAATCGTCCATAAACTTCTTTTATAAGTACAGATAAATTTCAATTATCGGTAGTGTTCCCATAGCCCAGTGATCTAGGGCGTTCTGCTAGTTATCGGTGGATTTTGGGATTGAATCCAACTGTGAGCCAAACATTTTTTCTTCCTTTCTCCTTGCTCAGTGGCGGATTAACCATCAGTCTGAGTAGGCCTTTCCCCACTTTCTTACTTTTGAGGTCAGTGATAGATTTATCATTAGGCTGAGTAGGCTTTTTCTCTCTTTCTATGGTCAAACTTTTACTATTGAGCTCTGACTTCATTTTTGTAAGTAACAATGACGAATAACAATGACCAGAAAAAAATCAAGTGACATCATGCACAAATAACAGTGATACAGTGATGTACACAAAAACTGACAGCGAATTCCCTCCCTCTTGTAAAGCCTAACTCAAGTCAACTTGTTCTTCTGAAGTCAGTAAATCCCATTTACGAGAACTATTGATAAAGAAGTTGAAATAACACATGTAGTTTTAGAATAATTTTTTCTGGAGAAATGAATTCTCTTTTGTTTACTTGTTAGATTTTAATGAAGCAAAGAAGTTTGAGGCTATTGGAGCCAAACTTAATCTGTCTCTTATCTGAAGTTGCAACTTGAATTTAAAATATCTTCTGGAATATCATGAAGCAAATCATTGCTCTACATGATAGCAACCAAGAAGAAATCATTCTTCAATGTAAGAAAACGGTCAAGATAGGTTTCTTCAGTTTTTAAGTGGGTCTGGTTGGTTGGCTGGCTATGTATGTGTTGTGCATACAGGATACACAAAAATTTTACTCCCTATTATGTTTAGGAGAAAAAAACTGTTTTTTTATCTTTTGACAATTACCCCTCTGAAAAGGTTTTTTCGTGGAGAGTTTGATATCTGAATTCAGGCTAAATTGGTCACCAGATTGTGCCCACCTTTTTCTTTTAATTCAGACTTTTTAGTGATCACTTTGCAACAAAACGCAAGAGAAATAAGATCTATTGAAACCCCTTTTTCTAATTTTTTAATTGATCACTCCCATATTGGTCATGTGATGGCTTCTATTGAATGACTAACCAGACCCCATGCTTTGAACTGAAATTTCCATCTTGGACTTATTTAAGTACATAAAATCTTACAAGAAGCTGTAACATCTCTTCTAAATATAATGTGTGCTTTCTCTTTCATTCTTAATCTGTCTCTTATATATATTTTGAATTTGCTTCGACCATATGGTCTCCCAAATAAATATAGCATTGATGCATTGGAATGTGTGCAACACAGAGCAACCAAATTAATCCCTTAAAATCCAGTATCTAAATTACTCTGACTGACTCCAAAAGTTGAACCTGGAAACTCTGAAGTACAGACGAACCTGTTCTGATATTTTTGAGATATTCTGCATCAATCTCAGGATATCACAACCTAAACTTATGCACGCACTCCTCAGTATGCCCGAACAAGTCCTTGTTACAACTGACACTTGGCAAATAAATTTGGATCATAGGTGCAAACTGCAAGTGCAGGAAATGTGCGGACCAGGGGGGGGGTGTTACTTCATGGATGTTAGAGTGACCAAATTCCCTACATATAAGTTTATATTTCACCACCACCACCACCACCACATCATCATCCTCTTCCTCCTCCTCCTCCTCCTCCTCCCCCCTCTCCTCCTCCTCCTCATCCTTTTAGCGTTCGTCGTTGGACATGGACTTTCCCCAGAATTTATCTGATCTCTCCATCATGGGCATCACGAAGCCAATATTTTCTGAACTTGTCTATTTCGTCACATCTTTTTATATTTTGCCGGCCACAGTTTAGTATATGATCTCTGGGAATCCACGTTGTGAATCGTGATATTCATCAGTTTCCTGCCATACTTGCAACATGGCCAGCCCTTTACCATTTGAGTTCTCTAATGGATTCGGTGATATCTAGGACTCCTGTTTTTTTCCCTAATATATTGTGCTGTTTTGTGATCTCTCCGTGTGATGTTGAGCATGATTCTCTCATGTGCACGTTGCATGGTTCCCTGTTTCAGGGGCAATCTTTTGGCTAACTTCCATATTTCAGCCTCGTTTGTGACTATACTTTTGCAAATTAAGAATATATTAATTTCAATGTAAATTCATAAAAGAATATCAAAACATAATAATGCAAAATTGGTCATTTTAGATGCTTCTCAGGTTTTTTATCAAGTTGTTTATTTTCAGTAAACTGATATGAACCCAGACTGCCAATTGGGTCCGGATAAATAAATAAAAAAATCACTAAGATAAAGATTATTTCACACTCTTTTAGGCTTGAATACAAAACAATTAGATGTCTTTCTGTAGTCATTATTAGTTAACTTTGAATAACATTTGGATTTCATTTGGAAGGATGTTAGAAACTGATATGGACCTGTAGTAATGTGCGGATCATAATTTTACAAGTATGTACAGTTTATGCTAAAACATAAGTTAAAAAAAATGTTGGATCTCAAAGTTTCAAATAACCAGATTTAGTCATAGTAACACAACTTTTTTTATGACTAACAAATTGTGGCAAGTAATTAGAGTTTAGGTAATCTGTCTATCAGGCAGAGCCACTCTATGTGGAGATGCTTTCTCTGCAACAAATTTTCGCATTGGTTGTTTAATATTGTTGTGTGTCATTAATAATAACAACAGCGGAGAAAAGTAGACAACTCTGTTAATCATGTAATTATTCAAAATTTGCTAGGATTTTCCATGTTTGAGTCACTATAATAAGATGCTTGACCTTTTTATCATAAATACCATCAGCTTGTTACTGAAGAAAAGACTGCTTGACCCTTCAACCTCCCAAGATGCTAAAGACTTGAAGCTTGTATTTTTGCTGATGGCTATCAAAATACTTTAAACTTTTTAATCAAGTGCTTCTCTTCATCATTAAAGTTGCTGATGATATTGGTGACCTTGTATTGTGACTAGACTAGCTCAGCTTGACAAGTTTCAATCAACTCTACCAGCATCTCCTTCTGCAGATCTCAAATACGCTGTGGGCGTTAAAGGTGTTGGTAGAATAAGATTTGCCCGAGTGAACTTTTGACCTTTTCATACTGATACTATCATATTTTTTCTCAGATTTCAGGCTTCCAGAGTGGATAAGTTACTTTTCATAAAATCATTACTGATTCACCTATTCATAATTTGTAGAAGGAATGCATGAGTGGGCAGACCTTAACAAGGAATAATGATAACAAAAGCCATTTCTATCCAGGTCTTGACAGATAATTCTTCAAGTTATAATAGCAAACGACCATTCCGTCGGCATTTTGGCAAGACTCTTCGATCAGATTTCAGTTACCCTCAATATGACAAAATGAGATTTGATTTCAGTTGCACTCATTCCGTAAACTGGTTATTTTTGTTTCTCAAACTATGCTTTGTAGCCGCACACAGTTCATGTCAGATTTCATTTCCATTTTTCCAGCCAGCATGGCGTCATTTGGATGAGCAAAGTAATGCAAATTCAATGATATTCTACAGGGAATCTGAAGTAATAAATGAAAATGGAAGAAACAGCACTCTCTCTGGACAAAGGTAAATTTAGATGTTTCTTAAATTCCTGGAGTTAGAATATAAGTTATGCATAGACATAGCTTGATAAATCAGTCAATGTATAAGTATAGATAAAAGTATAATTGAATTTTTGCATGTATATATATATATATATATATATATATATATATATATATATGTATATGTGTGTGTATATATATATATATATATATATATATATATATATATATATATGTATGTATATATATATATCTATGTCTTTGTGATTATCTGTGCATATATTTATGTCTGTTTCTATATGAATGCATAGATTGAAATGTATGTATATATATATATATGTACTGTTTTTAGTACTCCCAAAGCAGGGCTATGGTAAAATGGCAGACAAACTCCAAAATAAAACCTAATGACATGTACCAAGAAACTAAAATTTGATTACAAAAATCATAAGTTCAATAGTTGATGTTATAAAATATTATAGTTATAGAACCAAATATTGAGATAATCCTGATCGAATGAAGTGACTTGCATGACACATAGTCATGGATGCTTTGGGACTATACATAATTTTTTTTTTTTCAGTATTACAAGTTGAAAAGTTTATATAACTACATATAAATATGTATATATATATTTATATATATCATTAGATTGGACAGTTTGATAATTGTCATCACTATCATCAATCTTTTATCATCCATTGTTGGATAAAGACATTTCACCAGACCTCTCAATCATGGGCATTATGGAGCCAGTACTCTCTGAACTTGTCTTGTTCATCTCTCTATCTTGTATTCTGCTGGCCTCAATTCAGCATGTGATCTCCAGGGATCCATGTTATGAATGGTAATGTCCTGAGGTTGTCTGCAAATTTTGCAACATGACCATCCCATTGCCATTTGAATTTTCAATGATGTCTCAGACACTTGTTTTTGTCCTAATATATCATGCTGTATTGTGATCTCTCCATATGATGTTGAGCATGATTCCCTTCATTGCCTGTTGCAGGGTTCTTAGCTTAAGGGTCAGTTTCTTTGTTAGATTCCATGTTTCAGCTCCATAGCTGATTATCGGGAGGATACATAGATTGTATACCATTTTTTTTAGGATTAATGGGATTTTCTTGTTCTTGAAAGCCGAGCTTGCACTGCCCATGGCTTGTCATCCTAGAGTGATTCTTCACTTGATTTCTCCTTCTTTTGAGGATTTCATAGAGATTCGTTGTACTAGGTAGATGTAGTTGTCTACTTTCTCAAGTTCTGCATTTTTTTATTTTGATTGTTGTGCTTTTATTTCTTACGTGATTGTTGCACATGACCTTTGTTTTGCTGAAGTTCACATGAAAGCCAACTTTCTCGCTTCATTCAGTTCATCTAGCATTAGCTTAATGTCCTGGAGGTTCTCTGCGAAAAGGACAATGTTGTTGTCTGAAAATCTCAGGCTGTTACTTAAGTATGCGATGATAATTGTAGATACATTTTATTAAGAACTATATTTTGTCCAGCTGTGGTTTTTACCAGTAGCAAATCAAAGAGCCAACCATATGAATGAATGAAGAAAATAGGACCCAAGACCGCGTCCACCTATGCAGATCTATCTGAACCTATGTTGACCTGGAAGCAGCCTTAATCCAGCTCTGATGTACCATCTGAGCTTACAACACTCTTGGCTGACAGAAACCCAAGATAGTGCACTTAAATTGCTCACCTCTCTGTTCTGCGATTGTTGGAGTAAATATTCACACTTGTTTATATGAGTTTTCTTAAACCATAGGTATAACATTAGACAGTTTATGTCTGACAGAATGTGATAATTGTGGGGATATTTTATTATGAACAACATTTTGTCTGGTGCTGGGATTAATTTGTTTTTAATTTTTGTTTTTAATGGTTATTTGGGGGTTTTGTATGTTTTCTGTTTACCTAGTTTTATTTGTTTGTCTAAATAAAAAGTATTATTTGTTGAAGTTATTTTATCCTTAAATCACATTATAAGCTTGTTTTTAAGCTTGTTATTAATTTATTATTTTGAAAAAAAATTATCTTTTGCTTTTGATTCTAGAATTTTAAAGAAGTTTTATTATTGCATTGTAATATTTTATTTCAATCTTCTTTAAGATTCTGATACAGATTTCAAGCAAACTTAGCAAAACAATTGTTTAACTCTTGTTATACACCAAATTTCCACATTTAATTGACATAAGCTCTGCTCAAAGTATTGGTTACTAACTACTGGAAAAAAGATATTTTGCATAAACATATACAACTTGTATATATTTCATATATATATATATATATATATATATATATATATATATATATATATATATAATATACTACTTTATTTAAAAGTATTCTTAATGAAATTACTCTCCTAAATCTTAAGTATATATATATATATATATATATATATATATATATATATATATATATATATGTACAGACACACATACACACAGGGGATGGCAACATATACGAGGCAGGAACAATAAGTTTGTAGCTTGACATTTAGTTCTTATTTACCTGAGCCCCCACAAGAACAGCATGTGACTCCTGGTTGGTTTAATGTAGGGATATCACACATGTGAGCATGTGGGCAGGAACTTAACAAAAATTCCATTTGGTCCTTGCACCTATTATTATAAGGATATAAGAGCGCTGGTCTTTGGGACTCAAGACAAATCCTGATCCCTTTGGATTTCATAGAGCAATACCACACCTCATGAGGTAAAACACCATTGGCTATTTCACCACATTTGTCTTAGATGGTCTGGAAACCGGAGCCCTGCAAGACAAGTAGTTATCAGCAAAATCTCAATTTTAACTGTATACTACTCAATCTACGATTAATATTAATCACTGAATTAAGTGCATTGACAAAGGATGAGATTGAATTGAAAAATGAATATTTGTTGTGTAAAATAAATACTTTTTTATCATTAGGCCATGGACTTATCAATGCATCTATGTACATGTGTATTGATTTGTGTGTGTATATATACATACACATATAATACATATATAAAAATCACTATGTATATATGTATACATATATATGTATGCATAAAAATCACTCTGTATGTATACATACACATATAGTACACACGTACCAATCACCATATATACATGCATACATGCTGCAAGGTGGCATAGTTAGAGCAAACATGTCTATAACTGTTTGTGTTCATTTCATACTAATACCCTTGGAAAAGTCACAAATCCCCTTTTCTATCACTCAATACCATCCTCAGATGTCCTCTTGAAATGCCTTGTCACTGACATGTCATCACGGTTAACAGAGAAGAGAGATGGTGAGTGAGAACTTTGGCAATTCACTCTCCCCTCAATTTCTTATATGTTCAAGCAGTTCCTGCAGAAAGCTCTCACACCCAAGTTTACTTAGAGTATGTTTGCATATAAAATAGACCTTGCAAGATCCATTCAGTTTGTTGAGTGGATATGAAGCAATCCAATAGAATGGTGGTGGTAATCTGACAATGTGGAAATGAAAGATTTGAAAAATATTGTGTGACATCCGAGTTCACTGATGATCCTCTCTCTTCCTCTTTACCAACAACCGACACTGGCTTGCTATTTTTTTTTCAAGTTCAGTATATTGTCTCAACATATGATGGACTGCATTTACTATAATTTCCTGTAATACAAAAGAACTTCTGAAGATGCTGATTGGAATCACAGCGAAATGCATTGAGTCTTATAAGCTTTACTTTTATGCAAAAATATTTTGAAATGTAATACACCTTCTAAAATCTTTCACTTCCACATTGTCAAATTACTACCAGCATACATACTTATACAAATCTGTGTATGTATATATGTGAATGAGTGTGTGTTGAAGAGAATATATACTGTTGTTTCAGTTGCAGTTTTCATCTTTCAGAAATGAAATCCAGGTTTATATTGTGTCAATCAATGGCATCCATCTTGAATGAGAATAGTTTTGGGTAACAAAATTGGAAATAAATAAAATGCAAGGTTTCATAGCACATGGGGGTATTCTATTCAATAAATTTCTCATCAGAGTTTTCAACCATAAAAAATATCTTATTCAAGATATTGTTCTCTTGTTCAAATATCATAATATCATTATTATAATCCAGTGAAATACATAGATAGATTGATACAATAGTTGCAAATAAAACTATGAAGATATCTTCTTACAATAAATTGTTCGTGTTGCTTTATTATCCATCCCTTCAGAAAGAATTCTCTCCTTTCTTCAAGGTGAAATTTGAAGATGATTGTAATCCCACTTGGATTCAATACAAATAATTGAACATACATGTGTGAGTGTTTATTGATCTATCTATCTATGACACAGAGGACGTGTACTTTCTCTCTCTCTAAATGTATATTTTGGGGGCTGCTAAGTTATTCCTAACATTGCTCTTTCCATTGCACTTTGCGCTTGGATCCAAGAGAGGACCATGGTGAAGGATATCATTCAAGCAATCAAGCAAGAAAATGGAGATGGGCAGGGCACATAGCAAAAGAGGAGGTAACAGATGGACCAGAAGCCTTATAGATTGGTGCCTATTGGACATTATATGCAGTAGGAAGAGACCAGACAATAGATGGAAAGAGAGATAGAAAACTTTGCTGGTAAGACATGGCAGAATTTAGCGCAATCAAGCTTGTCATGGAAGGAGATGGGAAAGGCCTTTGTCCAGCAGTAGACTTAAAAGTGCTTATATATGTATATTTATTTATGAAACATATTACTACCACTTATAGAGAAAGCAATTCGCTTGGGACAAAATCTTTTAATTATTATCATGTCATCATCAAAATCATAATTCTCTCAAAGCAATCCATTCTTTATTATGATTGGTTTATAAACCCTCAAGTGGCCTAAGTGCCATTCAGATAATTGTCCAAGAGCATCATGGGAAATGAATAACTTTATTGGCACCATATTGGCTTTCTGAAGATGAATGATCTTGTGAATATTAATGATGTTATAGACACCACATATGAAAGGCATCAATGATCATTTTCAATGTTTCATTTTACTAATTATTAATGCTTCAAATTCATTAACGTGTATGTAACTTGAGGGTTATAACATCGAATTGCTAGGTGTGAGGTTTAAGATTCCATTCCCATACCATATTGAACTTTCTCAACCTGTTTGAAGAAAAAATCACTGAAGTTGAGCAATTTTGCTTTTGGTCAAAATGATTATAGAAAACCATTTGACTAGAAGAAAGCATTCAGTAAAATATAAATTTCTGACATTGCCCTACAATACTCCCATCAAGCAGTTTGTCAGTCCCAAAACTGAGTTGTCCAAACAGCCAGCCAAGAGGGCTACAGATTCTTCAGTCTTTGTCCGTCTGTCTGTCTCTCCAGGAAGTCTTGGTCACATTTTAAGGGCTACAATCTTTAAAAAATCATGGGCACATCATTAGGCATCATTTAAAAATAATTCTTTCGTTTTTTTAAAAAAGTTCTTTTTTTGAGTCTCTGCGGTCATTTTAGATCAACAGTGTCCTCACCTTGTGCTGGTATTTTTTTTTATATTATTTTATAGAAAAGATTTATTTGCATGAGTACACCACCAGGTATCTAAAAATGTCGTTTTTGATTTTTAAAAAAAAAATGCTTTCTTGGGGCTCAATCGTCATTTTCAACCAACCCACTATTCCCATCTCTTGTGCTGGTAATTTCTAAAAAACAAAATTTGGTTTTAGGTGAAAGATCATTAGCAATTTTTTGATTTACTATAAGTATGCAAAATAAATAACTTTACATTCACTTAAGGAGCTTAAGGTTTATCAAATTGCAAAAGTGTGAGTCCATCTTTGGTGAATTAAAGGATTGAACAAGCTAGAAATCATCATCATCATCATCATCAATCTTTTAGCGTCCGTCGTTGGACATAGACCTTCCCCAGGATTTGCCACACTTCCCTATCATGGGCGTCGCGGAGCCAGTACTTCCTGAACTTGTCTAGCTTGTCTCTCCATCTAATATTCTGCCGGCCTCGGTTGCGCATGCAGTCTCGGGGAATCCATGTCGTGAGTCTTGATGTCCATTGATTGTCTGCCATTCTTGCAACATGGCCAGCCCACCGCCATTTGAGATTTTTAATGGATTCTATGATGTCCCTAAGGCTAGAAATAAGTAGCATCAAATTTTCGCAATTCCATTTTCTACTGCCAATTTCATGACTGTGCAATTCAGTACTGGACAAAGGAAACCTATTCATCTTGTTCTGATTGACCGGAGCCACTGGAAGGTGCCTTCATGCAGCGAGATGAGACATTGGAAAAAATAAGCATTGCAAGACGCAAATGTGGTAGAATATTTACAAATTGGCCTAAGAATGGCGGTATGTTTTCATTTCGGGACTTATTGCTATGGCATGGTGATTGGGTGATTGCTACTGCTCAATACGAGAGTAGCATGTGCGTGTAAAAGGACTGGGGGCACATTCTGGTCCTAGCGTGGTAAGATGCTCTGTTAATCAGCGGCAGAGCATAATAAGCAGAGATAGCTGCAGAACAATCTTGTCCCGTACAGCACCTCGTATTCCAAGACAGTCACCCACCTTGGTAATGACAAAGCTCAACATCACTTAACTTTGGTAACTTTATGAGAGCCTGTGTATCCAATGCAATTTGGTCTTATACTATGGCATTACAGATGGAATGAATACAAGCCATTCAATGGAGAAAGGAATGTGCAATAAAGATGGTTCTTTGGCAAACTTTCATCTTTCAGATGAATTTTCATTTGCTTAAGTATGGTTCTGGAGATTACTTTGAGGTAAATTTTGTTTGAACCACCTTATTGCCAACTATCTTGCATGTTGGATTTTTGTATTTATTGTGAGGAGAGATTTGCTCATAGAAAGCTTCTGAAGTGCATCTTACTATTCTTTGATTGATATTTTAACAAAAACATCATTCTTTCTGTGGATGATGGAACACGATGTCATTCACCAAAAGAGACTCATGAATGGCAGGTCCAAAATGCTGTAAGTAACTCTCATAGCCAAGCTAATCTCTCAAATGGAATTATATTCATAGATATACGAGCCAGTGGGGCATGTTCACCCCTTTCCTGAATCTGGGCAAAACATGAAAGAGTAAAACTTTATAATCTGCTAATAGCAAGTCAACCAAACTTCAATTTAAATGATGAAATCAATTCTTGAATTGTTTACATCAATGAATAAAGCCTTTGTTTACAAATAGAGGTGTCTGTTTACTTTTGTCAAATGTTTCTACAAATACAGTTGAATGCTTTTTCTCCTATTTATCTTAGACCTCAATGCTACTTTCGGATCGAATTACCATAGCCCCAAAAATGGCTTGCCTGTCCAACCAGCCAAGTGGCTAAAGATTCTTTTCTCTTTGCTCATCTGTGTGTATGTTACCTGTTGGGGATTTTAGATACATCCATTGGTTAGCTGTTCATCATGATAGGTATTTTTGGAAAATGTATATTCAACAATCAAATTTGATAGAAGAAAAAGTGTGGGAAGTTTGAGAACCACGGTTGAATTACATGCTTCAGCAATTATTTTCATGATCACAACACCGTAGCCCCTGCCCCCAAATTGCTTGACCAACCAACCAAGTGGGTTAACAGATTCTTCACTCTTTGCTTGTCTATGTGTGCATGCACACATGTCCCTGGGTGATCATGGTCACATTTTTGGGACTACAACCTTGAAAATTTGCATGAGTTCACCACTAGGTACCATCTAGAAAAGTTTTCTTTCTTTCTTTTTTTTTTTTTTTCGAGAAATTGATTTTTGGGTTCTTTATGGTCATCTTGAACTAGCAATGTCCAAATCTTATTTAGATAAAAGATCTGTTCTCTTTAGATGATTAGTTCTGATACACGCACGGACTGTGGTGATTCATTTACATGAAGAAGGGATATATCCATCTTCATACTACATACTTCTCTCTTTGTTATGCTCCATACTTTGGAATCAGCAACTCCATCACTTTTTCAGTGACAAATACTCATATTTATTCATAATTGCCTTTCACTTTACCGTTATTGGACGGCATAAACTGAGACTTCCCTGAACTCATTCCCACTCCAAATCAAATTCTTTGCACGGCATGGAATAATTTCCAATTAGAATTCGAGATGTAGTAGAAGCTTTTATCAGCTTACTTGCGTAGATAGGACAATCAATAAATGTTCTGAGTAATATCTGGCATAAATCCTCGTTTTCAATATCATCATTACTCTTCATAGAAATATTGTCTTGCAGATAATACTCCTCAGCACTAAGCAGTGTTGCCAACTTAGCACTTTTTGCACTGAAATTAGCACGTTTCTTGTATTGGCAGTGTAGAAATTCAACATCTAGGGCTACTTTTATCCCAACTTTAGAGCCATTTACCAGCTATTTCAGCAATTTTTCAGGTATTTTTCAGATACATTTGGCAATTTATAGCTATTAAAAATTGCCAAAAGATGGCTACCAGTGTTTTTTTGTGTGTTTAGTGTTTCTTGATGCTTTTTTTGAGGTTGACAGTGCAAAAAAAACTTTTTGAGTCGACAACAGCAGCACTGGGTGCTTGGTTTGTTATAAGAATGAAGCTCATTCTGAAGCAATGGGTTGGAACGTGCCTAATTATATTTTGGGTGTGTCAAGTTGCGCATCTGTTGTTGTCATTTGATTCATCCAAACTCATTTTTCCTTAACAATTGCTAGGCTTCCGAACCTGGAATGAGGCAACTGTGAGGTTTTTGTTGTAAATCATAGATTTGCATTTGTAGGTTTTACTCATTATTTGTGGACAGTGAAAGGAGAGAATGGAAAAAAAACCCAACTAGATGAGATATCTTACTGGGGTTATCAGAAAGTTCCTTAGACTGGACCGCCCAAAAAAAATTTGGGAGTTTAATATGCTAAACCATGCTCTGCAGTCCTATTAGTGATTCCATGAATGTGTGCCCTAGAGTTATGCAATGACAATCAGAAGGACAAAAAAGACATTTTCTGAACTAAAGTCATCTTGAACCAACATTTGACTGGCCCTGAAATGCAGATGCTCGTCAAAAACCTATGTTTGACATAAAACATTTTACAGGGTTTGGTAGAAGATTTGCTGAAAAACCTATGTTTGACATAAAACATTTTACGGGGTTTGGTAGAAGATTTGCTGAAAAATCTATGTTTGACATAAAACATTTTACGGGGTTTGGTAGAAGATTTGCTGAAAAACCTATGTTTGACATAAAACATTTTGCGGGGCTTGGTAGAAGATTTGCTGAAAAACCTATGTTTGACATAAAACATTTTGCGGGGCTTGGTAGAAGATTTGCTGAAAAACCTATGTTTGACATAAAACATTTTACGGGGTTTGGTAGAAGATTTGCTGAAAAACCTATGTTTGACATAAAACATTTTACGGGGTTTGGTAGAAGATTTGCTGAACTTCACCTATTCACTCCGTAAGTTGGATAACAATGAGTGTCAGTGTATTCATGTTGAATGGAACAATTACTGTATGTAAAATACGGGAACTTTCTTAAACTACTTTGTATATACTTCATAATCTTTTATTCATTTATATATCTCTGAAGGTAAGTGTGTGTATTTGTGTATATTTGTATATGAATATATTTATATTCAGTAAAATATGAGATTTTGTTTCCATGCGTGTATGTAAACCTGTTATCTCTTTAGTGGAAATATACACAAGACTAGCATTCCAAGGGAAATTATGAATTACCACCACCCATATATGCTGCTTTTAACTACATAAATTAAGCTGTGATAGTCGCAAAAATTATGTTGATAATTTACCAGTATGGTTTGAATTGTAAATTTATGATTTTAAAATGAACAGAACAATGCACATGAAATAAGGGACCAATTTGCCATTAAGTTTCATTGTAAATTTAACCCTCCTATAAAAACATATTAAGGGGGACAATTTTGGAAAAAAATTTTTTACTTACTCATTGATGGTTATGCGTGCACACAAAATCTCAAGTTTCAACTATAAATAATTAGGGCTCTAATTATAGAGGTGTTGTCTTATTTGAAACTGTATCAGAACTTACTTCCTGTTCCTGAAGCAAGTGTCAATTGGCCTAGACAGCGTAAGTAGAATAAACAATTACAGAAATTGGCTACTGCATTATTTACAAATACTTTTCATAATACGAATGTCAACATTGAGAAACAATAGAGCAGACAGTGAAAGAACAAGACAAGATGTGGACATAGAGCAATTATTACCAGCATGCTGTTTTGTTCAATGGTAAGAGCAGTGTCACACTAAGATGGCTTTGTGTAGGTCATAGGTTCGATTCTTACTGCAGCCTATTTCTCTAATTGTTTATTCTATTTATGCTGTCTAGGTCAAGACAGAAATCAACCATGTAATAACAGGAGGTTAGTTCAGATAGTTCAAAATAGAATGATTTATTCATAATTATAGATAGATACAAATAAGTATCAGAGCATAACCTCTAAAGCGGTCAGTTGTGGGTAGCGGTGATTGATACTTGGGAAATACAGAAATGTGAAATCAACTTGATAATGTGAAACTGGTGCTTTTAAGAAATTCTTTTGTGATATTTGATGGTAAGAAATTGGAGAGAAGTGGAAGACTTGATTTGGTTTAGCCTATATTTTTGGAGTGGTATTGAATTGTCCATCGTTTGAGAAAGGTCATTAACGTTCAAAGAATTTTTCAGATGATAGAACTCTTTGTTGATTGAGTTTTCAACATGCCTTTTGGGATGATCCATTCTACAGCCTTCTTCAGTTTTATTATTTGAATGTGATTGTAGTAAACAATTTTCTTTTTTCTCCAATGGTAGCAATGCTGTAGTGTAGGATTCGGGTGATATCTTCTTCTTTTCTTGCTAAGCCTGAATAAAAAGATATCAACCAAATCCAATGTTATAGCATTGCAACCATTAAAGAAAGAAAGAAGTTTGTTTACCACCAACACATTCAGATAGTATGCCTCAAGAATGTTGTGAAGTGGATCGCACGGAATGTTGTGTAATCAACAAGGGGTTTAATTGTCCGAAAAACTCTTTGAACTGTATTGAATTGTTATTCTTGAAACTCTTAAGGATAAAGATTGTTTACTGTTGACTATTTACATTTCAGTGCCTTCACCAAATGTGGAAATGAAGAGAAAAGGAAAATCATGTCCAGGGAAAAGAATCTTCCTCAAATTAGTTTAGGTAATACATTTTTTTAACCAATATTTTGTTTGCTACAAGCATTGGCATTATCTGCTCTATGATTCATAGAAGAACGATTTAGAAGAACTACGACTTTTACAATTATGGGAATAATTTTTTTTAGACGTGTTCATGTCTCAATAGGTAATTTTTGGTCGGTTGGTGTGTCTGTCAGTTCTAGTTATGTTAAATAACAGAAATAGAAAGGAATGGATGTTATGTTTTATTTACCAGTGGCCATTACATCAGAAGAGATGGGATGTTATAAAAAAGTGTGACATCATCAAAAGAACATGTTTCGAATCAATTATTGATGTATTAAGCATTTGGTTTTTACATTGATACCAGGTATCATTTGTTATTAATAGCTGAAACTGTTTTCGAAAATTTATTAAATCCTGCTAACTTTATGATTAGAAATGTTATATATACTCATTCATTGCAAACTTATCAAAGACAAAAGTACTCTGAGATGCCAGAACAAATCATCGATAGAATTGTACACTTACTTAACTTTTATTTAAACTCACTAATTGCTACGATTGCTTTGTTTAGAAACTCTTTGAAATCAGAAATCACAGATATCAATGGAAAGATAGTAGATGGTTTTTGTTTTTATATATGATGCAATAGTTCCACCTTTTCAAATGTTTCAAAATCTTCAATCTTTATTCTATAAGTGTATTTGTATTTAAAAAAGAACTGTAAATTCGGGGAGAGCAATGAAACATAAGAAAAAAATAATAATGAAATTGTGAGGTAGAGATCAGGACATTTTGTAGCATTACCCAAATAAAGTTGATAAATCATTCCTAAGCCAGGTGTGGATCTAGAGGGGTGGGTCCAGGGGGTCTAGACTTTACTCCCTCAAAGGGCTAGCCCAATCAACATTTCTTTTAAATAAATATGTAGATAAAGACATCCTATAGAAGAAAAAAAAAACAAATAATCATAAAGTAACCTTAAAAACATAAAAAAATATATCATATCCATTGTCTAATCAGATAGAATGAAAAAATGAAATTGGATCCTTCCCGAGCTCAAAATTCAGGATCTGTCCCTAAGAACTTTTCATAAGAATCTAAATTTAAAGCTCATTCAACTCTCGATTTCTTCCCAACATCTTTTACGGTTGTCAATGAAGTTGAAAAAAGTATACATATATATATATATATATATATATATATATATATGACTATCTTCGAGTACTCAATGGATTTCAATGAAACTTTCTGAAATGGTGAATTATGGGCCCAGAAAAAAGTGGTAAAATTTTCCGAACTGATCCAAAAATCTTTTTTTCAATTTTATTTCCAAGTACATTTAGGTATATGCTCACAACTGTCTTCACAATATCTCCTAAAGTTCTCAATAGATTCTGTTTGGGGTCGATAATAGGGCCACAGAAGAACTGATCAAATTTTGGAGCAGTTCATGCACATCCCCCCACACATACACCTATATGGTAGTTAAATTGAAATTTTGATTGAAAGAGAAATTTTCATCAGATTCCAGAGTTGGCCAATTTATGAGTATTTTACATAAATTCCAAGTATCAAAGACAGAAAGTAATAACATTAGTATGGCTGGATTTAACATTAATAGTGCCAAGTGCATACAATTTCATGGGAACCCTTCTAATTTTGTATTTAGCTATTTTCAAACAAATCAAAACAAAAATGAAATAAAATTATGATTTGTAATTTAATGTATAGTATTCACATATCAATAATCTATCTCTATATTGCATAATAGATCCTCAAACAAGACGAGATATTTTGATCTAAAAAAAAAATCTCAATACTTTTTCTTGATACATAATTTTTAGGGGCCTCAGAAATCTTGGGGCCTTGTGCAGCAGCACTGTCTTACGTACAATCCAGTACATTTGATGTACGGAGAAAAATTATCAAATGAGAAAGCAGAATGTAAGTACATATGTAGTTGAGTATAACAATTCAGGAAGTAAGTACTATCTCCTTCCTTATCTGATACTTACTTTAAATTAAACACCTAAGCAAAGAACAAAGTTGATTCAAAGGGAAAAATACATTATCCTCACTTACCTCTAGCGAATCCAACTCAGTTGTTTGAAGATGAAAGGTTTGTTGATTAAAATTCTTTGAACTCAGAGATTAATGTTCACTTTGAGTCAACAAACCAATAACTTTTATAAGAGAGAATTCAAGGAGTAATCTTGAACAAAAACGTCTATCCTTACAGCAATTTTTCATCCTTTGTTGATACTGACTAATGTTCTCATTTTTTTTTTGTTTTACTCAGTAATTCCTTCCGACTTTCTTTTGATCAGTTATTATCTGATTTTTTTACGCTTGAAAATAATCTTGCTATGATCACAGATGTTCAGAATTTGAATTGAATGTTCTCTCTTTGTTTTAAACATATGGCAATCATATTGTGACTATTCCATGGTTGCTTACAGTACTTTTGTCTACATCACTTTAGGGAATATAAGTTTTGTCTAAATCACTTCAGGTAAATGATCTTAGTCTAAAAGCACTTACCAGGAGCCTGCACCCACAATGAAAGACATTTGGTATACCCTTGGTAATTACTTTTAGATTAGTGTCTGTAGACTAAACTGATATTTGTCCAAGTGATGTAGACAAAAGTGTACTGCTAAATGGCTCAGGGTTTAATGTGGTTGTTATAGCTATTTCTGCTGTCAGTGCCTTAGTAGGTAAGATTGTAATGAGTAAAGGGTTTACCCAAGTTCTCACTTACCCATTTTCTTTTCTATCAACCATCGTGTCATACCAGTGACAAGAATGTATTGATGAGACAGAGGAAGGTAAACTCATGCTTTTCCCTAGAATAACAGTGTGTACTAATCAAAGACCCAGCACAACTTGAACACAAAATCTGTTTACCTATGCAGATAACTATTTTGCTACCTGGCACCATTTCTTGACCATTTATGCAGGGATCTTTAGGTCTGTTGCAGTACTGGTAGTGTTACCAATTTTGTGCATTTTTTGTTTGGGCAGCATGAACATTACATATTTAGTGCTATTTTTCAGCATAGTTTTAGCTACTTTCTAGCCATAATATGGCTGAAAGTGTATTTCAATGCTTTTTAAAGTTGATTTAGCCTGAAAAATTTATTTGAGTTGGTAGGACTGAATTCAGGAATATGTAGAATATTACAGCTTTGATTAATGTGGGTCTTGATATAGTATGTTTAAGGTAATGCAGTAAAAATCAATGTAACTAAGTTTAAGTAGATAGCAGTAAGCTAAACCTGTAAAAATAAGATCTCCTTAATCCTAAAAAGAAGGGTCTACAACCAAAGCATCCTCCTGATAGTCACCTATGGAGCTGAAACATGGAACCTAACCGAGAGACACACCTGCAAACTGAAAACCATGCAACGTGTACATGAAAAGATCATGCTCAACCTCACGTGGAGAAATCACAAGATAGCACACTATGTCAGGGAAAAACAGAAAACACAAATGGCAATGGGCTGGTCATGTTGCAAGAATGGCAGACAACCAAGGGATATCACAACTCACAACATGGATCCTTATAGATCACATGTGCAACTGAGGTCAGCAAAATATAAGATGGATGGATGAAGTCAACAAGTTCAGGAGGTATTGGCTCTGTGATAGAGAGGTGTGGCAAATCCTGAGGAAGATCTATGTCCAACAACAGCAGTTAAAAGACTCATAATGATAATCAGATAAGAAGCCTGTTAAAGGATGAGATCTTGAATGGTGCAGTTCTAAAGATTTTTGAACAAATTATCCACGCTGTTCAAGGTATGCCTGTATTTCAATAGAAAAATGTTGGTTCAACTTGAAGATTCATTTCAACTAGTACCCTCATTCTTTACCAGTTTAAAACTTAAGATAATTCAACTATTCATACAAGACTATCTGAACATGGCCTTATCAGGTGGTCTCAGCTAGAATGCATGTGTATTTATGTATATAGAACAGAAACTTCCAAATTTGATTGAGCTGTGTCAATATTCAACCAATGGTTTAAGCGGGTGGCAGAAACACAAACAGAGCCAGTTGATTTTTTTTATAATAGAATGTATACATGTATATTGGACGGAAAATGAGGGCTCAGTTTAGCATTACGGTCACACTTTAAATAGAACCTCCATCCAAAATCCATAAAGAATCTTTTTTTTTTAAACTAAAAAGTTAAAACCATTTTCATAGGTTCACTACTTAAGCATTTGGTTGAGCAACGTGAATATTTAGACCATGTTTAATGGGAGAGACAGACAGACAGACATTATCAGTTGTTTTGTATGAATTAATTATTCATAGTAGACCTGGATATAAACAAATGCTCTTAGTTGATGAAATCGAAAACCTACCTGGAGACAATATTAGAAATGCCAACCATTTACATAAGTTTTTCACAGTGTTTAAGTTGGTCTGGTTGACTGGTTGGCTATGTATGTATCATGCATACAGGTTGCACCAATGGATCTAAAGGGCTGAAAATTTTAACATTTATTCTAACGATGGATGTTTATAGACTAATGATGATGATGTGTATAAAAAAGTTGTTTTTTTTTAACCCTCCCACTCACCAAATAGACTTTTAGTGAGAAAAGTTTCCATTGAGTGACTAAATGGACCTATTTTTAAGTTTTCCCAGATGAAACATACCTTATTATTGATGGTCTTAGAATTGTGATAATACTTTTGTAATACACCTGTTAGGTGTATTCTCAGGTTACCTCATTAGGTCACTGTTTGTGGGTTTGTTTGTTTTCTTTTGGAAGCAGACAGTGGTACACAACCTTCATTGGGCATTTAGATGCTTGAATCACAACTCCCACCAGTTGGTGAGTCAGCAGTTGTGGCCAAATCACTGCCTGTCTGCCCTATAAATTTATGCTTGAAGAAATATTAGTTACTACAGTCTTAATCTTGCTCTTGGAATTATTTCAGCCAATTCCCATGATCGAAACCGCAGAGAGGTGTCAGCAGCCAAGTCAGCATGCTCTTTGCTTCTTGTAGCAGACTTCCGATTCCACCAAATTTTTGGCAATGGCCAGCCTCTGAAGACGGCTAATTATATGGTGAGTTTAGGCTTTTCCACAACATCTTCAGTTATATTTTCTTGCTTCATATAGTTGATTACTAGATCCCAGATTATGAATATTAAGAGAAACAGTAAAATAAAATTACCCTCTATAGAAATGGCTGAGCTACACTGGAGAATTTACAGATGCACAAATTTTTAATCTCAGTTTACTAACGAGAGGAGAAATTATCAAAGATTTAATTAGTTAGAGATTAGTCCCAGAAGCCCCAAATTCTCTGGTTTTATCATCCAGGAGTTGTTAATCTCGTGAGGTTAATTACTTTAAAATCAAATGAGATTCACTAAACCACTTTAAATCATTGCTGCGATGTTAGTGAAGATGTCTTGATGTGAAAATGTTCCTCAAAAAAGATATGACCAGATTGCATGACATTCTCTTAAGAATAATCTTGCAATGATCACAGTTGGTGAGAATTGATATTGAGTGTCCAGTTTGAGTGGAAAAAAAAATCATTAACTTTATTAAATGACATATTTACTGTCTTGTTCCACTATCCCCTTCTGTCAGGCAACTTCATAATAATCCTGCGGGGACATTTTATTCCTTTCTGCAAAGAACTGCACTAGGGGCATTTTGTAGACTTCCAGGGAATAAAATTAAAGAATCCTGTAAATATCCGTTGCTGGCATAAATGAATCACATCTGCCTGTGCATGTACAAAAACTAATTATCCCCACCCCCAAAAGAGATATTCGCACATTGGGCATTGTTGGTCCAAAATAACTGTAGAAACCTCAAAAAGCACTTTTTTGAAAAATTAGCAAAAAAAGTTCTTAGATGGTACTCAGTAGTGTACTTATGCAAGTTTTTCAGCTTGTAGCCTCAAAAATATGAATAGGAATGCTAAAAACAAACAGACAAATAGATGAGCAAAGAGAGAAGAATCTGTAGCCCACTTGGCTGGTTAGTTGGTCAGACGGGCCATTTGCTGGTCATTTATGGGCCCACAGTGATTTGATAATATGATAAATAAAAATCTGGTGAATATTGCAAACATGTGGAAACTTCCAAGCAAAGCTAGAACGATTCCTGTCTGGTCACCAAAGAAGCGTGTAGTCTAAAATTATCTTGATGGAATATTATACCCTCTCTCAACTAATTGTAGATGTTCTTTATCAATTGCAGCCTTTAGAAGCAGTATTTGTTTCAATCAATCAGTTGGTTTATCATAAACCTCTAGGTTCTGATAAAAGATTCCCTTCCAATTCCATCATGTACTTAGCATCAACTTCTTTGGAAGAAGACCGGCTTTTGGTACGGTTAGTAATGGTTAGTTTTTCTTGTCTCTTGATCTCTGCTATTCTACATCGTTAAGTATCCACTTTTCATTGCTTGTTACAACTTATTACAAAAATGGAACATCAAATATAGTCCAGTAATTTTTCCTCATTTAACTCATTTGGAAGCTACTCATAAGAGCATCTAATACAACCAAGTTGGTACAAGATTTTTTTTTCGGGTTTAAAATTTCTGTATAGGTTGACTGTCCATCATATGGTATAACATTGATTATTCTCAAGTAATGTCTTCATTTGTTTGCTGTCAGCCTCAGGAGGACTACTTAAACATGGAGTGTCATGAAACTTCACAAAAGACAAATTCAATCACTCATAGCAGTCATCTATAAACTGCACAAATCTTCTATTGCATTTGAGTTGCATTTTTAACTTTCAGAAAATAAAAATGTATACTTAGCTGGAAAAAAAATTCTTTTTGCATACCTTCATCTACTTGTGAGTTGCCTGATGTATTTATAAAGTCTAAATGAGAAGATTAACAAATATCTTTCCATTGGTTTCCATTTAACAAATATTGTTCAATTGATGATATATTTTCCAATTTATGCTTTTCTGGCCACAAAAAATATCATTTATATTTTATTTTTTTAAATTCAAAAAAATATATATTCACAGTATGAAGCATGATAAAAATGAGTTGATATTTTTATAATTTATTTTGAATAAATTGATTGAGCTAATATTTTCCCAATCTAATGTCATAATTGAATACTAAACTTATTTATTATTGGATCACCACAGTCTCACAAATGACCCGCCCAACTGACCAGCCAAGTGGGTCATAGATTCTTCTCTCTTTGCCTGTCTATTTGTAGGTGCCCTTGGTCATATTTTTGGGTTTATAACCTTGAAAATTTACATGCGTACACAACTGGGCACCATATAATTTTTTCAAAAGACAAAAAAGTGTTTTTTTTCAGGTCTCTATGCTCCTTATGAACCAACCAACAATGTTCCAATCTGGTGCTAGTATTTTTTTTTTTTAAAGATAATTTTAGATAAAAGATCTATTTCAGATAATTTAGTTCTGGTAAATGAGTTTGCTATGGTGATTCTTTTATACAAGGTATGGATATTTTGAATATTTTGTGTATTTTGTGCAAGCTTCCCAGAAACTTCCCTTTTATAACAAAAAAAAAAAAGAAAAAAGAATCTGATGATGAAATGGAAGGCTTGTGATAAAAAATTTACACTCCTGATTTTTTATTATCATGTAACATAAACCTTTGAATAAAAATTTGCAGAAAATGTCATTCTAAATCAATAAAACGATGGAATTCAAAATTATTAAATGGCCTGGCTCATTTCACAGAAGATTTCACAAACATTATCATTTTATTGTCCATGGGAGATATTTTCATTTTGAAACTTGTCAACAACTCAATCGTAAAATATGAAAGTTGCCCAGTATTGCAAGTATTAAAATAGCTTTTGAGAAAATCTTTTTTTCTTGGTTATTTTTCTCTCCAATGAGCTCTTAACATAGCTGCAAATTAAACATGCAAACAGAAAAGAGATGACAAGAATTTAATTCAGGTGAATTTGATCTGAATCTATGATTTGCATTAAACAAAGTCCTTTTTGAAGACCTCTTATAATAACTAGAAATGAAATAAAATTGTAGTATCTGTGCAATTAAAACTTGATACATTTTAAAAAATTTTTACAATGAAAATTTGAATGATCAACAAACTTGTCTCCCTTTTGCCTCATTTGATTATATTTTAAAATGAGTAAATTTGAGGAGAAATCTCCTTTGTTTAGTTTTGACTTATGACTCAAATACAGCTGGTTGAGTATAGGGAAGAAGAATGCTGATATTATTTGAAGATATTATGGTTTAGCATTTTGTTGAAAAAGTGCAGTCACCAAAGATGGTTAAGCGTACAATCCTTTTTTAAAATGTGCCTGTGATTATGTTCCAGCACTTTTGGCCGTACCATTTTGTCTACAAACTTGAAAATTGGCGACAGCACTCCACTAGACCCTTTCTAAATTTTGGAAAAGAAGCTTTTCTGACTTTTTGGGGGTCTTCTTTTGATGAGTGAATATTCTCCAGAATCTGGATATTTGTCTTATTCAAGAAATTTTCAAGTGATGTCATCAATAGAATTTATCCTGATCATACATATTTTTCAATGGAATTTTTTTTATAAGACTTTAAATTTTTACACTACAGTTATTCAATTATTGACTGTGATAACGAGTTATTTTTAAAATCTGGAAAGATTGGCTATCCACCAAAAATAAATAAATCTTACAAAGTAGACATCCCAGTAAGTATGTTTGTGGAATTTCATGGAAATGTCTTCATCTATGTACTAGTGCAAGAGACTCTGACGGACAAAAATGTTATACAAACGTGTAATCTGTTTGTCTGTTATATAAACAAAAAGTGGAGAAAAGTGTTTTCATTGATCATAAACTTATCTTCTCATTTCTGGTTCTCCTAGAATACTTTCATTACAGTTCAGTGCCTCTGTTACTCAGTCCTTGTTTTTCACTGTTCACGGATTTTGATTTTCTTGGCATAGTCTGACCCCAAAGGCAGGTTCTGCAAACGTTTTCATGGAACAGGTCCAAACATATCCCTCTTGGCTTTAATTATTGGAATTGTTTATCTCGCGCAGTTGGTATGGAGGTTATTGCAGCAAAGTTGTTTACAATGCCAGGGTTGGTCTTTTATAGATCATCTTTCTATACTTTGAATCATACCATCTATATCAAACGTTTTGCCAGTCTTCAAACAGAAAGCACTTTTGCACACTCATTATATCTTGACTGACTCTTTTGTACACTTTATAAATAAGAATCAATATACGTCTATGTCCATGTATTATCACGTTTGAACTGTTTGATTGATAGCAACTTGTCTTTAAATCTGTTTGAAATATAATGCAAGTTTCTGAGATCAAATGTATTTGATTATTTGATTTGTATTAGTTTTGTGAAGAGAAAAATTTGGACAGAGAAAACCCCAGAAATGTGAAAATGAAGAGTGTGGTTCTAAAATGTGATCACGGCCATTTAGAAAAAAAATGTGTTTCATGAAATTCTGGATTTTCATTTTTTTTATTATATTACAGACTGCATACCTATAAAAAGGTTGCAATAAGATTAAAATCCAGAATTTGATTTTAGTTTTATCAAATACATTTTTTTTCAAATGGCACTTACCGTGTTTTAAAACCAAACTCTCCAAATGAAATAGAGATACAAACCTAGGGATAAAACCAATCAAGGGAATATTCCCTTTTAAATAGTGAATTATTGTATGACTTCATCATCATCCGTCTTTTACTGGTTGTCATTGGACATGGACCTTTCTCCAGGATTTGCGAAATTTCTCTATTGTGGGTATTGCGAAGCCAGTACTTTCTGACTTTGTCTAGCTCATCTCTCCATCTAATACTCTGTTGGCCTCGTTTGTGCATGTTGTCTCTGGGGATCCATGTCGTGAGTCGTGATGTCCAGTGGATGTGTGTCATACTTGGAACATGACCAGCCCATTGCCATTTGAGTTTTTTAATGGATTCTTTGATGTCCTTCACTCCTGTCTTCTCCCTGATATATTGTGCCGTCTTGTGATCTCTCAATGTGAAGTTGAGCATGATTCTTTTGTGTGCATGTTGTATGCTTCTCAGTTTGTGAGTCTGTCTCTTAGTTTCCATGTTTCAGCTCCATGAGTGACTATCGGGATGATACATTGGTTGTATACCCTTCTTTTTAGGATTATTGGTATCTTCTTGTTTTTGAAGGTTGAGCTTGCTCTGCTGAAGGCTTGCCATCCTAGAATGATTGTTTGTTTGATTTCTCTGTCTTTCCTGGGTGTCTTGAAGATTTGTTGTCCTAGGTAGATGTAATGGTCTACTTTCTCCAGTTTGGCATCTTCCATTTTGATCATTATGTTCTTATTCCCAATGTGGTTGTTGCACATGAAATTCTAAAAATTAATGTTTACGCTAACTTTCTTGCTTTCTTCATTTAGTTAATCCAGCATTAGTTGAAGGTTGTGTAGGTTCTCTGCAAAAAGGGCAATGTCATCTGCAAATCCAAGGTTGTTCAGATATTTGCTGTCTATTTTTGTTCCTTTGTTCCCCAGTCAAGGTTTTGGAAGATCATCTTGAGGCAGGCTGTGAAGGGTTTGGGTGAGCTGGTATCACCTTGTCTTACTCCTTTTTGGAGCCAGAAGGGTTTAGAGTCTTTATGTGGCCTGATAAAGAGGCTGCTGTGATTGTACATATGTTGCAGCACTCTGACATATATGGGGTCTATACCTTGTAAAGTAATGGCCCTCATGACCACAGGGATTTCCACTGGGTCAAAGGCCTTTTTGAAGTTGATAAATGCTACAGTGAACGGCAGCTTGTATTCTGCTGTTTTTTCTACCAGCCGATTTATTGAATGCAGGTAGTCCATAATAGAGTAGCTTTTTCTGAAGCCAGCTTATTCCTGTGGTTGGTTTTCATCAAGTGTTTTTGTGATTTGATTGGGAGTGATTTTTGTGAAAAGTTTGTAGATGCAGTTGAGTAGGCTTAAAGGTCTGTGAAATGAAAGTGAAAAAGCCTGAATTGATCATAGCTTATGCTATTCTTAGTACCTGTAGGCAAAGGATATTGCAAAAAGTTTATTTGGTTCATCAAGTAAAAATAACAGACTTTGAAAAGAATTTATAAGAAACTGTTGACTAATAGACAAAACATAGGTTTCTATGTGTTTAAACTTGTCTGGCTGGCTATGCAGACTATATTAATGGAGCTTTAGGGCTGAGAATTTAAAGCATTCACTCCTTGCTATGTTAACAGAAAATGTTTTCTTATTTTTACCCCCCCCTCACTAAGTAGGTTTTAGTGAGGGTTCAATTTGCAATGCAATATTCATTTAAGCTAAAGTGATCCCCTAGTTTGTGTCTGCATGTTCTTTTGTAAATTAAATCCGTTTTAGTGATCACCGCGCTAAAAAGGCGAGAGAAGTAACCTTTTCCATGATCCCCCTTTTTCAAATTTTTTTGATTGATCATCCCCAACAGGTCATGCTGCCAAAAGATGTTGGTTGCATGACTGTTTCCATTGAGTGACTAACCAGACCTGTTCACTGTTTTGTTTCACTAACTGCTGTCATATTTCAGGAAACCTCATAATCTTATTCCCTGAAAAAATGTTCTAGTTGCTTTTTGCTGAATTGAAATTTTCAGTTCATTCAGAGAATCCCTTAAAGACTGGAATGAATGTTAATTTGAAGGTTCAATAATTGCTAGATATGGTGGATGAGTGGAGCCCCCCCCCCCAGCCAAGATGTGATTACTGCTTTCAGGAGGTCTGAATAGGATTAAATAGGATCTAGTTGAACTCATTCATCTGGTTCTCCAGAAGGAACTTAAAGTAGAGGAATCCCGTCACAAATCTGTTGAAGAAAAAACTCAGAAACTATCAGCCAAAGCTGTCAACATAGGTTTCTTCAGTTTTTAAGTTAGTCTAGCTGACTATCTGCGTATCACCGTGCAGGCTTCACCAATCGAGTTATACGGTTGAAAATTCAAACATTTAGTCATTATTATGTTTAGAAAAAGACATTTTTTTTGTTTTATTGATAATTCCCTCACTGAATCTATTCCTAATGGGGGATTCAATTTCAAATGTAAGTTTATGCTAAATTGGTCCCTTGGTTTGGGTCCTGATTTTTTTAGTGATCACAGCCCAATAAAATGTGAGAGATGTAACTTATTCATAGATCCCTTTTTCCTATTTTATAGTAGATCACCCACAACAAAGTATACTGCCAGAAGATGTTGATCACATGACTGTTTCTATTGAGTAACTAACCAGATCTGCTTTTATTACATTTAAAAGTAGCAAATTGCTTATGGAAAGACAATTGATTTGTTCTTTTTCATTCTATCTATGTGGAAGCTACACATTAAAGCACCTAAGGTAACCAAACTGGTGCAAATAATGATGCTTGATCTGAACACAATAAGTATGTTGGTTATCTTCCAAATCATATAACATAGATTATTCTCAAGTTATATCAGGATTTGATCGCTGTCAACCTTAATTCGTCTACCTGACTTAGGAACATTGTTCAGAAATTAATCTCCAGCACACAATTTTGCAAACCACTTTGGATACATTCAATCACTTATAGTACCTTCTCCATAAACTATGAAAATCCTTTTTTTTCAGTTTGAGTCACATTCTTTTACTTTTCTTAAAACAAAAAGGCAAAATATGCCAGTGATAGGGCTTATTGTCATCTATCTTTATTAAAATCAATAACCAAAAATACGCCAATATTGACTAAATTTGTTTTACAATGAATGCTGATGTAACATCTATTGCAATCCAATTAAAAGTGATCTTTTCGAATGAAGTTAGTCAAAACTAAACGCTTCTGATACCGTCAAATAACAAAAACAGAACTTGTGTTTTGGCCAACCCAACTAGTGTTGGAAATTGGCACACCCAAAAGACTATCTCCGTGGATAAAAATTCACATAAATTTCTGATTATGTAAAAAAGGAATGATATACGAGAAATGTTTATTAGCCTTTACCAGCCAGTCTCCTTATAATTGCTGGAGTGCACAGAGGAAAACAGAAGTTAACTGACAGATGCTCAGTATTCAAAGTACTTCATTTCTCTTACTCTATTATGTAACAGCACTGACTTCATATCTCAGTCTCCTGTCAATGAGCCCACTTCACCAGTCTTTAAAACATCAACCCTCTTCGAGCAAACATAAAGGGCCTCAAATATTCTGCTTTTATTGAAATTAAATATTGACGTCTTTCCATTTATTTTGGAGAAATGAGAAAATTAATACTAACATTCCAATGGAAATTAGGCAGTGTTGGGGATGATTGATTAAAAATTAATTGGGAAAAGGGGGGAATCGATGAATGCTACATCTCTAACCTTGTGTTGAGCCGTGATCACTAGAAAAGGTCTGAATTTTGGAAAAGTAACAAGTGGGCACATATCAGTGACCAATTTAGCATAGACTCAAATTGCATATTGAACCCCATCTAAAAACCCATATTGGAGGAGCATTTTCAAAAAAACAAAACATACGTATCCCCTACTCATTGAGGGGAGTGTGTGTTTATGTGTGTGTGTGTGTGTGTGTGTGCAAAATTTTGAGTTTCTATCACGAATGGAAAGGATTGAACTAAGTCTGGAGAGATTAATATAAATGTCAGAACACATGAATAACCTAGTCTGTTTAAATCGGTCTGTTGGGGGGGAACCGTGATTAAAAATCCAAGACAGTCAACCAGCATGCTCTCACTAGGTATCACTTTTTTATCCAAGAGTAAGCAGAGGAATAACATCCATTCCGTAGCTGTTATCATCATCAGTCGTGGATCACTTCTGATAAACAAGAGAGCATCCACTTCCACAAACAATAGCTTCCATCTCCCAGGGTTGAGTGATTGAGAGTCATCATTGCATCTCCTTGACACTAGCTATAATGCATTTGCCATGTTTTGAATGCCAAATGTCAACGTGTCCTCACTCCTAGATTATTGTTGAAAGCAAGATACTTGTAAAAGGTATAACATACCAGTGGCAGTTGACATTTGAATGAGAAATATTTCTGTTGACCCATCTCTTGGCTGGAATAGTCATGTTATTGGCTGTTCAGAAAATAATTGTATTATTTGTTGAGAAAATAATTCTGTATTTAAATGTTCAGAAAGTAATTATGTATTTATGCATTCAGATATAAATTATGTATTTATGTATTCAGAAAGTAATTATGTATTTATGTATTCAGAAAGTAATTATGTATTTATGTGTTCAGATATAAATTATGTATTTATGTATTCAGAAAGTAATTATGTATTTACTTGTTAAGAAAGTACAAAAAGTAATCATGCATCTACGTGTTCAGGAAGTAATTATGTATTTATGCGTTCAGGAAGTAATTATGTATTTACATGTTCAGAAAGTGATTATGTATTTATGTGTTCAGGAAGTAATTATGTATTTATGTGTTCAGGAAGTAATTATGTATTTATGCGTTCGGGAAGTAATTATGTATTTACATGTTCAGAAAGTGATTATGTATTTATATGTTCAGGAAGTAATTATGTATTTATATGTTCAGGAAGTAATTATTTATTTATGCGTTCAAGAAGTAATTATGTATTTATGCATTCAGGAAGTAATTATATATTTACATGTTCAGAAAGTGATTATGTATTTATATGTTTAGGAAGTGATTATGTATTTATGCGTTCAGGAAGTAATTATGTATTTACGTGTTCAGAAAGTGATTATGTATTTACGTGTGCAGAAAGTAATTATGTATTTATGTGTTCAAGAAGTAATTATGTATTTATACATTCAGAAAGTAATCGCGTATTTATGCGTTCAGAAAGTTGTTACATATTTCACTGCTTGAAATTATGAGCCAACCAACAAAGATAAGATTCATAATTAAATGGTGCAAAACGACATCTGGATCTAATTCATCATCTTTTCTATCCAGCAGTGAATCATTTATGGCATTTAGTACAGTTAAACCCGAACAAAGATAGAGACTTTAAAGAGCAACGTATTCACTATTGCTCTCTTTTTTGACAAGGAAGCAAGAAAATCACTTTGCTCTTAGGCTGCTGTCATTGATAGTGATGGCTATTACATTATTGATAAATAGGCTTTAATTAAAGTTTATTGGTTTCTGTTTTCATCCCTTTTTAAAAAAAAGCATTATTACTTTCTGAATGTGAAAAATGCAATTACTTTCAACACATCTTAATATTTCCCTCTAGAGGTAGAGGACACTTTTCAAGTTCAGGTGAAAAGCAGCATCAAATGCAGATTTTCAAGGCAACCTGGCCCTGCCTCACTTTGAGGATCAATGTAATTCCTATATTCATTTCTCCTCAACTATGCCATGCTAAGTTAATTCAATCCCAGTAAAGACTTACAGCATTATCCTTCTTAATAATATAATTAAGTACAATATTTGCAAAAGCAACTATAATAGGCATCATTCAGATATATGATTTGTTGAATACATTGGTTTGAATATAGAATAATGTATTTATGTTATTTTAACAACTCTGCTTTTAAGGCTATGAAAGATACTAAAATAAAAGCAAACAACTTTTGATACATATGTATATGAAAAAAGTTAAAAAGAAATTTTAGCATTTGTTTCTCTAATAGAACTATTTGTTTCTGATTGAGTTTTCAAGTTAATCCCATCGAAAATGAACTTAAAAATATTGTCTGAAATGCCACATAATTCCTTGTAAAATAGAAAAGTTACAAATATATATATATATATGTATATATGATATCACTTGGTCTAGATGTTGTGAATAGAATAAACAAAGAAAATGGACAGTCAGTAAGGCTGAATTTAAGCGATATATTCTATTTTTGCTTAATATATATATATATATATATATATATATATATATATATATATATATATATATATAAGTGCTATATAGTCTGCTTTCTTTCTTTTCTGCTCTCTTGTATTTTATTTTTTATCTTGATTTTTAGAAAAGGAATTATATGATGTAGTGTGATACAAAAAATAAAAATATTCCCCTCTTGTTGCCCACTCTCTTCATCGGATCTCTCTATCTTTATCAACACTTATTCTCTCTTATTATCCACCCTCTTATCAAGATAACAGCTTTCTTTCTTTCTTATGAATGCTATTTCTCTCTCTCTCTTTAGCCACTCTATTTCTGGGGACACTTAATTTCTCGGAAATGCTGTTGACCTATTTAAATCTGGTCTCAGCATGAGATTTTTCCCATTCTTAGAACCGTCACCTTATGACTCAGTTAAAAATGTCCAAGTAATTAGGAGGTTTCTAGTATTGATATTGGAAAATGACAGATTGTCCAAAGGTGATTGGAAAAAGACAACTAACATTGGTGTAAAAATGAAATAAATTGGACGAAAGCATTACAATAGTCAAAAACTTTGAAAAAAATTAATTCAATTTTTTCAAAAAGTTTTTAAAAAGTTAACTTTACCTCTTTGTAGGGGATGGAGGTTGTGTCAGCTCTGTCCTCAAATTGGCTATCTGTGTAGTGAAATAGCTCCCAGCCCTAAATATCAGGCTCTTGGTTTCAACGAGAAATCCTGCTTTTATTTACTGTTTTATATAGGAGCAGATAAGAAAAGTATTGGGATTCAAAGCACACCAAACCATTCACTTTATGTCACAAATTGTACCATAATGGACTGCATCATATGGGGGACACTTATATCTAACCTGTTTCAAACTTATCAACCAATGTCCAAGCCAAGAGTATATATAAAATTGTATTAGAGTTCATCAATCAGAACTGTTAAAATAGATTTCTTCCGTTTTTAAGTTAGTCTGGCTGGCTATATATGTCTTGCATGTATAGGCTACTCTAATGGAGCTACAGGTCAAACATTTTCAACATTTACTCCTTGTGTCTTGGGAAAAATGTTTCTTTTGTTTTGTTTTTTTTAAGATACCCATCAAAGCAGGTTTTTGTGAAGGTTTTAATTTGCACTGCAAGTTAACCCTAAACTGATCAATTAGATGGTATCCGGCAACATTCATGTAGGATCACTGTCTAACAAAAGGCATTCAGCATGCAGTGGAAGCTAATGCAATTTAGCATCGCTTAATTTTTTTTTTGAAAATTCAGACTTTTTTTTGTGATCACTGCCCAGCAAGAAGCAAGAGAAGCAACTTATTGATCAAGCTTTTGAAAAAAATTTTAATCAATCAACCCCAGCATGGAAGCTGCCAAAAGATATTGATCACATGACTCCTCTTGCTCTATTGATGTACATAGGATACATGCGCAGTTAGCCAGCTGGACCAACTTAAAAACTGCGAGAAACCTATATTGACAGTTGGTGACAGTTTCAAATAAAACTTGTTGAATTTGGTTTCAAATGTATAAAAAAAAATTTTAATACTTACCTTTACTTACTTTATAACTTTTCATTATTGGAAAATATATGTGTTTATGTTGTTTGATTTGTAGGAGAAAAAATGATTGAAATAAACCAAGTGTTTTCTGAAATTTCATTTGTCTCTAAAAGATAAGCAACAATGTTACAAACAAGTCTGTTAATGCATACCTTCTTATAAAAAGAGGAAAATCAGAAAAGAGTAAAAACAGGCCCAGTTAGTCACTCAATAGAAACCATTATGTGACCAATGTTTTGGCAGCATTCTATTTTAGGGATGATCAATTAAAATTTAGAAGAAAAAATGATCAATGAATAAGTTACCGCTCTGGCCTTTTGTTGCACACTAAAATAGTAAAAAAACATGTATGAATGCAGCTCAACATAAACTGGGGACCAATTTACCATAAACTTACATTGTGAAGTGAACCCACCACTCAAAATCTATTTTGGGAAGGAATTTGAATACAAAACATGTTTTCTCCAGACATAAGGAGCAAATGTTGGAATTTTCAACCTTCTAGGACCATTGGTTTGGGCTGTGTGTGTAATACATGCATAAATACATTGTAAGTCCGTGGGACCAGTTTGAAAACTGAAGCGACCTATGTTTACAGTTTTGGTTGACAGATTCCAACATGGCAAACAAAATTGATCTTTTGTTGCTTTTATCAATATAAAGACAATTCAGTGACAAAAATTCTTTCTTCTCTCTAAAAATGGCTGTCAGGCACTTCATATCTACTGAATAAACCTGGTATTTCAAAGTGTTATTGAATGATAAACCAAACTTTAGGTAAACAGAATCAGAGCTGGCGGGTATTTGTGTTCTGACAAAGCAGGTGACAGGGCCATTAATAAGAAACCGTTGTCTAAACATCTACAAGAAAATCTCGTAAACATTTTCAATATGAAGGGCGGATATCTTTTACATTTGACTTCTGCAAATATTGCAAATGCTGGTAGTTATGGAGGCAATGTTAAAAACATTTTTTCAATCGAACATTTCTGTCCCTGAATATATACAGTCTGAGTATTTTTCTTCATAATACCAACATTATAACCTTCAGAATCATTTCCAAGGTTGTTACCTCACTTTTTAATACTGATTTGTTTCTGAACACTGGCCTTGTAAAATGTGCACAAACGTGTTGTGATCTCATGATACAAAGTAATGTCACTTTCTTATCTCACTTGTCAATTGTTCCCATTTCATTACATCTGACAAAATGTCAGCTGAAAATATCATAGGCAATCAAACCATAACTCCAATAGAATATACAATGAGACAGCCATGAAATGAATATGAACAATATTTGAAAAAAAAAATTGCTGCCGTCATATGGGGGAGAAAGATGCATTAAAACTTTTGTTAAAGATGAGTGATCTGAGAACACAGGAAAGGAGATGATGAAGACCCTGGCAATTATTGTCCCATTATGTTGCTATGTAACGAAAGACAGCTGAATACAACAAACCACTCTAGTTGGCTTCTGTAAATCATGAAAAAACATTTGACTTGATAGAATTGAGGGTGGTCTTAAATTCAATGCAGCAAGGTATTGACAACAATTATACGATAGTCATTGAGAATATACATGGAAACTTGACTCCATAAAGATACAAACAGAATAAAGACTGGAAAAAAAGTGAGACAAGATGATACAATTTAAGGTAAACTATTTACAGTGGTCCTCGAGAACATTTCCCAGAAAATTGACTGGGAGAAAAGGGACATATTTTTATGCTAAATTGGTCCCTTAGTTTGTGCCTGGCAGCTTTCATGCATATTTTTAAAAATTCAGACTTTTTTTTAGTGATCACTGCCCAACAAAAGGCAAGAGAAATGGCTTATTCATTGATCATCCCTTTTTCCAATTTTTTAATTGATCATCCCTTACATGCCATGCTGCCAGATACTTTTGTCATATGATGGTTTCTCTTGAGTGACTAACCAGATCTCTCCCTCTCTCTCTCTCTCTCTCTCTCTATATATATATATATATATATATATATATATAATCATTCTGATAATACCCTATAAAAAATGACAAACTACGTGTATGACATGAGCTGTATATTGAAATCATAGCTGAAAGGGAGGTGGTGTTCAATCAACATTGCTTGGGAGCTATGTTAATAACTGTTTTGTTTTTAAAATCCTGGTAAACAGTTGATGATCCCAACAACAGAGATTTTACACATAGTACCATGATAACAAAGAACATGTAAATCATTAAAAAAAAACACTGAAGAAAATTGCATCAATTACATTCACAGATATTTGGAAATAAGTGACTGAAGTGACACAAAAAAGATTTTTGAAAAAGTTTTTTAGTGTTTAAAGCGGTAACACTTTCTAGACTCTCTCTCTCTCTATATATATATATATATATGTATATGAATGTATACATGTATATAGAGTGAGGATTTGCTATGCAAACATGTTTATGTTTTAGACCCTGTCTGAATGATTAGATATGTTTTAGATTCCTGATGTCCAAAAGGGGAATCTAAAATATACCCGATCATTTGCCTAGTTTGTGTAGCGAATTGCCATTCTATTATACCTCCAACTCTACTCTTTGCCAACTTAATATTCAAAGTCGAATGTATCGAGCACTCTACAAAGTAAACCAATCATACATCGGATATTATATCATATTGTATTATGTTATATTACATCTTTGATTTATAATGTATATATCATCATCATCAGTCTTTAATCATCCGTCATTGGACATTGACCTTCCCAAGGATCTGCCACATTTCTCTATCTTGGGTGTCGCGGAGCCAGTACTTTCTGAATTTGTCTTGTTCATCTCTCCATCTTGTATTCGGTTGGCCTCAGTTTCACATGTGATCTCTAGGGATCTGTTGTGAGTCATGATGTCCATTGCTTGTCTGCTATTCTTGCAACATGACCAACCCATTGCCATCAAAGTTTTCTAGTGGATTCTATGATGTCTAAGACTCCTATTTTTTTCTTGATAAACTGTGTTGTCTGGTGATCTCTCCATGTGAGGTTGAGCATGATTCTCTCATGTGCACATTGCATGCTTCTCAGTTTGTGGATCTGTCTCTTGGTTAGGTTCCATGTTTCAGCTCCATAAATTACTATTGGGAGGATGCATTGGTTGCATACCCTTCCTTTTAGGATTATTGGGATCTTCTTGTTTTGAAGGTTGAGCTTGGTTGTGTACCCTTTTTTTTTTTTTTTAAGGACATGTTATTTTCTTTTCTTTGAAAGTCAAGCTTGCTCTGCCGAAGGCTTGCTATCCTCGAGTGATTCTTAGCTTGATTTCTTCTTCTTTTGTGAGTTTCATAGAGATTTGCTGTCCCAGGTAGACGTAGTGGTCTACTTTCTCCAGTTCTGCATCTTCGATTTTGATAGTTGTTTTCTTATTCTTGATGTGGTTGTTGCACACGACCTTTGTTTTACTGAAGTTCATGTGTAGGCCGACTTTCTTGCTTTCTTTGTTTAGTTTATCTAGCATTAGTTGGAGGTCATGTGGGTTTTCTGCAAAAAGGATGATGTTGTCTGCAAATCTGAGGTTGCTCAGATATTCGCCATATATTTTGATTCCTCGATTCTCTCAGTCTAAGTTTCAGAAGATCATGTTGAGGTAGACTGTGAAGAGTTTGGATCTAATATCACCTTGTCTTACTCGTTTTTGGAGCAGGAAGGGTTCAGAATCTTCATGTAGCCTGATGAAGGAGCTGCGGTGACTATATATGTTGCACTACCTTGACATATACAGGATCTACACCTTGAAGAATGATGGCCCTAATGACCAAGGTATTTTCCACCGAGTCAAATGCCTTCTCGAATAAAAATACTACTGTAAGTGGCATTTTGTATTCTGCTGCTTTCTTTTTCAGCTGATTTTTCAAATGAAGATGGTCAATTGTTGAGTAACTTCTTCTAAATCTTGCCTGTTGCTGGGCTTGTTTTTCATGTAGTGTTTTAGTGATTTGGTTGGTGATGATTTTCGTGAAAATTTTGTCGATGCAGTTGAGTAGGCTTATAGGCCTGCAGTTGTTGAAGTCTTTGGGGTTTCCTCTTTTATGTAGAAGCATTATGATTGCTGTGCTCCAGTCTTTTGGGACTTGACTCTGTTTTCGAAACAAGTTGTTTAGAATAGCTGGTTTTTTATTGATGATCTTACCAGCTTTTTTGAGTAGATTGATGGTGATACTATCTGGTCCAGAGCCTTTTCCTTCTTTTGTTTGTTTGATGGCTTATTTTACCTCCCATGGTGTAACTTCTTGGAAGTCCTCAAACTGATTGTCAGTGTCTTGCATATCCTGGTTGTTGTTCTGTTGTCTATGTCTTGAAGAGTAGAGTTCCCGGTAGAATTCTTGGGCACGTTTGACAATTCTGTCTCTGTCTGTTGTTACGCCTCTGTTTTGTTTGATTATGTTACTTATTTGTTTCTGTCCTATACCGAGAGCTTTGTTTATTTCTTTGAAGTCCCAATGTTTTTTGAGAGTAGTTTTGATGGTTGCTGTTGTGTACCTTTTTTTGTCTTCTCTTAGTGTCTTTTTGATCGCTTTGTTTAGTTCAGTCACTCCTATTTTTTCCCTTGTTGTTGTTAGTGGTTTGAGGCTTCTTCACTTTTCAATGAGTTTTGTCTGAAATTTTACTGAGGGTCTGTGTATTTCTTGGTTTAAACATAGTGGCAGCTTCTTATAGAGAGGTTGTTATTTTGCTGAGGAGTTTGTTGATGTTGGTGGAATTCTCTCTGGTAAGGATTTTATACCTGTTTTCCAATTCTAGCTTGAAGGGTTGAGTGAGTTCATTTGGAATGTTTAGTAATTGTGGTTTGATGTGGAACATTTTTCTGCATTCTTTATTGGTGTTTACTTGCATCTTACATCTTACCATTCTATGGTTGCTTCCTATGTTTACTTGGTTTAGAATTTGAATGTCTTTGATGGTGTTGTTTTTGTCTGTTGGGATGTAATCTATTTTGTGTTTTGGTTTCCTGGTTGGGGCCCCTCCTAGTCCATGTGTCTCTTTTTGAAAAATGTATTCATGATTTTGAAGTTATTTATGGTTGTAAAGTTTACAAGATCTTCTCTTCTTTTGTATCCAAATTTGCCAAAATGGCGTTTGTTTCCTTGTCCTACCTGTGTGTTGAAATCTCCAATGATGACATTGAAGTCATTTTTAGAACTTTGCAGTAAGGATTTCAAGTCATCATAAAAGTTGTGTATTTGATTGCAAAGTGTGAGTATAGACTTGGATGACATTCAACTTGTACTTCTTTTAGAGTTGTATGATTACGTTAACCATGCAGTCTTAGACAGCTTTGAAACCTACCACATTGATTTTGAGGTCATTATTGATGAGAAAGCCTACTCTACTTTGTTTTACTTTCTTTTTTTCGTAGTTATAGAGAAAATGTTTGCTTTTCAGTTCTATTAGTTTGTCTGGTCTTATCATTTCGCTAATACTGATGATGTCCCATTTGATGCTTTTGATTTCGTTTTCTAGATAGGTTAGGTGAGAGTCTGTTGAGAGTGCTCTGACATTGTAGGTGCTGATTTATAATGTTGTTCTCTTGGTGAGGTTTTTTCTGATTTGGGTTTTGTTTGGGTGGTTGCAGTTGGAGCACATCACTCCTACCTAAGGCAAATGAAACAACAGAGACAGCTCTTCACTGCTTTGTGTATCTCTGCTTTTCAAAAGTAAGGTTACCTTTGAAAAGCATCGAGATACATGAAACACAGAGTAAAGTTCTCTTTGTTGTTTTATATAATACTCCGCCTGTTTTTTCATGGGTATTGAATACTTTAAATAAATACATAGATATATATATATATATAATATCAATTTCCTTTGTGAAAAAAGTAATTAGGAAAGGTCAAGTTTAAAGCCAAAACCTCAACAAGATGTACACAAATTATACGCAAGAGAATTAATAAGTGGAATCTGTTATTTGAAAAGATGAGAATATTGATTTTGTGTTGATAACTTTTTGAAAATGGAAGATATCCTTTTACCTCTATTCAATAATCTGCGTCTTTGGGGAATTGTTTCTGTGGTCGAAATGGAAATCATAAAACTCTCGGTAGAGACAGAAAATATTAACATATAAACTCGTCTGGTTAGTCACTCAATAGAAACGATCACGTGACTTATGTCTTTCAGCTGCATGCTGTGTTGGGGGTGATCAATTAAAAAATTGCGAAAATCGGAGATCAGTGGATAAGTTACCTTTCTTGCCCTTTGTTTGGCACTAAAGATAACAAAACAAGCATGAATGCTACTGGACTTAAAGTAGGGGATCGATTTGGCATGAACCATTATTGCATATTGAACCCCCCATACGCCCCTCAAATCCAATTTAGGGGGTGAATTAAAAAAAAATTAGAAAAACATTTTTTTTTTAGACATAATGAATGCTAAAATTTTTAGCCCTCTAGCTACATTGGTGCAACCTGTATGCATGATACATGCATAGACAGAGAGACCAGCTTGAAAACTGAGTAACCTATGTTGGCAGTTTTCGTTAACGGTTTCTCATAAAAAGGTAGCAGACATTAATGACGACCAAAAATCTGAATAATGAGAAAAAATGTAAAAAATATGTCCCCAGGGGAAATGACTTTCTCAAATCTCCTCTGGCAGCACCAATTCTTAGAAGAAAGAGGCTTTGATTTATTTTTCTCATTATCTCTTGTGTCAAATTCATTATGGTTTTATCTTGAGATCTGACCTCTGAAAGCAACAGAACAATTCAGATTTTGATTCCTAACAGTTACATTTATGACAATTTGCCAAATTCAAATTTTTTGTCCTAATATTAATGTTAAGTGCCCTCTGTGTGACCACAAAGCCTTTTGTTTAATGCTCCCGGCCAAGTTAGAAGAGGTTTATGTAGTCATTTGTGTCTCTTTTTCCAGGCAACATCTCTGAAACTTGTTAATGAATTTCAATTAAATTTCATAGATGACTTGGCAATGGAAGAATTGATTAAATTTTGAGGCGGATCAAGGCATTGGGATATTTCCATTATTCTGCAGTGACAAAAGTAAATGGGTAGTTAAAGGCTATCTTTACATTTTAAGGGAGATAAATCAATATTTGTACATTTAAAGTTTTTTTCCTTGATGAGACATTCAGTTAGAACCTGTCAATCAAAACTGTCAGTGTAGGTTCCTCTCAGTTTTTAAGTTGACTGGTTATGTATGTATGTATGTATTACGCGTACATGCAGCACCAATATAGCCAGAGGGCTGAAAATTTTGATATTCATTCTGAGTCATGTCTAGAAAAAACAACAAATGTTGTCCCCAGGGTAGGTTTTTAGTGGGGGTTTCAATCAGTAACATACTTTCATGCTAAATTGGTCCCTTACTTAGTGTTTCTCTGAATTTTTGAGATGAGGTATTATTATTATTTCTATCATTATTCAGACCATCCTCATCTTAGTTGTTTTTCATACAATGTTTCAGCCGTTGTACTCTACGGCCTTCATCAGGTATCAACTGGTAGGTGTGGGGGTAAGTAATGAATGGAACCCTTTATTTAACTGACGGGAGTATATAGACCGCACTCCCCTCTCAGTAGTAGTATTTTCAAATTATTATTGTCTCACACTGGGATTGAACTTAGAACCATTAGTCTTTTGATTCTCTAACTAGTTATGTGTCCATAGCGTAGGGGTTAGAGAATCAGACAGAATTACCGAAAGTAATCTAATGGTTCTAGGTTCAATCCCAGTGTGAGACAATAATTATTCAAAAATACTACTACTGTGAAGGGAGTGTGGTCTATATACCCCCGTCAGTTAAATAAAGGGTTCGGTTTGTTACTTCCCCCACACCTACCTGATGAAGGCTGTAGAGTACAATGGCCAAAATGTTGTATGAAAAACAACCGAGATGAGGATGGTCCGAATAATAAAAGAAATAGTCCCTTAGTTTGTATCTGTCTGTTTTTCAAAATTCAGACTTTTTTTAGTGATCATTGCCCAACAAAAGACTAAAGGAATAACTTATTCATTGATAACCCACTATTATTCCAATGTTTCAGTTGATTATCCCCAACATATCATGCTTCAAAAAGATGTTGGTCACATAACAGATTCTATTGAATGTTATTTTGTATGATCTCCTTTGTTTTTCAATTTTCCTTCCTGCTTTCTGAAAGTCCTTCTTTGATCAACATCTACCCTGGCTTTTGCTGTCAGATTCCTACCATTGAGTTTTTAATATATTTTGATGTCACACGAGAGTTTATTATTATATCAGAATGCATGGAAATTACAGATTGAAGTTTTTAAATAGATTTTTAAAAATATTTTGACAGTTTTAGTTCACTTGAATTTCATATGAAATTGAAGATCAATTTCTATACTAACTCCAGTTGATTTAATGGCAATGTTTGATGGTTCAGTCCCCCACCCCAGACATTCTTTTAAAAAAGCAACTGGTTTCGCATGTAGAAAAAACAGTCAGAACATGTTTTGGTTGCTGTATGAATATTGAATTGAGAATTTACTGAGAAATTCATTTTAAGTCTACAGATGAAAACCAATGGAAAACCACCAACAGATTCAGAATAGGATATTCCGTAGAGGGCTGGCTAGGCACAGCCCCCCCCCAACTTATTTGCAATACTGATATTCTTTTTCAATGTAAGGACTTTATGTATGTGTCTCTATCTATAATCCTATCTGTAAAAAAGAGAAAGGAAATTGAAAAAGAACAGAGAACTGTCTTAGAAACGTTATGTTATACTTCTTTTTTCTTATTAATCAAGAATTCTGCATGATTCCAAAAATCTGATTGGTTAACAGGTGTGTAGAGTAATTTTGCACTGTTTGAAAATCAATAATGTATGGGCTTCATTAAAAACAAGGCAATGTCTTCTCTATGATGTCAATCTCTTCAAATGTCCAGGAATATTTCAACTCCTAAACAATGGAAAGAAATTGATAGCTTTCTGGTAAAGGAATAGAAATATAACATTATTCTCAGCCTGTTGTACATTCATTCTTTCTTTGTGTTTTTGATAGATTCCTTGTACGATCAGAAAGTGTTTTTTCTTGGAAATATTCAGTTTCAACATTAAAGTAAGTTGCTTCCATTCTGACATTTTGGAATCTGGTGATCCAGTTGAAATGGGAATACCAAGGCTCAAAAAGAAAGATGAGAGGAAATGAAATACTTCATCAAAGTCATGAAGTATGAGCAGTTCCTTGGTAGACAAAGCTTGGTATTCAAGGGGATGCATCTCTGGAAGATGATAACTTTATTCAGTTGATGAAAAAAAATATATTCATCCAGTTTATCAAAATGAATTGTTGACAATCATGGCAAACGCAAAAAAAGAAAAAAAATCATTTTTTGGAGATAAGAGGAAAACGATTTCTTTTTACTTATATATGATGAATACACTGACGTTGCAAAGAAGGAATAACTCTCTTGGTTTTTACAAACTGACAGATATGGAAAGTGGCTTTATAGTTTCTGTAATGAAAGATATGCTAATCTGAATGCAGTTTATCTTTGTTCAACTGCAGAGGGCAAATGTATAATGATGTAAATAACATGCTGGGAAAAATCAAGCATTACTTCTCAAATTTATCCTGCCAAAAGCCTTGGTAGTTTGTTGCCATGGGCATCCCTTCAGTTTCTCAGTGAAAGACATCACACTCAAATGTAAAATCCTTGATGATACAATGAGAACTGTAAGTGAAATATGCCTTATTGTTAAATTCTCACCAAATTGAGAAAATACTTGCTTCCTTCCAAGAAACCATTGAAGGAGAAGTTGATGCTGAGGAATAGTTATTCAACAAGGTATGCTCACTGGACAATCTTTGTGTAATACAAAGGACTGTTTGTGGTTAATATTGTTAGAAAATACTTATTAATTATAATCAACTGTTGGATTTTGTGAGGGACGTGTCTTTGTGAGAAATTGACAGTGGACGTAGGAGCAAGAATTGTGGGATGCAATTTTCAAATGTGGAACCAATCAAGTTCCGAAACCATATCAATGCTGAAGAATGTTTTTCTTGGTGCCATTTTTGGCAAATGATATGATGATGAGCTGAATCTCCAACAAGAGATCAGTAGAAGCGGTATCAATACTAATGTCTTTGAAATAGAATTTTAGATCTTTAAGATGATATTTCAAGGCGTCAAGTTTATTTCAATAACATTTATAAGGAGTTGAAATAGCTACAAAAAGATGGAAAGTTATTCATCCCAAACACCATTCTGATATGTGAATCAATCTTTGTTGATCCTGCCACAACTGCATCAAGACATTGTTATGATTGAGTATGTCACAGAAGAGGTTCAATTCTCTCTATATATTGTGCATCTAAGAGGAATAACGGATAATCTTGACCTTTTAAAAGTAGGATATGATTTTGTTGTACTTCACATAGACAGGTTTTTCATATTTGGTAAATTCAATAAATTGGACTTTAAAATCTGCTGACCAAAGTTTATATTGTAATTTTATTTTTGTTTTGTGAAAGAGATAACTATGTTGAAAAGAATTGCAGTCCAAAGTCAAAGGGTAGCATAAAACGGGATGCAATTCATAACATTTCTGATAATAATGAATGTCAAAATGTCACTAAATAATCATCTGTAAATGCATTTTCCAGCAATCAAGAGGATTCCTTTCTTGAAGTTTTCTCTGTGGTGCCAATCATGTGGGTACCTCTGGCAAGAACTTATTTTGTGCCTCACCATCTTTAAAACCACATCACGAACCCTGACACTATTATATCAGTCAACACTATGGACTTACAAATAGCGGTCTTTTTTCACCATAGATAACAAGGTGTTTGTAGTACCTATGTCTATAAAATTAACATTGTGGTAAAAAAAAATTTTCAATTGCAATTTCAAATGCCAATTTATAAAATTACCCTGGGGAGCATGCCCAAGGATCCTTACCCTTAGCTTGGTGCTGAATAATCGATCTCCCACCCCCTATTGAGGAAGCCAATCCCTTTGTTGAGCAAATCCTGGCAACACACCTGCAAGCTGAAGAAGCTGTAGCTCACTTTGGCTGGTTGGTCGGGCCTGCCATATGTGAGACTACAGTGACTCAATATAAGAAAAAAGTAATCTCTTACAAAGATCTTTACTTGAGACATTTTATGAACCAAAAAGATCTTACTGTTCAATTTTGATTCTGTAATTCTCCAAATCTTGATTTGACTTTAATTATCAGTCATTTTCTTTTCTCTTGATTTCTTCTATTAAAAGCACAAGAAATCAATGAATGGAATAATAGTTTAAGATATTTGCTAGTGTATTGTTTAAAACATTATTTTTATTTTACCAGCAATGATTAAAAAAAAAGAGGAAAAATGCCAGTGTTGCCTGCAGCTCTTCTATAAAAAGAATTTGAACTGGAAGATGTAATTAATGATTGATTTTAAGATGAAAATATGGAATGTTTTCCTAATGTTTTTAAAAGCTAAATTTTTTTTAAAAAAGAACAATTTTTTTTTTATCAAAGCATCTTCATACTCCGACCTCCCCCAAATGAATATTTTTTAGATGTTTGCTTTTAGTAAATTTTGCTTTGTGCCTTTGGTGTTGATTTTGATGATGAAACTCAATAATATTATTTTCCAACTGTTGTGTACTGAAGTTAAAAACATGACAGGTTTTTTAATCCAGAAGATTAAAGTTTTATATTCTAGCTTTGTGAATGATGGCGATGAATGTAAATCATTTGTTATTAGATAATTGCATTGCATGATTATGACACTTGATCAAAAACAATTCTTTTTACTCTGAAAGTGTATTGATTCATGTTTCAACAACTTTTTCAAAGCTAGGTCTAAAATCATTTGATTTCAAGCAATCTATACATGAAAGATACTTGATGGTATTAAACGAAGTGTACACATCAAATGAAACAATCATTTAAGTATGTTGATGAGGAGAAATCTCTGGTGTGTCCCCATCAAGAATTCTCTTCTTGCATATGGCCCCCTCACATGGAATACAATTCAGATGCCATAGAGAGAGTACAGAGGAGGGCTGCCAAAATCAAGGCTAGGAAATATATCGTACACTTTTTTCAGGTACTCTGGGAAAAAGAAGAAAACGTGCTGACCAAATGAAGTCCATAGAATCTGAAACAATATACATATAATAGATAATGACGTTCATTGCCTGAAATGCCCTGACTTCACCTATCTGCTGTAAAACCTGAGGACACAGTCACAAATTACAAATTCAGACCTCCACTGGTGTTAAAGAAACATTCTTCTCTGCAAAGATAGCAAAAGCAAGGAACAGTCTGAGTGAAAAGATGATCACATCCAAGAATATCAATATTTTTGAAAATAAAATTTATTCTGATATCACTCTTATCAAATTTAACTACCAATTTTCTTTTTAGTTTAATTCCACCCCAACTAAACTGAAGCTAGTTTAATGATGCAAATAATTGCTGTTAAAAAAAGCCCATTTCAAATACATACATGAAAATCATTGGAATGATTATCGTGGTTACCTTGAATGAAAACATAAAAAAGACAATAGATCTCAAAATTTACTGTAGAGTAAGCTGTTTAACATTCTCATATCTGTTTTCCCATCAAATAGTAGGGGTTATGAGATAGTAAAATAGATCAGTCAGTTGGTCATTTTTTAAAAGTCAATTTCAATAATAGAAGAAAATAGACAAAGTAAGTTTGAAAAATGTTGATTCTTTGCTAATTCTCAGTAGTGTTCCAAATTGGACGAGATCTATTCTGTGCCTTCTAAATGTTGGTAGCTGTTGTATAACCATGTGAAACATGCATTTGCAAGTGTTTCTATTGTGGTGTGCACTACAAAAGAGATTGCAGTTGTGAATTTCACCGATCTGTTGTGATCACAAAAAAAAAAACTCTGAATGGAACCAGCATGTGAAAACATAATCTGGACTAAGATTTGACCAGGGGAAATTGAGAAGTTCAAACTGGGTATAAATAGAAAAATGTTGAAAGAATACATGTATGTATACATTGTTAGACCACTACCCAGCCAGTTGCATCCACTAGTATAGAAATGCTGGACAAAATGGACCCTAACTTCATAGATTTTCTTACTATTACCACACTACCTCAGCTGCTATCTTGTCCATCTTCAACCCCCATCCCTACTTCCTGACCAACAAGGAGCCCCAGGTTAATATGTCACAGCCCCAGTCTCCTTTCCTCAACTGTCTACTAAAATTCAAATGTTCTGCAGTTGCCGCTTCTGCTCAAGGTGTCTTTGTTTGAAGAATTAACCAATGAGAAGAAAGAGCTACTTCTGTGCAGTACACTGATTGGCTAAGGAAGTCAAAACTTGCCACAAGGGAGACTGTGATTAGCTAAAACTAATTCCCACTAAAAGTTCCTTTGTTTGATGAGTGAACACATGATTTGCTACTTTGGACAATTGAACACCTATAGTTCCTGGTTTTCAGCATCGCTAGCAGTTCAAATGTACAAACAAATTAGGGAAAACTAATGACTCTTCTCAAAGTGAAAGGCAATAATTTTTTGCCTCCGTCAACATCTTTATGGAGCTGGGATAATAGTGATAGATACATTTTTTTAACAGAAGTTGATTGCAATAAATACATTTTACTATAGTCTCTGGCATATTTTATAAATTCATGTATTCAGGATTAGCTCTCATTTCTTTTTACTCACAGAGTTAAAATATTTTCATGATAGATCTTTTTTCTACTACCTTTTGATATTCATATTACAGCAATTTATCTTTAAATTACTTGTGTTGATGATTTATTGCTTAATTTCTCTTAGGGTCACTTAGGTATTTGCCATCTATTCTGATTCCTTTGTTTCCCCTGTCTAGGTTCCTGAACTTGATCATGAGAAAATTATGCTCAACTTCACATGAAGAGACAGACAAGCGGTACTGTACATTAGGGTAAAAACAGGAGTCTGCAAAATCATATAATCCATTAAGAAACTTAAATCGTAATGGGCTGGTCATGTTGCAAGTATGGCAGACAACTGATGAACATCATGAATCACAACATGGATCCCCAGAGATCAAATACAGAACTGAGGCAGGCAGAATAAAAAAAATGGCGAAAGGAACATAAAATATTGGCTCCGTGACACCTGCAATAGGGAGGTGTGGCAAATCTTGGGGTTAGTCTTTGTCCAACAATGGACTATAAAAGACTAATTATGATTTAAAAAAAAAAACATTTAAAAAAAAATGCTCTTGAAGGAACCTGAAGTATCAAGAGTGCAGTCATTTTCCAAGGTTGACAAGCTTTTGGTAGGGTAAGGTCAACTTTCAAGTGTAAGAAAATCCTGCTACTGCTAAAAAAAGTTTCTACAACCAATGCATCCCCCTGATAGTCACCTATGGAGCTGAACATCCTCAGGAGAGAATTATGCGAAAATAACTTGGAGTGAACACAAGATAGCCTGATATATTAGATGAAAAGCAAAGAAGAGATGTCAGAGAATCCAATGGGGCTGGTCATGTTATTAGAATGGCAGACAACTGCTGAACATCTCAACTAACAATATTGATCCCAAGAGATCGCAGGGAAAACCCTAGCCGACAAAAAGTTCATCTTTGCGATACCCATGATAGAGAGGTGTAGCAAATTTTGGGGAAGATATATGACACTAACATGGAACTTAACCAAGAGACAGACTCGTAAGCTGAGAACCATGCAACGTGCACATGAAAGAATAATGCTGGGCCTCACATGGAGAGACCACAAAGCAGCACGGTACATCCGGGAAAAGACATGGGTTAGAGACATCATAGAATCCATAAAAGATCTCAAATGGCGACGGGCTGGCTATGTTGCAAGAATGGCTGACAATCGATGGACATCACGACTCACAACATGGATTCCCCGAGACCACATGCGCAACCGAGGCCGGCAAAACGTTAGATGGAGGGACGAGCTAGACAAGTTCAGGAAGTACTGGCTCCGTCATGCCCATGATAGGGAAGTGTGGCAAATGCTGGGGAAGGTCTATGTCCAACGACGGACGCTAAAAGACTGATGATGATGATGATGATGATGATATGACACTAAAAAGCTGATGATGATTTCTATTAAAAAAAAAGATTTTTTTCTGTTGAAAATTCTCCCTTAGAATCAGTTTCCAGCGTGGGAGGGGGTTCAATTTGCAATGTGAGTTTATACTAAATTGATCTCTTCATTTATGTGTGGCAGCATTCAGACTTGTTTTTTGATAATTCAGGCTTTAAGTGATCAACACTCAATGATAATGGAGAAGAGCTGTTTAAAAATAGTTATGTCCCTGACTCGTGTCCAAACAAAATGTTGTGATGGTTTGGGTCCTGACAGTTATAAATAGAATTCAACAAAAGGAGTGGCCAAATATCTCTGGGGCTGTAAACAAAAAGTTGTCGAAAGAATCGTAAACATGTTTGATAATAGGTAGATAACAGTTTGAGTAGATTTGAGAAGTGACTGGTAGAACTCAATTTTTATAAGGTAAGGGTCCAAGTCATTATACCTGCTGCCTACTTCTGATGAAACCACAATTATATATTTATGCTGCCAAGGATGTTTAGATATCCAAAACTTTTCAGCTATATCCCAAATATCTTGGTGAAAATTAGAAATAAATGTTGTTCCTTGAAGTACTTGTGTGTGCATCCCTAAGTATGAGTGAAGATGAAAAAAAAGTCATATTGGACTGAGCAGGAGTCCTGATGAAGGATTGCTTCTTGGAAATATTTCGAATTGAGATGCATTTAATATAGAAACTCTGTCAAGACCAACATCTTTTGGCAGCACACCATGTAGGGGTGATTAATTAAAACATTTGAAGGTAGGGTATATAATGTATAAGTTATTTCTTATCTTTTGCTGGGCAGTAAACACAAAAAAGTGTAAATAAAAAAGAAAACAAATGGGCACAAATTTAGCATAAACATTGCTCACTGAACCCCCAATGAAAATCTTTTGGGAGGGAGGGATTTTCAAGAAACCAAAGAAAATTGCTTTTAGACATCATCATCATCATCAGCTGCCTTTGAGCGTCCGTTGTTGGACATAAACCTTCCTTAAGATTTGCTAGACCTCTCTATTGTGGAGCAAGTACTTTCTGAACTTATCTAGTTCATCATGCAGTCCCATATTTTACCAGCCCTGGGTTCCGCATGTGATCCCTGGGGATCCATGTTAATTTTTCTTATGAAATCTATGATATTTCAGACTCTTGTTTCTCCTCCAATACTTGGTGCTGCCTTGTGGTCTCTCTATGTTGAGCAAGATTTCTTCCTATGTATATTGCATGGTTTTCGGTTCGAAGGTCAGTCATTTGGTTAGGATCCACGTTTCAGCTCCATAGGTAACTATTGAGAGGATGCATTGATTGTATACTCTTCTTTTCCACACTTGGACTGGGAAAAAAAAAGAATAAAAATTGACGTCGATTACCTACGCAACCTCAGATTTGCTGACAACATCGTCCTTTTTACTGAGAATGTTCATAACCTTGCAGATATAATGAATAGTAAAGTTTAAATTTTCATCCCCCTAGCTCCATTTGTGCAGCTTGTGCGCATGATACATACACAAATAGCCAGATAGACCCACTTGTTTTGATGACTATTTTGGTTGATGGTTTCTAATATTAACCACTGCTACCCACATCAGACTAGTTTAAACAATGTTGCTGGGTTTACGTATCATGTGCTCTCTCTCTCTATATATAGATAGATATAAATACATATATATCTATCAACATATCCATCCTGAGTTTGCCCAGTCCTTACTGTTGATAGTAGAAACTGAAGATTTTGCACACTCACTCCCCTCAATGATTTAAAAAAAAAATTACCCCAAAATATTTTTAGTGAAGGTTCAAGATACAATACAAGCTCATGCTAAATTGGTCACTAGTTTGTACCTTCCTGTCTTTTTTTTTTTTTTCTTAAATCCAGATAGCCCAAAAAAGAGTAACTTATTTTTTGATTAACCCTTTTTCCAACTTTTCAATTGATCACCCCTAACGTTAGATATATAGGGTGGTGACGATACATATTTTTCCTTGGAATGCTTGTCATGATTTATGGCAAAATTTCTTACAGGGTCACCTTCCTACTGTGGCCCCCAACCAGAAAAAGACAGCATTTTGGTCAAACACAGACAGAATGGTGAATAAATATTGGCAACTGTTCATGTCAAGAAACAACTCATCAGCTCTCTACCTGACCTTGGGAAAACTCCCTGGCAGTTTTGGCAATACTTATTAATTTCTTCTGCAAAATTGATTCTGAAATAAAATTAGTGACAAAACCCCTCAATGGCAGGCCTATGGTTGATGTCAACCCTCCCTCCTTCCTGAACTTGTTCTCTTCCAAGTATGTCTTGAATTTTTGGGGTTTGTGGGGGGGGGGGTTGTACTACAAACCTGCAAAATGAGAAGCGTGCAGCGCGCGCATGACAGAATCATGCTCAACCTTACATGGAGAGATCACAAGACAGCACAATATATCAGAAAGAAAACAGGGATTCGAGACATCAAAGAATCCATTAGAAAACTCAAATGGCAATGGGCTGGTCATGTTGTGAGAATAAAAGACAACTGATGGACAACACAACTCACAACATGGATCCCCATAGACCACATGCAAAACAAAATACAAGATGGAGAGATGAACTACACAAATTTAGACAATACTGGCTCTGCAGAAATGTGGCAGATCCTGGGAAAGGTCTCTGTCCAACGACGGATGTTAAAAGACAGATGATGATGAATATTAATTATTCATCATGATTCTCCCATATTATCAAATGCGGTGGCATAAACCTATAAGTCTTTTGGAGATATTGCTTGGACATTCATACAGGTAAACCCATAAGTATGAAAAGAAAACAGAAAAATATCTGAATCTACCCCAGCAAATTTAACCAACTCTTCTGTACCCCATTTTCTACTTTCCCACAAAATTTCATTGTAATTTGTTGAATACTTTCAGAGATATTGTGTAGACACTGCACAGATGTTCCATTAGAAAAAAAAAATTACCAATAAACTACACAAAAAATTTGTTGGTATACATCTTGGTTTCACCCCCTCTGTTGGTGTCTCAAATAGTCTCCACTTGTATGTCACCATCACTAATAAAAACAAATAAGCACACCCTACAAAAGCAAAAGAATGGCAATCTACTAAGTAATTTTACTGGATTCCAAAGTACTGTGAAAAGAAAAAAAGTGTTCAGATTCTAACCTCAAGACTGAGCATGAGATCAACTTTTTTGAGGAAGATACTGACACTGAAATAATCCTGAAAGATATCTTAGCTGCTGCAGAAGAAGAACTTGGAAAAATTCCTTGCAAAATTCCGAAAGCCAAAGTTAACGGTAATAAATCTTGTTTTCAGTCACTGATATCTTCACCCAATGATTTAATGAGATCCTGTATGTTGTATGCTAATTTGTATTTTGGTAGTTTCATATTTATGAATGAATTGCACAAAACCATAATTTTGAAACACATTACACTTCAATTTCTTTTCTTCCCTTCTTTCTCTAGTTTTTCTTTGTTCTCATGAAAAAAATTAAGGAATTAAAGTGTAAGTGTGTTTCAAAATTATAGGTTTGTGAAATTTATCCATAAATATGAAACTGCCAGAATATAACTAAGTCATAAAACTATACAAAAAATTGGACACTGAGTTAGATTACAGGTTAAGAACCCCACAATAAGAATTTAGAAATATCCATAATAACTTAAACAATGGCAAAATGAAATGTCATAGAAGGGTTTTCTTTGATGTCTAAATGCTGTTATTCACTGAGATCTAAAAAAAATCATTGGCAATGGATGTAAGTGATCTAGCAACACAAGTTATCTTGACTCTTCAATTTCAGAAATAAGATTTGGCCAAAGCAATCATCCTTATCGGCCTCTTAGCATTCATCGTTGGTCATAGACCTTCCCCAAGATTTGCCAGATCATTCTATGTTTGAAGTCATGGAGCCAGTACTTCCTGAATTTGTCTAGTTTGTCATGCCACCTCATTTCCTGCCTGCCACAGTTTCACATATGATCTCTTGTGATCCACATTGTGAGTTATGATTACCATCAGTTGTCTGTCATTCTTACTATATGAACAGCTCATCGCCATTTGAGTTTCCTATTGGAATCTATAATATCTCTGATTCCTGGTTTTTCCCCTTGCACTGTATTTTGATCCTTCCAGGCGATGTTGAGCATAGTTTTCAGTTCGAGTGTTGGTTTCTTGGTTAGGCTCCATGTTTCAGCTCCATAGGTGACTATCTTGAGAATGCATTGTTTGTATACCCTTCTTTTTTTAGGATTAATGGGATTTTTTTGTCTTTGAAGGTTAGGCTTGGTTTACCAAAAATTTGTCAACCTTGACTGATTCTTGGTTTGATTTCTTCTTTTGAGGATTTCATGGAGATTTCATGGAGATTCATTGTCATAGATAGTTGTAGTGGATCTACTCTTTTCAACTGAGGTTAGTGACCTTGCTGTACAAGTCATTTCAACCCTTTAGTCTTGAGCATAAGATTTAGTCAAAACAGAAGGTGTCATGAAACCAGAGATGTCTAACACTACAGATAAAACTGATGAGCAGTAAATATCTTTAGGAGCAGCCATTTTGAATGACTCAAATCCTCCACCTGAAAAGCTTACATAGGATTTAGATTTTCTCAATGTCTTGCAAGGATCTACTTTATTTGCAAAGATTATCTTATATGTTGTCTGGAGATTTCCTTTGTTTTTCAGCATATGAAGATAATCTATCTTGAAGGAATTCTTTTCTGCCTGAATACGTATTGAATGTTAATGTCAACCTTATCAATGTAGATACTGGTTGTTGCTGACATTACTGCGCTCAAAGATTTACTGATAATCAACATTTTTAATGCATCTAATAATACATCCTCTATCAGTAGCTAGAATCTTTTCTCTAGGATACAAGCTGTTTTCTTATGATTAAAAAATACTTTGTCACGGGAGTAAGTTGCCAAAAAAAAGTTTAATTAGGTTTTTAGACTTCCATGAAGGGAGCATATAAAGTTGTGGAATCAAATCATGTTTAACATACCTGTACACACATGGAGACATATGACCACTGGATATAAGTTCGGCTGGACTGTATAACAAAACTAAAATAAATGTTCATTCATGCAAGGAGTCACTGGAAGTGATGGAATATTATTATTATTGTTTAGCCTGAGAACATAAAATTGTGGATAAACTTTGACAACTTCTTCTTGGTCATTGAAAATTCATGGCTTTCATTTTCAATAATTTTTATCCATTTTTTGAATTTATGACCTTTGTCATCTATTCTCATTTCTTAGCCTCTTAAAGTGTCTGGCGTATATCATATATTGTAATAGCTTTCTGTAATAGGAACTTGGTGCTGGGAGTAGTTACAAGTTTGTTTATGGTGCCAATATCTGTCTACTTGCATCTACCTTTAGGGCTGGCTCTAGGATTCCTGGTGCCCTGGGCAAGCTGAACTTCAGTGCCCTTCAAAGTAGTCTCATTTATTTCTCTGTTTTACAGTGAAAAAATAGATATATAGGAATAAAACATATATTAGAATAATTACGTAAGAATATTCCTGGAAAGTCTGTCTTTTCATCAGGGAATTTTCTTATTTTGACTGTTTATTCATTGTGGTTAAATCATTGATTTTCCCGTTTTCCCACTTGTATTTGCAAATACCTACTGTCTAAAACCCCTGTATACCTTAAGCAGTCAGTACAACAGAGTTTTATATCATGTTTTGATATAAAGAATCGTTTATAGAAATAATTAAATATTGGATAAGTTTGGATATTTTTCGAAGACTCGAATATTTCTAAAATAATATTCCAGATAGCAAAACTGTATCTCAATTGAAAATTCATCATACATATAATGAATCTAATATCATTATTACTTGATTAGATATTTTAATGTTATTTTTTATAGCATGCAGTGAATGAAGGCTTAATGATATGAAGGATATTTTAGATAATTTCTCTAACATCTTGATATTTTTTGATTGGTTGAAACAAATTATTTTTGGGTGGGTAAACTTGCCCTTAAACTCGACCGCTGGTTGAATAACTTCGAAAAAAAATTTTACAGGCTGACGTGAAAGTCATCTAGATCTTTTCACCAATTGTTCCATAGATCTTGTCTTGAGCCAGACTAAATTTTTTTCTAATGTTCAATAAAGAAAAAAAAAATTTATTCATCTCTTGCAGATTGCTGTCATTGAAAGAGTGAATAACTTATTCCACTCCATTGATTGGGATGATACTCGGCTAAAAGAGCTTGGATTTATTATTGAGGAGGTGAGTATCCGCTTATATATCTTCATTAGCAGCAGCAGCAGCAGCAGCCCTGCTGGACAAAGGCCTTTCCCATCACTTTTTATGATGAACGTGATCCATTAATCTCTACCGTCTTACGGGTAAACTTTTCTATTTCGTCTCTCTATCTTGTGTCTGGTCTTTTCCTACTGTGTTTTTTTTGCTTTGTGCCCTGTCCGTATCCATTTTTATTGCTTAGTTACTTGTACGATATAATTCACCCTGAAAGAAGTGAGACCAGGAGATGTAATATCACCAAAACTCTTTACAGTAAGCCTTGAAAGCACTTTACAGAAAACAGGCTAAGAAAATATGGTATTAAACTTAGATGGAGAATATTAGAGTAATTTGAGATACTTTGATGATAATGCATTAATAGCAAAAACAAATTAATTTCTTTTTTCTTTTTTACATGAGGATTATGTCAGGATTTCTAATTCTGATAATAAAATTTCAAAAGAAAGACAAGCAAGAAATTTATGTAGTTTATCTAATGGAACAAATTTAATTCTCAAAATCTATTTTTTAATGCTCATACATGATATCAGATGTCAACCAAAATAGTCAATATAGGTTTCTCTCGACTTTTAAGTTAGTCTGACTTGCTGATATATATGTATCGTGCGTACAGGCTGCACCGATGGAGCTAGAGGGCTGAAATTTTCAGCATTTACTCATTATCATTATGCAAATAAAAACATTTTTTGATTTCCTAGAATTTTCCACCTGTATAGGTTTTTAGTTGGTCAGTTTGCAATGTAAGTTTATCCTAAATTCGGCCCTACTTAGTGACGCCTTTTTTTTTGAAAATTCAGACTTTCTAGTGATCACTGCTTGAAACTAAGGATGAGAGGAGTAACTTATCCATTGATTACCCATTCTGCCAATTTTTTAATTGATCACCACCAACACAGCATGCTACTAGAAGATGTTGATCACATGACAGCTTCTATTTTGTGACTTATCAGATCCATCCTTGAACTTTTATAGAAGGAAATTTATTTTGCTTAAATTCTGTGTCTCTTAAACTATTAACATCTGTGAGTTCTTGGATTAAATGAATTAGCTCTATTCATCTCCACCAGACTTTTAGCATCCGATGTTGGATATAGACCTTTGCCAAGATTTGCCAGACTTCTCTATAATGGGCATTGTGGAGCCAGTACTTTCTGAATTAGTCTAGTTCATCATGCCATCTTATTTTCTGCTTGCCACAGTTTTGAATATAATCTTCGGGGATCCATGTGATGTCCATTGGTTGTCTATCATCCTTGCAACATAACCAGCCCATGGCCATTTCAGTTTCCTAATGGATTCTGTTTCCCTCTAATATACTGTGCAGTTTTGTGATCTCTACACTTGATGTTTTGCATGGTTCTCTCTTGTGTATATTGCATGGTTTTTAGCTTGAAGGTCAATGATTTGGTTTCATGTTTCAGATCCACAGGTGACTATCTGGAGGATGCACTGGTTGTATACCCTTTTTTCTAGGACTGATGTTATTTTCTTGTTTTTGAAAGTCAAGCTCACTCACCAGAGACTTGCCATCCTAGATTGATTCTTGGCTTGATTTCTTCTTCTTTTGAGGATTTCAAAAAGGTAGAAGTAACTTATTCATTGATCACCTTTTTTCCCCCCAAATTTTTTATTTGATCACCCCTCAACACAACATGTTGCCAAAACAGGTTGATTACATGACAGTTTTCTATTAAGTGACTAACCAGGCTTGTACACTTTTAGAATCCGCTATGTCCCTACATATGTAACAATTAGAGTGAGTGAAAGCTTCCACATAATTGTTTGAGAAATCATTCAGGTGATATCACAGGTTAGAACTATTTAGTTAATAATTACCCATTTAATGCTAATTTTATTTAATTATGTAAATTTGAAGCTTGAATTAGATGAATGATTATTCTTTAAGAACAATGATTAAAAGTAATCACTCAAGCAAAAGTTTCTTTTCTGGTCCCCAAATTAAAAACCATTTCGATTGGTTCCTGAATTGATTTGCAACACTGATATACACTTTCAGCCAACTTTTTATTGTGTCCAAATGAATAAAGATAAGACTTTATATGCCAGATCACTGTAGCCCAACAAATAGCAGACCAACCAGCTAATTGGGGTTATAGTTGCTCCTCTCAATGATTGTCTCTGCCTATCTATCTATCTGTCTGTGTCTCCAGGCATTCCTAGTCAGATTACAACCTTTGAAGTTTGAATGAGTACACCACTTGGCACCATCTAAAAATGTTTTTGTTTGTTTTAAAACTCAAGGAAGACTGGATAATATAACTCTGAAATGTTTGGATAATAGGTCTGGTTGGTCACTCCCTAGAAACTGCCATTTGACCAATGTCTTTTGGCAGCATGCTGTGTGTGGGGGGGTGATCATTTAAAAACTTGCTAAATGGGCTGATCAATGACTGAGTTACTTCTCTCACTTTTGTTGGCCAGTGATCACTAAAAGTCCAAATACTCAAAAAACAAGAATGAACGTAGTTAGAAACGAACTAAGGGACCAGTTTAGGATAAACTTACCCTGTAAAATGGACCTTTCCTTGCTAAAAACCCGTTTGGGGAAGGAATCTTCAGAAACAAAAAAAATGTTTTTTCCAACACATAATAAGGGGTGAATGATTAAATTTTCAGCTCTCTAGCTTCATTGGTACTGCCTGTATGCATGATACATACATAGACTGACAGACCAGCTTAAAAACTGAAGAAACTTATGTCGACTATTTTGGCGACAGTTTTGGTTGACGGTTTCTGAAAAGAAAAATATGTCAGTGCAAGCCCAAATGAAATCTCTTTTGATTGGGTCTGTATTTTTCCTTTTTTCATTTGGCAAATATCGTCAAACCATTTCAATCAGCAAAGAGTTCTTAATTGACTCAGTAAAATGATGAGAAAACGTTTGTGGTGATCATCAGCGCTAAATAAGATTGCTTCTTGGTGTTGCGTCATCCATATCGATGTCAATGTGCCAGAAAATGTTTTTCTGATGGTTTATTTTTAGGGTCATTTAGTATCAAAAGAGATTTCTATAGTTGCAAAAGGACGCGCGGGTCTTCATATGATCCAATATGTTCCGTCTTTCTTTATGGTTAGAAACGCAGACATGCACCAAAAGTGTGAACAAGAACCTCATCAACTCGGCTATTAGAAAGAGATCAAAAAGCAAGATTACTTGAAACAGGAAGCTGTCCATAAAGTTGAACAGATAACCCTGAGCTGGCAAGAGAGAAAGCAAAATTATAAGATAGAATATAAGAATGAACGATAGCTTTGGATCCTCCCTCTTGTTTATTATAACCTAGGAATTCATTTGTGGCTGCTACAAAGGCTCCAACAAAGCCAGAATGGATAATGCATGAAGCTTTTACCAGTGGAATAAAGAAACCTGTCAGCACATAAATGTTTCTTTGATGTGTGTTCTTTAGTTCATCTTTAAAGAGCATGGCCTTTTTCAATGCTGACATAAAAAGTCTCATACGTTCTCTGGTGAGATAACTATCATCCGTACGCATCAATGTATTTTCATAGTACCCACGTAATCAGTTCAGTGGTAGCTTTTACTGGTAAATGAATCCGAATTTTAGGATATCTTCATGCTTTTGTGTTCATCTTTAAACCATGGATTTTTTTTCAAGGGGGGCTATATACCTATAAACTCACTGTCTCCGGAATGTTTCAACTCCTTAAATTGGATAAAAATGGCATCAAAATATAAAGGGAGTTGGTAAATGTTGATGAAGATCTTACAAAATGTAACATGCTGGATTAATAAAGGAAAGAATGCTAATCAAAGATAATTAGTATGAAAATTAGAGCAAGGAATTTTGATTTTAAGAAAATACATCTGTACCTCAAATAAATGAATCACCACAGTCAGTGTATGTAACAGAATTAATTATATAATTGTCTAAAAGATTATGTGAAATTATCTAAATCATTGTAAAATATACCAGCTTAAGATTGGGTTAGTTTTGGTCCAAAATGATCTTAGAGACCTTGAAAGATGGTACCTAGTGGATTTTCAAAGTTGTAGTCCTAAAAATGTGACTATGTGCACCCAGAGACACAGGCATTCAGATAGTCAAAGAGAAAAATCTGTCATCCACTTGGTTGGTTGGTCCCATTTAGTTGGGAAGTGATCATTAAAAAGAGTGAATTTTCAAAAAACAAGCACACTCAAACTGAGGGATTAATTTAGCATAATTTTTACATTGCAAATTGAACCCCCAGTAAAAAAGCAAAACAAAAAGTGTTTTTTTGTTGACATAAGAATAAATGTTCGAATCTTCAGCCCTTTAGCTCTGATGCTGCAGCCTGGTGATACATACACAGCCGGCAACACCATCTTAAAACCTGAAGAAACTTATTTTGACATTTGTGTTGATGGTTTCTCTTTCCTAAGAAAAAAAAAGCTTGAAAAAGGTTGAAAGGAGAAAAGTATACTTAGTCTAATACTTAGTAGGCGGCCCAGCAAATGAATGCATCGTGTTGGTATTATTTCTGGGATTTTTTGATTGGTTGAGTGGTATCATATCTTTTTTTTTTATTATAAAATCAATTTTCAGAATGTTCTCTATGTTAGCTTAACAATGCAATTCTCTTTCTAGCTATTATTCATGGTAAATTGGTGAATCTAGCAGAACTCATTTCATGCCTCCACTAAATTATATCTGGATATTTTTCAACTGGTTACTAAATCAGTGGTTTTGATTTGTAGGGAAAAAAAACAATCTAAAATGGAAGCCATTATGAAAAAAAAAATGGTGATTAAGAACATTACATGTCTAAAACATTGAAAGGATATTTCCAAATGAGAAAATTTTCAAATAAAAATTCAACAAAATGTCAGGGAATTAAAGTAGAATGAAAATTCTATACACAATGATTTTCAATGATTTATTTTCACAGAATATGAACACTCACTTATGTTTGTTTAGATTGGTTTTATACAAAATATCACCACTGAAAAATATTGAATCACCATAGCCCTATAAATAGTCCTACCAACCAGCCAAGTGGGCTATGGATTTTTCTTTCTTTGCTTTGTGTGTGTGTGTGTGTTTCCGAATGCTCCTGGTCACATTTTTTTGGCCACAACCTTGAAAATTTGCATCATTACGCTAATAGGCATCATCTAAAAACAGTATATCTTTTTTTTTTTTATCTCTTTTGTCATTCTGACCAACAATGCCCAAATATTGTGCTGGTATTTTTTTTTAAATAAGGGATCAATTTTTTTCTTTTTTAGATAAAAGCTTCAGTGATTCATTTATACAGAGTACAGATATTACTATGTTTGGTTTTGTACAATAGACCACCATTGAAATATATCAATTTCTCTATCAGTATAAACAGATAATATCAAAAAATCATCCCACCTTTGATGGAAAGGAAAGAATTGTTGAAAATTTTGCAGTCTCCATTATGACTGCAAGTGAACTGAACCAAAAACCTGACCTTAGCATTACATCATATAAACAAGTAGAAAGAAAATAACAGATTCTATGTTCAGCAGAAGAGAGATTAATTGCTTAAATACTTTGGTTACTGCAGAGAAAATGGTTTGAAAAAAATATTTGTGCATCACGTTTTATAGTATGTATGAGAGAGAGAGGGAGGTTATATGTGGATGTGTATTTGCATTGTTGAAAACTGTCATCAAAACTGACCACATAGGTTTCTTCAGTTTTTGAGTGGGTCTAGTTGGCTATATATGTTTCACATGTATGGGCTGCACCAATGGAGCTTAAGATCTGAAAATTTAAACATTTACTCATTAAGTCTGTTTCTTCATTTCCTATCTATTATCTCCTATTCATTGTTTCTATCGAGTGATTAACCATGTATATAAAAATACTTTATTTCATAATTAAAAGTGTTTTAAAAGAATGTTATACAATGTGGAAAAATTAATTTATGGTAAGTAGAAAATAATTGTCACATTATTTGGTTGATTATGTTAGTAGACAATCAACTCGAAGAAGTTTTTCTGTATAATTAGTGTTTTCAGACATGGAATCATAAGTTGGTTGGTATGCAGTCTGGAACTAAAACTGACACAACAGAATTGATATGGGTGAACATTCAATAGAGATGACATGAAGAGCAACTCACGTCTGTTGTTATACTTACTGATCCCTCGTCGTTAAAAGCGTTTCTAAAAGGGTAACTTATCTAAGTAAGCCTTATTTCAAGAAATGAATATGAAGTATAAAATGATATTGATAAACGATACACATAAAATGACCAACTGCATGCATGGTATAAACTATGAAATATAGGGAGATTGTATTTGATCAACACTGCTGAAATGCCGGGTTAATATAACTGTTTTCAAAAATTGTTTTATAACTTGTTTTCAAAATCCCCGAAAAAGTTACATGGTAAACAACTGATGATCCCAACAAGAGAAAATTTCACTTTGGAAAATCACATAAATTGTTTTGACAGATATTGAGAAATGGGTGATTGAAGTGAGACAAAAAATCTATTAAAAAAGTTTTTTTAATGATCAGGGTTTAAAGCTGTAAAGCTTTCTGGACTATATATATATATATGATTTTAACATTTACATATATATTTATGTATATTTGATAGCTTACTTATATCTGTTTACACATTTAAAAAAATATATATACATATGTATTATAAATGCGTTATATCATATAGAATCTTATTTGAAATGATATCCCATAGTTACACGGGTAATGCATCACTCATTGTAAGTAGAATAAACAATTCTACTTATGTTGTCTAAGTTTAGTGACACATTAACTGTGTAACAACGGGAGATCATTTCAAATAAAGTTTTATTTGATAACACAATTTATAATTCATTCTGACTGATCATATATGTCCTTTTCTTGATACATACATACATACATACATACAAACATGAAAAAAAAAAAAATATGTATATATATATATATATATATATTACATACATAAACACATTGATACACATGAGTGTATAGGAACACTTTGGTTAAGGGGGGCAAAGGGCTTGATTTGCCTGAAAATTCACATTGTTTTGCCTGAATTACACTGATTTTCCCAAAATTCTATACTGTCTGTGCCAAATTTAGGAGAGCATTTGCTCCCGACTGTCTTCCGGGTTGTACACCTATGTTAATATAACAACATAATGGTTATATATATATATATATATTTTTTACTTACATAACATATATATTGTTACATAAAGCTTATTTATGGCTAAATTTTAGTTGTCTTGTTTACTTTGAGAAATATATGGGCAATTTTATCAAAAGACCACAAAGATATATTTTCCTTTCACCCTGCATATACATACCTACCTACCTATGTATATAAATGAATATACAAGGTATGATCTAAAAGTTAAGAGAATATCAATAGCAGTCTTGCAATGATTGTTGTACTGATTTTTGCTGCTATCTTTTGTGAGCAGTACCCACTGTGATCCTGCACAGTGGCTCACAAGGGGACTACTTTGATGAATATGTTGGAAACTAGGTGTTAGGATGAGTCATCTTTTTCAGGATCAAATTTCCAAACGTATATCATCATCATCAGTCTTTTAATGACCACTGTTAAACCTTCCTCAGGATTCACCATACCTCTCTATCATGGGTATTTCGGAGCCAATACTATCTGAGTTAGTCTATTTTGTCTTTCCATCTAGAATTCTGCTGGCCTTGGTTGTGCATGTGATCTCTGGGGATTCATGTGGTGAGTTGTGATGTCCATTGGTTGTCTGCCACTCTTTCAACATGATCAGCCCATTGCCATTTGAGTCTTCTTATGGATTCTATGATGTCTCGGACTCCCGTTTTGTACCCTGATGTATTGTGTTGTCTTATGATCTCTCCTTGTAGGGTTGAGCATGATTTTTTCAAGTGCATGTTGTATGCATTTCAATCTGTAGGTCAGTCTCTCGGTTAGGTTCCATGTTTCAGCTTCATAAATGATTATCCAGAGGATGCAATGGTTGTATCATAAATTGCCTTACCAACCAGCCAAGTGAGCTACAGATTCCTCTTCTTCTGCTTATTATGTCTATGTGTATGTAAGTGTGTGTATCTAGATACTCCTGGTCACATTTTTTGGGTTAAAACATTGAAAATTCGCACGAGTACACCACTAGGCACAATCTAAAAATATTTAGGTAGATATATAAATAATTTTAGACGGAAGGTCTATTTTTTCAAGGTAATCTTTTGGAAAACTAGTTCTGGTACATACACTGGCTAAGGTAATTCACTTATGCAAGACACAGATATCTATCTATCTTGCTATCTATTTAGATATGAATTGAAATGCAAAATTATATAATTCATATGATTATGTCTACGTGGATGCAAACAAAGTATGACACCTGGAAGTGGAATTAGATTTCACTGGTCAGCTCCAAGTCTGCCATTATATCAACAAAGACAAAGACAGCAGCCTGAAGAATACCAACATAGACAGATAATCAGGTTTACTTAATAGGCAAAACTTGTTATCAGATTCGAACAAAAGAAGAAGCAAAAATCAATTTGCTTATCTCTCTCAAATACGAAGAGTTTCAGATGGAAATTCTGAAAGCCAAACTCGATATTAGTTAATCAGCATTTAAAAACAGAAGGCAGTAAAATTATTCAACTCGATTTTCCATAATTTTTGTTCTTCTGACTCAAACACATTATTTATACTATTGTGTTAATTATTCATTTTTGCTCTTCAAAATTGTCCACTTTTACAAAATACAATTCATATTGATTCTCACTTGAATTGAAAAAGTAAGATGGGTAGTGGCCACTAAAAAAAATGCCTGCATATCCAATTGCAGACAAAAAACTTATCCACACATAAATTGATGGTTTTATCAGCTGAGCAATGATACCTACCCCAGTATCCAGCCAAATTAGAAATCATTAATCAACACTGTAAATACGAGTTTCTTCAGTTTTCAAGTTGTTCTAGCTAGCTGGCTATGAACGTATCATGTGTACAGGCTGCCTAAATGAAACTAGAGGGCTGAAGTTTTTTACATTCATTCCTTATCATGTCTACAAAAAACAAGTATTTTCTTCTTTTGAAAACTCTCCCTCTAAATAGGTTTTTTAGGTGGGGGTGAATTTCAATTTGCAATGGAAGTTTATGCTAAATTGGTCTCTAGTTCGTGCCAGGCTGTGTTCATGCTTGTTATTATTTTTATTATAAGGACCTTTTAATGATCCAATGAAAGGCAAGAGGAGTAATTTATTCAATGATCATTCTTTTTCCAAAGTTTTTGAATGCTCACCCCCGACAAGGAATACTGCTAAGAGATGGTCCGGTGATGGTTTCACTGAGTAACTCACCAGACCTCTTTTCTTTTTTTTTCTTTCATTTTTGTCTCTGTAGTGTAATTATTGAATATATTGGCTTTGAAAATCTCAGGAAAAAGCTTTTTATGTGATTATTGTACATACGCTGTCAGGTTAGGATATTTGTTGCTGGGAAGAGGGAAGTGGGACTGAATCTTTGAATGAAAAAATGTTTTCTAGCCATAAGTTCTGGTAGTTTTCCAACCATCACAGTTCAAACACACTGTTTTGTCATTTCTGGTCTTAAGTGGATTTTAAAAACAATGTACGTTGGCACATCAATTACATTGCTATAATCATAACATAATGTACCTCCTTCTCATTCCCTGTTCTTCTGAAATATTTACCACCAAAAGTCACTTAACATTGCCTGCAGTAGAAAAAAAAAACAGAAGCTCATTTGATGATTTGTTGTATTAGTCTGCTAATTCTATTTTGTCTCATCAGCATGAAACTTTCCTGGGAATTAAACATTGCATAAAAAAGGAAATCTAATCATAAAATGAACTGCAGGATTCTGTCTCATATGTGACCAAAACAAATTCTCGTTCTTGGTTTTTTGGTCGAATAACCATAGTTCCACAAATGGCCCAACCAGTGAAGTGGGGGACTAATCCTTCTTTCTTTGCTTGTTTGTATAAGTGTATGTGTGTCTCTGGTTGCTCATAGTCATATTTTGGGGGGTACAATCGTTAAAATCAGCATGAGCACACCACTAAGCGCCATCTAAAAAATGTATTTTTTGCTTTTCCAAAAATGTACTTTGAAACAAATTTTTCAAAGATTATCATCTTCATCATCCTCATCAGTCTTTTATCGTTCGTTGTTGGACATAGACCTTCTCTAGGATTTGCCACATTTCTCTATCGTGGGTGTTGCAGAGGCAGTATTTCCTGAATTTGTCTAGTTTGTCTCTCCATCTTGTATTTTGCCGGCCTCAGTTTTGCATTTGATCCCAGGGGATGTATGTTGTGAGTCGTGATGTCCATTGGTTGTCTGCCATTCTTGCAACATGACCGGCCCATTGCCATTTAAGTTTTCTAGTAGATTCTATGATGTCTCTGATTCCTGTTTTTTCCATGGTCTGTCTTTTAAAAGATAATTTTAGATAAAAGAGTAATTTTTTAAAGATAATTTTTTATATAATCAAGTCTGGTTCATGGGTGGGGGCTACAGTGATTCATTTATTTGAGGTACGGATATTGAAACTACTTCAGAGTAATGTGAAGTATCTGTTCTTGGAAGACACTTCTTCATTATGTGCTCATATAAATCAATATGTGGGGACACTTGAGTGACATTTTTAGAATTTAAAGATATGCCATGTAAATAAAAATTTGCAAGTGTAATAATCTTATATTTAATTAAAATTAAATACAAAAATAAAAAAGTCTCAGCTTTTGATACAATATCATAAATCTAGCCACATATGCAGAATGTTTTTTACTGTATCTACTGTACTTAGGAGCTCTGTTCACTTGCTTATTTGAAACCTTGACTTTCTTAGTCGGTTACTTCTTCTCTTTCTCTCTGGGACCAATATTATTTTGCTGGCCTCCCAGTCAATTTGAATTTTATTTTTCTCTGATTGTAACCAATCAGTGTTCTAAATCTTGCCTGTTTAATTTTCACAGATATTGAGATATCTCTCATACGCTCAGCTACGAATCACAAGTCTTTTAGCTCAAACATGTATTCACCCCTCCAACTCCCATGAATGAAATAACTGCAATTACTGCACAACAGTCACAATTATCTTCTGTCTCCTTAATTCCCTTTGCTTGGGGGAACGTTTATAGGTTTAACCCCGTGTGCTTTCTTTGATTTAGTTTTTCAGCTGTTTGTTTTCCAGCGTCTGAGAATGGCCTCGGAGTCGCTTTTAGCAATCATAGATTCAGATGTCTTATATTGCCTCCAAACTTGACTGTTAGTCATACCACTGATTACCCAGTCCCCATAATTATTCCTTGGTCTACAAAATACCTATCCTTAAGGATTCAAAGCATTTCGTTTACCTCCACTTCAATGGCTCACTGCTACAACTACTTTGCACAGAGCTCCTAACCTTTGCTCAAGCCCTAACTACTGTCTTCTTCTCCCACCTAACTTCAAGCTTACACTATATACCCATTCTATCATGGATCCACTCTCCTTCCTTAATTAGCTAGTGATCTCATTTAAACAGGCCTCTCTATCACGATCAATCTTACTCATATTAACATGTATTTTCCTTTCAGTATTATATGTATTGTTATAAATGCCTCATTTGTGGAATCATCAAATATGTGTCCTATTTGTTTGTCTGCACATTCTTATGTGTCTTTATCACAATCGCAAATTCTGTTTAATATCCTTATCCATATTCATACTTGGCACGCATATCCTCTCTTCAAACGAAATGGCTACAGGATGTTTACATCTAAAGAAGATGGCCACTTCATCTCCTTCAACATTCATATCATGTCATAGCATGTGGTGGTAAACTCAAAATGTGCGTGGACAAATTCCTTTATCCTCAGCACCTACTTCATCTCATCGCAATGCAGAACCAACTACCATTCCTACTTCAACCTCATACAATGTAGGAACTATCAAACCTATATATGTTTCTAAAATTTTTTAATGCTTTTTGGGGTCTCTGTGGTTATTTTGGATCAACAAAGCCCAAATCTTTTGCCAGTTTTTTCTCAAGATAATTTTAGATAATTAGTTCTGGTACATGCGTGGGCTACGGTGATTCATTCATGCAAGGTACAGATTGTAATTTAGGCAAGTTCTGTCTGGTTGCATCTGTTCAGCTCTCGGCTGCATCGATAATGAACTTAAGACAACTTTTATCAACAATGCGCCTTGGTTAAAGGAATTAAAAGGAGTCTTAATTTGTGTGGAAGTGTATTTCTAGTTGTCAAATCGACTTTTCTTGAAGAGGAGGTCAGACATAAGTAGTAGGAGTAGATCTGATCAAGCAGATTGATCTTAGACAGGTGCAATATAAGTAAGCTAATGAAGTTGGCTGAGTTTTTTGAAAACTGTGAGCTCTAGAATAAGTCGGTTTGTACTTTTTAGAATTGCACAACCAGTAATCTTTCGGAATTCTACTAACATACTTATGGAGTTTTAGTTCAAGACTATTCGAAGAGTTTATCACTCACTTTTTTTATCACGCCAGAAGAAACATTATACCCCCTATACACACCTATGTACAACTCTTGGCAAAAAATTATGGAATCAGCAAACTCAGAAGATGTTCACTCAGCTTTTTAACTTATAAATAAATCACAGGTAGCATGCAAAATAATTTTTGTTCAATAGCTGAACATTTCGGCATCAAGGCGTACACTGCAAACAAACAAAATAAAATTGATATCATATTTTTTTCTAGATCATGTAGATTACACAATTTTTGCCGGGTATAGCATCTAAAATTGTAATGCATGTATGTTCGTAGTCTTATAACTTGAGAGCCAGGCATCCCAGACAAAAAAAGCTATGACTAAATTCAGCACATCTTGATATCCCTACCACAGACATTTTAGGTTGACAAATCCCCTTTTTTTATAAAGGTTTAAGAGGAAGGGGGTTTTACAGTCAATTTAGGATGAAAATTAATCATTTTATATGAAGGGAAACAAATCTAAAAATTTCATAAAAAATATTTTTAATTTGTTAGTCTGTTTTTATGGCTGCAGATACCTGTCCCTCTTGTAGGGGGGATTTTTTTATATATACATATATATATATATATATATATATATATATATATATATATATATATATATATATATATATATATATATATATATATACTTGTTTTACAAACTAATGATTGGTTGTAAAGCAAGAGAAGTGAAATTGAGGTAAAATTGTTCTTAGAAAACAAACGTAATATAAATGAAAATGATAAAACAGTATTCCTCTCCCTGGACTTAATCAAGTGTGGAGATGGTTGTCTCTCACACATATGCGTTTATCCTTTCAAGACCCAACATTCACAATACTCTGCATCACCACAAAAGCAGGGACGAACTTACAAACTAATCTTCTATCAACTGACACTTACATACAAACTTGTGCTATTCATATGTGAACAACTGTTTCTGGGTCCAAATTGAAGAATAATAACATTTTATATAATGTCTATTTGCATTATTATTAATTTTGACTAGTTTTCACCTTCATTTTCACTATCAGTTGTTTTTTATCAGAACTTTGTATCAGACCGTAATTCTACGGCAACAATTGAAAAGTGTAATTGGAAATGAAGAGTAAGCCCACAGTTAGAATCAAATTCACACACTCTAGCCAGAGGGAATCCAGTATATGCCTGACTACTTTAACCACCAAGCCAGAGTGACTTTATAGTTAAACAAAAGCTGATTTCATACCTCAAACCTAAACCCTTACAACCAATATTCAATGATTAAGAATCAAAATTAAAATTAATGTTACAACCCTAGATTCAAGAATAAATCTGGTAAAATCAAAAATATTGCTGAATTTCCATTAGGTTTAAAATTCTTATTTTAATGTTCATTAAGCTGGGAGTTTGTAAAGTGTGAGTTTATAAAATTAGGTATGTATATATATATATATATATATATATATATATATATATATATATATATATATATATATATATATATATAAATTATAGTAATCTTGATAAAAATTACAAAAAATACATATAAAGATTTATATGTGTTGTTGATAATATTTATTCACTGTGCTGTTCAATATTCACAATGTAAATAGAACTAATAAATAGATTCAAGAACATGAAAAAGAAATCCCAGTAATAGTAGTGTTTCAGGCTAAGAGCAATCTTCAATATGTATATATATATATATATATACATATATATATATATATATATATATATATATATATATATATATATATATATATATATATATATATATATATATATATATATATATATAGTCAGAAATCTTCCAGAATCATGCTGTTATATTTCTTGAATTTTAGTTCAAGACTATTAAAAGAACTACTTAGCCATTTTTCTCATTGTGCATGAAGCAACATCCAAATTTGCAAAAGTTCCAAATCCAAATAACACATTAAAAAGACACAAACTTATATATATATATACATATATATATATATATATATATATATATATATATATATATATATATATATATATATATATATTTATAAGTTGATGGATTTATCTCTGTACATGTTCCCAAATACTTCTTCCAATTTCTCTGCTTGTTTATTCATTTATTGATTGATTTGTCAATCCATTAATCTATTTTAGAAACCGTAAACCCAAACAGTCAAAATAGGTTTCTTCGGTTTTCAAGTTGGTCCGCTGCCTCTGTATATATATGAAACTGTAAACCTAAGCAGTCAAAATAGGTCTTTTCAGTTTTCAAGTTGGTCTGGCTGGCTATGTATGTATGTATCATGTATAGAGGCTGTACCAATGGAGCTAGTTGCCCAAATATTTGAACAATAAATCTCTATGAAATTCTCAAAAGAAGGAAAAAGTGAAGAATCACTCTGGGATGGCAAGGTTTTGGTAGAGCAAGTTCAGCCTTTGAGAACAAGGAAATCCCATCAGTCTCAAAAAGAAAGGTCTACAATCAATGCATCATTCTGATAGTCACCTATGGAGCTGAAACTTTGAACCTAAGCAAGAGACTGACCCTCAAACTGAGAAGCATGAAGTATGCAGAAGAGAGAATCATGCACAAAATTACATGGAGAGATTACAAGACAGCACAGTGTATTAGAGAGGAAAAATAGGAGTGAGTGATGTAAAAAAAATCCTTTAGAAACCTCAAATGGGCTGGTTGACAAAATGACTGACAACCACTGGACATCACGATTCAAAATTTGGATACCCATAGATTACATGTGAAACAGTATCCAACAGAATATTGGATGGACTAGACGAGTTGAGAAAGTATTGGCTCTGCAATGCCCATGATAGAAAGCCCTGTGAACTCAAGGTGAATTGATCCCTTAGCTTGAGCCTGCTTCTGTTTTTCAGTGATCACGGTCCAAACTAAAGGTGAGAGTAGCTTATTCATTGATCACTCCTTTTTCCCCAATTCTTTCATTGATCACCCTCAACACAATATGCTGATGTTCCATCTTGGTTTCTATTTGGAGATTAACTAGACCTGTATATCCATTACTCTTCAATTTTTTGGTTTTTTTGTTTTGTACTCAAATCAATGCTCATCTGCAGAAAGTGACTGGAAGTTTTCTGTTTTTAAAATTTCTATAAAATTCTTCCACTCAAAGACTTCAAAACTTGGCACTTCTTGTTACAGCATTCATTTTCCATAATTACATTCTCAATCTCGGCAGTCAGTAAGAATATACTTAGATTGAAATGTGTTTTCATAACAGTGGCTGTTAATAAAACTTGATGAATAAGACTCGTTTCCAAAATTAATACTAAAAAGGCTGCTTTTTGTAGAAACATGTAAATAGAAAAACACTAAAATATTTGTACAAACATTTATGTCTCTGAAAGCCACATTTATTTCAGAACATTGGACCAATCTTCATACATGCACAAAAGAGAATATTCAGAAACTTGAACATCAGTAAGATTAATCACCGTTACCCACATCAAGCTGATTTAATCACTGTGTTCTGACATTTATATCTATCTATCTATCTATCTATCTATCTGGACTTTGCCCAGATGTAGCCTATTATAGGAGAAACTTGAAATTTTGAACACAAACTCCCTTCAATGAGTAGCAAAAATATTTGTTTGGTTTCTTGAAGATCACTTCCTCGCCAAATAGTTTTTTTTATTGATGGGTCAATTCAC